>CM076571.1:636256999-636856999 GCA_034641835.2 Pinus albicaulis
CTTGGCATCCATTAAGTAGTTTGATGGTCATCAAGATAAGCCAATTCTTAAGATCCATCGCATCCTAATACAGATCCTAATTGAGGTAATGTTTCACTGGTTGGAAAGATATCAATGCATAGAACAACATGGAAATGTTCAAACTTTGTTGTAAATCTTTTTCTTCTTAAAGTTATTTTTTATTGCTTCCAAAGTTATTGTTGGATGCCTCATATAGGTTCTCTAACTTTTGGGACTCCATATAAACAAAACAATGTTGAGCTTTAAAATAGTTTTTACAAATCAATAATTTTACATATTTGAGTAATAAAAGATAGCATGGCATTCACTAGGTACCATGATGGTCAATAAGCTAGATCAACTTGTAAGAAGTGTCATTTTCTCATATAAATTTGATTTATGTAATTTTTAATTTATTGAAAATACTTAATGTGTAAAACAATTTAGAGAAATTAAAACTTTGTTTGCAAATTTTAAATTTCGAAAATATTTTCACCTCAAATACTCAAAATAAAATATAAACTTAAAATAATTCTTACCAATCAAAATTCCAAATTTTCTACTCCACCAACACTAAAATAAATAATAAATTATATAATAATATATTTAAATTCAATAGAAAATACTAATAAATAACTTTATAATTAATAATAATAATAAAACAATAATCCATCAATAATTTATATAATAATTTATTTAAATTAACAATACCAGTAAATAATTATACACCTCCCAAAAAAATATTTATAATTAATAATAATGAAAAACAATAATTAATCAATAATTTATTTAAATTAAAAAATAAATAGTTATATACTTCCCAAAAAAATCTTTAAGTTAATAGATAACCTATGAATTTCTATAAATTATTTTCCTCTATTTACTCACCCTTTTCCCTTCTCATCCTACAAATATGTATAACATGGATGGTGCAAGATGAGACCCTTTGCCCTTCCTATCTTACAAAATATATATGACATGGATGGTGCAAGATGAGATAAGGTTACATAATATACTATACTATATTATTATAATTATTTATAATTAATATTGCATATAAAATTTTAAGAAATTTAAATAGTTTTCATATGAAAATTGTAAAATAATTTAAATAATATAAGTAGTTAATAAAAATATATAAGATAGTGGAAAGAGGAATAGTGTTATATAATACACTATATATTTATAGTTAACATTTGAAATTTGAAATAGGATGTAAGGAATTTTTACTAATCCTAAATATGTAAATTGTAAATGTTTTAAATATTATTGTAAATGTTTTAAGTAGTTTAACACTTTAAATGAGTTAACTAATTGATGAAAACATTATTTTCTCTGTATTTTTTAACATTGTGTTTATTTTTATGTGACAAAAAATTAAGAAATATTTTATCTTTGAATTATTATAATGATTACAATATCATTTTAAGTATTTTTCATGCTATAGCAATTCAACCTCTCTCCAAGAGATTTAAAGTTCATCTGTGTCACATTCACTAACCAACAAAATTACACTCATAAAAAAAATTTACTCCTCAAGCTTAATACTGTCACACAGCAGACATTGATCAATGCAATTTACATCTATAAATATAACAAGAGACTGAATTAAATATATATATAAACTTGAATCCATATTAAATATATATATAACTTGATCCGATTTGCAGCATTGACATTTATGATACGGTTTAAGTTGTGGAGAATCTGTGGTTTGCTATGTTTAGCGGTGGCTCTCAAGAGCGCACCTTATCCATCTTTACAAACAATACATGTAGCATGATTTTTTTGTCTGCAATTACTAATGAAGTACTACCCTGGCGCACTAAATCTAACACTTTTAATGATGGTTTATCATTCATGTTATAACGTTAAATTAAAAGATTGTGATTCGATTGTTGGTCTGGCCACTTGGCACGGATTTCCCTTATGTTGAGGCACATATGTCATTCCGTGCGTGTATTAGTACACAACATTTATCTCCGAGACAGCTGTAGTTATGCTTCGATTCCTTCAGCATTTTGCGAGGGAAAAAGTTCTGTCTAGAGTATTCAGCTAGTTCACTTGTTTTGGCAGTTGGAGATCTCCCATGGCGCGCTAGTAGGATACTGCTCTTTGATGGCTTCTCTGTCACTGCTTCGGTATTAAAGAGGTAGGCGGCATCCGCCCCTTTAACTTATATTTCCACCACGACTTGGTTTCAGGAGTTGCGAGCCGAATTCTTTTTGTTCTCTCCGTGTTTTATTCAGGGTCCTAGTAAGTCACACAGTGTTATGTTTTTATGATACAGTGCACCATGGCTATTACTCTGGTATCGAGGTTATGCCCTTCGACCACTGTGGAGATCATGGAGAAAGGTACCCGCCTTTTAGTTGTCCCTATTTGGGTTGAAAAATATATGATTTCCAGTTCTTTGCAGGTTTTTCCCTCACCAGTAACTAACTTCCCTGTGTCGCCTACCAGGTTTAACGAAGTGCAAACTTTCAGGTAAGCTCCTCAAGTGTTGCCCCGGGGTTTTGGGTTTTGCATAAAATTATTCTGTCATCATCAGCTTCTTCACGTTCTAACAGGGTTTTTATTTTCTTTTGTGTCTTGCCTCGCAGGTGAGTGGGTTTTGTTTTCAAACCCTCCCTTTAGCCTTACTTTACTCACTATAGCTACAGCTGAAATCTACTTCTCCTACCACAGGTACCTTGAAATGCAACGAGAGTTCTGTAGCCGTTCCATCATGAGTTTTTTAAATTTTAGATGGAAGCTGGGTTTTTACTTGCTACCCACCTTAGGGTTTTAGAACTCGCTTTATGCAAATTTTTCTTGTAATTATAAAGTGTAAATCCACGGCTAATACTCTCAGTACTTGTAAGCAGTTTCTATTGTGGATGTTTTCTTCTACGGCCAGGGTCCGAACGCCAATTCGACCTGTATTTTCTTTTATTTGAAACCTTGAAAGTCTTGTTGCGGGTTTTACCTGTATTCTTGTTTTATTTCCACCTTATTTTGTATATATTTAGACCGTAGAGTTGTTGCCATGAATTTCTCTGTCAAGCAAAATCACTCCTAGCGAGGATCTATGGATGTTTAAACTTAATGTTTACTGCTGTGTCTCAAGGGTTAATTTCCGAAATGTTATAAGGAATTTATGAGTAGGGTTTCTCTCTATTTGCAAAGGAATACTTCTGCGTTTAAAATCCTTCCTTTTGTACGCAGTTTACATGAGGAGAGTTCAGGATTTCCTTGTTATCTGATTTTTTATTTGTATATTCTGTATCAACTGTGTGCCGAAGCGTAGTCATAACTAGATGACCTACTGTTTAATATTTATTCTGCATAGCTTCCACTTAAGGTGACCGGTCCACCGGTTAAAGACTGCGTATAGTTTTTTTCTTTTATTTTCTCGAGGCGAGGACTTGGTAGGATTTCAGCCCCAAACCCAACACCTCAAGCCTTGGGCCTCCTCTCGAATGCTTGCTACAGGTGCGGTTCACATATAGATTATAATGCTAGTATTTGTTAAAGCATGTATTTCTCTCCAAGTGTACATATATATATTACGCCCCATTATTTGATTACTGGGTACTTTCTGTAACTTGTTCCAACTCATGTTTTCTATTTCATAAATGATGCTATAAATTTCCTATGAAAGCTTAAGGGACTTCTAGATACATACATATTTTAACAGAAAATTCTTGCAGAGTTTTTCCCTGTACTTTGTATTTCAACAGAGAAATAATAGTAATAAAATCAAGGCTTCCC
This sequence comes from Pinus albicaulis, assembly GCA_034641835.2. Classification (NCBI taxonomy): domain Eukaryota; kingdom Viridiplantae; phylum Streptophyta; class Pinopsida; order Pinales; family Pinaceae; genus Pinus; species Pinus albicaulis. The sequence goes on from CM076571.1 coordinate 636,260,753, forward strand.
TTTTCTCTAATTCCAGGCACTAACTCTGCTAAAGCACAAATATACATTCTTTTGTTCAGAGGAAGCTTACCAGACTCTAACAGGACTTCCATTATCACACCCTTCAGAAAGTCAATTTATATAGCTAGACAGTTTTTTTAAATAACCTTTATACCACACTTTAAACTTGTAACATACTTAAACTCAAGTTCTGCATACTTAACTGGAACAGAAAATCTGTTTCTTCAAGTTGTGGTCCTCCCAACCATCAAGGGAGGCTATGACGTCCTCCTCTTTCCCCCTAGCTCTAGAAATTCGGTCGGTGCCAGGGAAATACAGTGTAATTTCCTCTGTCGTGACCTCTGGAGGGCCAATCCAGTCACAGACAGATATTATGGTTTTACAAGGGTTATAGAAAGCTACTTTCAACTGGTCCTCCCAGCTCTAGAAAGTTCTTTCCCCTTCTTACCAAAGCTTCCAGAACCCCCTCTCCTCTCCTGGATTCCAACTTTATCCATTGAGAGGAGGGTAACTATTTTTCCAACTATCCCCAACCACCACCCGTTTTGAGAAACTTTTACCAACAGCTTAGGATATTTTCTTTTCATTCATTGTTTTCTCCTATTAATTTCATAACCAAAATAAAATAGTAATTTGTCCCCAAAACATAACAATAAAGTCTTTCTTGTGAGGAAATAAAATAAACAAATTGTTTTTAACTAGTTAATGCCATTTAATTCTTAATGAGGTTGTCACATCTTCCCCCCCTGGAAGTAACACCGTCCTCGGTGTTTTCAGCCCATCTCTGCAAAGAGTTCCGAGTAGGCTTCCTACATAAATTTTTCATCCTCCCAAGTAGCTTCGTCCGGTCCAAAGTGCTTCCACTACAATTTCACCTAGATAACTACTCTTTTACGGAGTTCAATTTCCCTTCGATCAAGTATGCGTAGCGGCTCTACCAGAAATTCTCCGTCCAGTTCTACCTGAAAGAACAACAGGATTACTAATCAGTACATTTAAACTTATTCAACTTCAAGTTAGGATTTTTTTCTACCCTTTCTTCCTACCTGAATGTTCTGCCAATGAATTACATGTTTTTCATCATTCACATATCACTTTAACAAGGACACATGGAACACATTGTGTACTTTGATATGGCTAGCCAAAGCCAATCTATAGGCTACTGGTCCCACCCTTTCCAAAATTTGGAAGGGTCCACAGTAACGGGGAGCCAATTTGGCGCAAGAGGTCCACCTTAAGGTACTTCTTTTAGGCTTAATTCTTACGTATACGTGGTCTCCTACCCTGAATTCACGTAGGATCTTTTCTTGTCTGCAAAGGCCTTTTGTCTATCTTGTGCAGCCTTCAATTTCTGCCTTATTCTTTTTACTTCAACTTCCATTTCAGCCAACATTTCTGGTCCCAACATTAATTTTGTCTTAGAACTGCTCAATTTTATCGATGTATGACATTTCCTACCATATAACGCTTCAAAGGGACTCATTTTCAGAGATTCCTGATAGTCATTGTTGTATGCAAACTCCACAAGATGCAGGTAATCTTCCCACTTGGCTGGCTACTGCATTACATACATGCGCAGCATGTCTTCCAGAACTTGGTTTACCCGCTCTGTCTACCCATCAGTCTGAGGGTGATAGGCAGTACTAAAGTGTATCTGTGTTCCTAGACCGGAAAACAAAGTTTTCCAAAATGCGGATGTAAACTTAACATCTCGATCTGAAATCATGGTCTTAGGTACACCATGCAACCTATAGATTTCCTTCATGAATACATCTGCAATCTGCACCGTTTTGTAGGTAGATTGTACAGGTATGAAATGGGCAGATTTGCTTAATCTGTCCACCACTACCATAATTGAATCATTCTGTTTCTTTGCTCGAGGTAATCCCGTGATGAAATCTAAGGAGATAACCTCCCACTTCCATTCAGGAATGGGTATGGGCTGCAGTAGCCCTGCAAGATGCTGATGCTCCACTTTAACCTGCTGACATTCCAAACATTTGCTTAGATATTCTGCAATGTCCTTACGCATACCTGGCCAGTAATATATCTTTCTTATTGCAGTGAGCATCTTCTGATAGCCTGGATGGCCAACGTAATTGCTGCGATGGAACTCATTCAGGATTAACTCCTTAAGACTTGTGCGATTAGGAACATAGATTCTTCTGCGAAAAGTCAACATCTGCTCTTCGTTGCTTCCATACTCCGATGGCTTGTCATGCTCCTTATCATTTTCCATTTGCTGCCATAAGAATTTATATTCAGGATTCTTCCGTGCTTCTTCCTTTAACTGTTCTGACAGTTGGCTTTCTAGTTGACTGAAATACATTTCATAAATATCATGCAATTTTCTGCTCAATGCATCTACGACTCGGTTTTCTTTTCCCTTAACATGTTGTATATCCATGTCAAATTCACTCAAAAAGGCATTCCATCTCGCCTACCTAGAGTTCAAATCTGCTTGTTTAAAATAGTTAGTCAAGCTGTTATGGTCTGTTCTAAGTACAAATCTTTTACCCAGCAGATAATGCCTCCATACTCGAAGGGCATGCACTACCGCGGTAAGTTCTAAGTCATAAGCAGAATATTTTTGTTCATCTTCTTTTAGCTTCCTAGACTCATAGGCTATCACTTTACCTTCTTGATTTAATACTGCACCAACTCCCTCCTTGCTTGCATCTATACAAACCTCATAATATTTACTGGGCTCAGCCACCTTCAGTACTGGTGCTGAGGTTAGAAATTGTTTCAGCTTTTCAAAGCTGTTCTGGCATTCAGTCATCCATTTGAAAGGCTTACCTTTCTTCTGCAAAGAGGTAATAGGATAGGAAATTTTAGAAAACCCTTCTATAAACCTTCTATAATATCCAGCTAGACTCATAAATTATCTAATGTCTACTACATTCTGCGGTACTCGCCATTCCATAATGGTTTTGATCTTTTCGGGATCAACGGATATTCCCTCAGCTGTTACAACATGTCTCAAGTATTGGATTTCTGTTTTAAAGAAGTCGCACTTGCTAAACTTAGCATAAAGCTGATGCTTCCTCAATAGTTCCAGTAATATTCTCAAATGTTCTCTATGCTCCTCCTCACTCTTTGAGTATATCAGTATGTAATCTATGAAAACAAGTACAAAATTATCCAAAAATTGATGAATAATGCCATTCATCAGCCTCATAAAGGTTGCTGGTGCATTTGTTAATCCAAAGGGCAGTACCACGAATTCATAATGTTTGTATCGAGTGCGGAATGCGGTTTTTCATATATCCTCATCCTTAATCCGAATCTGATGATATCCGGATCTTAAGTCTATCTTGGAGAACACCTTAGCCCCCCTCACTTGATCAAATAAATCATCAATTCTGGGTAAAGGGTATTTGTTCTTAACAGTCAGCTTATTAATCTGCCTGTAATCCATACACATGCGTAAGGTTCTGTCCTTCTTCCTAAAAAAAAGGACTGGTGCTCCCCATAGAGACACACTTGGGCAGATATAGCCCTTGTCTAACAGCTCTTGTAACTGTATCTTCAGCTCTGTTAATTCTGGCACACTCATTCTGTAAGGGGCTCTTGACACTGGAGAGGCTCCTGGCAACATTTCAATAGTGAAATCAATATCCCTCTTGGGAGGTAAACCGGGAATGTTTTTTGGAAATACATCCAGAAATTCCTGTATTACAGGAATATATTCCATTGCGGGAGATTTTTCCTTGGAATCAGCATATCCTACCTGTATTGCATACAGTTGACATCCCTTTCTGATACACTTACCCATATGGGATGCTATTATTGGTCGTAATTGTATAGGCTTTTTAATTCCTTGAATTTATTTATGAGTGTCATCTTGCATTCTGAAATAGATGATCTTTTCTTTAAAATTCACTAGGGTCCAGTGCCTTTCCAACTAGTCCATACCCAACAACACATCATAAGATCCTAGTGGTAAGACATTTAGATCCACCTGTAGCTGTTGTTCAGCCACTTCCAGCACACAGTTAGGACTTTGGCTGTCACCTTTCATTTTTCCCTAGTAGCTAGCTGTACTAGCCAAGAATTCTTAAATTTTTGTTCCTTTAATTTACACAATTCTACTAACTTGGGACTTACATAACTCAAACTTGCTCTGGGGTCTACCAAAATTGAAACAGGTTTAGTTAGTAAAGTACCTTCTAGCTCGATCATTGTGTGCTGAAAATCGGCCTGCCGATCTTCCAAGGCTGCATTAATGCAAGGTATGTTTCGTGCCACATCCCCTACCATGGATGCCTCCTGCAAATTTGCTACAGCTTCACCCTTATTTCGTTGGGGACAGTTTTTATAGTAGTGTGCTTCTCCACAGCCCCAGCATTGTAGAGGCAGTTTAGAATTCTGCCCCTAATCTGGTTTGCTCGATGCTTCTATGGGTTTTTCCTCCGCTGGCCACTTGGTTCTCTAATGATTTTTACCAAACTGCTTACTTACAGAGTTCCGTGTTGAGCCTTTAAAATTGCTGCTTTTACCGCTTTTAAAGGTAGAGTGATTTTTCAAATTTTTCTTTGGCTGCCGGCATTTTCCACCTTCACCCTTGGTCTTGTTATGCTCATAGCACATTTTTGCTTTACGGATAGCTTCATCCATAGTTTGGGGGTTAACAAATTCTATCCGTTCTCTCATGTGAGCAGGTAAACTGCTCAAAAACCTCTGCACCTTAGCTTTCTCTTCTCGGAGGTAAGGTACATAACGTAACAGGGAAGTAAATTTTGTGACATAATCATCCATTGTCATTTGTCCCAACCGAATATCATGGAATTCTTTGGCTTTATCATCATAAAATATTTCTATCAAATACTTGTCCTTGAAGTACTGTTGAAATTGTTCCCACGTAATATCTCGCTCATCAAGGCTGCAAACATTCTTCACCTCTTCCCACCACAGGGTGGCCTTCTCTCGCAACTGGTATATAGCCAATCTGGCTTTCAGATTGCTGCTATACTCATACACCTAGAAATACTTACTTATATTGATTAGCCAGGCTTCAGCTACCTCTTCTACCTCACCATCGAACATTGGTGGCTTAATTTTGCGAAATTCCCCCTGCAGTTCTACCTTCTGTCTTTTAAGATCTTGCTGATCAGACAGATTGCCAAATTCCGCCTCGTTGCAATTTCTGTTTTTACTCTTTTGGGAGGGACTCTTATCATTTCTGCCAGTAGTTCCATTTCTGGTTTGCTATTCTTCTTGTTCCGTTGATAACTCTTTTTCCGCACTGGGGTATTTCATCTCCTAATTTTGTTTATCAGATAAACTCTTCAGGATCTTTTCTTGATCTTGCAACAACCTCTCATTATCCCTCCAGACTCTTATCATTTCCTCCTGTAGTTTCTTTACTTTGTTTAGCAAAAATGCAGTTTGTTTCTGTTTTTCTTCCAGCAACTGACTCGTCTTTTGGTGTTGTTCCACAGTTAATTGAACGCACATTTCTAGATTCATAACTGTTGGGCCTTGAGTCTCCTCCGGTTGTGATTGAGATGCTGTACCTTCCCTCATTTATCTCGCTTCCTCTTAGTGCACTAACACATACACAGCTCCATGGTTAGCAGACCCTTAGGATGCCAGTGTAGCAACTTGGCTTTGATACCACTTGTCACATTCACTAACCAACAAAATTACATTCATAAAAAAAATTTACTCCTCAAGCTTAATACTGTCACACAGCAGACATTGATCAATGAAATTTACATCTATAAATATAACAAGAGACTGAATTAAATATATATAAACTTGAATCCATATTAAATATATATATAACTTGATCCAATTTGCAGCATTGACATTTATGATACGGTTTAAGTACTACCCTGGCGCGCTAAATCTAATGCTTTTAATGATGGTTTATCATTCATGTTATAATGTTAAATTACAAGATTGTGATTCGATTGTTGGTCTAGCCACTTGGCATGGATTTCCCTTATGTCGAGGCACATATGTCATTCCATGTGGTGTATTAGTACATGGCATTTATCTCCGAGACAGCTGTAGCTATGCCTCGATTCCTTCGGCATTTTGCGAGGGAAAAAGTTCTGTCTGGAGTATTCGGCTAGTTCACTTGTTTTGGCAGCTGGAGATCTCCCATGGTGCGCTAGCAGGATACTGCTCTTCGATGGCTTCTCTGTCACTACTTCGGTATTAAAGAGGTAGGCGGCATCCGCCCCTTTAACTTCTATTTCCACCACGACTTGGTTTCAGGAGTTGCGAGCCGAATTCTTTTTGTTTTCTCTCCATGTTTTATTTAGGGTCCTGGTAAGTCACACAGTGTTATGTTTTTATGATACAATGTGCCATGGCTGTTACTCTGGTATCGAGGTTATGCCCTTCGACCACTGTGGCGATCATGGAGAAAGGTACCCGCCTTTCAGTTGTCCCTGTTTGGGTTGAAAAATTTATGATTTCCAGTTCTTTGCAGGTTTTCCCCTCACCAGTAACTAACTTCCCTGTGTCGCCTACCAGGTTTAACGAAGTGCAAACTTTCAGGTAAGCTCCTCAAGCACTGCCCGAAGGTTTTGGGTTTTGCATAACATTATTCTGTCATCATCAGCTTCTTCACGTTCTAACAGGGTTTTTATTTTCTTTTGCATATTGCCTCGTAGGTGAGTGGGTTTTCTTTTCAAACCCTCCCTTCAGCCTTACGTTACTCACTATAGCTACAGCTGAAATCTACTTCTCCTGCCACAGGTACCTTGAAATGCAACGAGAGTTCTGTAGCCGTTCCGTCATGAGTTTTTTTAATTTTAGATGGAAGCTAGGTTTTTACTTGCTACCCAGCTTAGGGTTTTAGAACTTGCTTTATGCAAATTTTTCTTGTAATTATACAGTGTAAATCCACGACTAATACTCTCAGTACTTGTAAGCAGTTTCTATTGTGGATGTTTTCTTCTACGGCCAGGGTCCAAATGCCAATTCGGCCTCTATTTTCTTTTATTTGAAACCCTGAAAGTCTTGTTGCGGGTTTTACCTGTATTCTTGTTTTATTTCCACCTTATTTTGTATATATTTAGACCGTAGAGTTGTTGCCATGAATTTCTTTGTCAAGCAAAATCACTCCTAGCGAGGATCTATGGATGTTTAAACTTAATTTTTACTGCTGTGTCTCAAGGGTTAATTTCCGAAATGTTATAAGGAATTTATGAGTAGGGTTTCTCTCTGTTTGCAAAGGAATACTTCTGCATTTAAAATATTTCCTTTCTACGCAGTTTACATGAGGAGAGTTCAGGATTTCCTTGTTATCTGATTGTTTATTTGTATATTCTGTATCAACTGCGTGCCGAAGCGTAGTCATAACTAGACGGCCTACTGTTTAATCTTTATTCTACGTAGCTTCCACTTAAGGTGACCGGTCCACTGGTTAAAGACTGCGTATAGTTTTTCTCTTTTATTTTCCCGAGGCGAGGACTTGGTAGTGTTTCGGCCCCAAACCCAACACCTCAAGCCTTGGGCCTCCTCTTGAATGCTTGCTACAGCTGTGGTTCACATATATATTATAATGCTAGTATTTGTTAAAGCATGTATTTCTCTCCGAGTGTACATATATATATTACCCCCATTATTTGATTACTGGGTACTTTCTGTAACTTGTTCTAACTCATGTTTTCTGTTTTACAAACGAAATTCCGTGTGAAATCTTAAGGGACTTCTAGATACATACATATTTTAACAGAAAATTCTTGTAGATTTTTTCCCTGTACTTTGTATTTCAACAGAGAAATAATAGTAATAAACTCAAGGCTTCCCTTTTCTCTAATTCCAAGCACTAACTCTGCTAAAGCACAAATATACATTCTTTTGTTCAGAGGAAGCTTACCAGACTCTAACAGGACTTCCATTATCACACCCTTCAGAAAGACAATTTATATAGCTAGACAGTTTTTTTAAATAACATTTATACCACACTTTAAACCTGTAACATACTTAAACTCAATTTCTGCATACTTATCTGGAACAGAAAATCTATTTCTTCAAGTTGTGGTCCTCCCAACCATCAAGGGAGGCTATGACGTCCTCCTCTTGCCCCCTAGCTCCAGAAATTCGGTTGGTGCCACGGAAATACAGTGGAATTGCCTCTGTCGTGACCTCTGGAGGGCAAATCCAGTCACAGACAGATATTATGGTTTTACAAGAGTTACAGAAAGCTACTTTCAACTGGTCCTCCTAGCTCTAGAAAGTTCTTTCCCCTTCTTACCAAAACTTCCAGAACCCCCTCTCCTCTCCTAGATTCCAACTTTATCCACTGAGAAGAGGGTAACTGTTTTGCCAACGGTCCCCAACCACCACCCATTCTGAGAAACTTTTACCAACAGCTTAGGAGATTTTCTTTTCATTCATTGGTTTCTCCTATTAATTTCATAACCAAAATAAAATAGTAATTTGTCCCAAAAACATAACAATAAAATCTTTCTTGTCAGGAAATAAAATAAACAAATTGTTTTTAACTAGTTAATGCTAGTTAATTCTTAATGAGGTTGTCACAATCTGATAAGAATTAAAATCCCACACACCTCAACCCCTCTCCCATTGATTTAGCGCTCACCTGATGAGAATTAAAACCCTAAACAAACCAATTTGTATACACCTCGTGGATACCATTATCTTTTATTACTTCAACAACAACAAAAACATAACATTTTTTTATTGAAACACAAAACTTTCTAATGATCATGAAGCATTGGTAATCAAATGATGGTTGCAACATTTAAATAAAGACTAGACTAAAGCATGCACCCCTCCAATATCTTAATTTATACATGTAATTGTTTTTAAAATACTTTCCACTTAATTTATACATATAATTATTGTTAAAAATAAAATGTAAGAAAAAATAAATAATAAACAAATAAAAACAAAACATTATAATTATCATGAAAACTATAAAAATTATATATATTAGTTTTGGCCATAAGACATCCTAGAATAGAATCATCAAATCATTAAATAAACTATATTGCATCAAATAAGATGGACAAAGCCATGGGTTAGGAAAGCTTGGTTGTGAATTGTAAATTATTAATAACCTTACCAAAATGAATCTATTAATCTAATATTCTCCCTTTTAAATTTGACTTCGATTAATTTTGAAATATGCATAATAAATTAGGCCTTAGAAATGTATGTGCATTTACATATAATTAAAATTTCAACTATCCTAAAAAAAATTATTTCTTGTTGCTAGAACTCCATGGAAATACGAGTTAATTAAAGATTCAACATTTTTAACAACATCAAGTAGCTTGGTTCATAGCATCTCAACACTTTGATTTCATTGTGACTTACCTTTATTCCTCCTTAATTAAAATTCAACATCTCTAACAATATCAAGCTAGCACGCCAGTACACAAACTTGATTCAGTACACAAATTTGATCTTGTATCCTCTCTATTCTTGAGAGAGATATCTACTACTACACTTCAACATGTATGATACCTAAATAACATGGCGCAACAGACATGGGGAATTCAATCTCTAGAAAATCAACTTTAGTATCATTTAGATAATCAATTTTAGTATCATTTAAATAAGATATCTATAGGATTTATGAACAGTATTGGCAGATACTTAGGATGTTACTCTCCACTGGATTTTGATCAAGTGACTTATGTATTTGAAGATACTTATGATGTTAGTCCCATTGTTTGTGAGTGAATGTACCCACTTCCTCAAAGTAATTTTAGATCCTATTGCTTGCGCCAGTAACTCTAGATCCCTGATTCCTTGACTCGACCTGCAGAGCCAGTGGTTGGAAAGAATACGTCCCCAGCAAAGAACGTGTGGTGTGCCCAGAATTTCATGGAAAAATAAACATATTTTGTGGAAGAGCAGTTGGTAAAGAAGGTATATTCAGTGAGGGAATCCATCTGTTAGAATTAACGAATGACGTTTCTCAGACAGACAGAGAGAGGTAATATCTATGGTCTTCAAACAACATTAATTTTCTTCATTTTATTCCAGAGCAGTTGGAATACAATCTAATAGTGAGGAATTTTTTACTTATTTATTAGTCCCGTACCCTATCAACCTAGTTAAATATAATTTTTCCCGGCGGCGACTGCGGAGATAATTGATTTATAACGTTTTTTCAAATAAAAAATGATAAAACCAAACAGAGGATACCGGGTAGAGAAACATTTTCATCCGGAACAGTGGGAAGAAACCAATTGTCCATTGGTGATGCCAAAAATACATTGAATGTTTTGGCGTAGAAACTCATAATTCTTTTTTTTAAAACAGAAACTGTAATTGTCCATTGATCATGCCAAAAATACATTGAATGTTTAAGCGTAGAATTCTCATAATTCATTTTTTTATAAACAGAAACTGTAATATGGATTAATCTAAGCTTTCTAAAGAATCTCTGGTGACATAAAAGTCATGTCAAACTACTTAATATTTGTTCAATTATTGGAATCCTATCACTGTACCAACTAACAACCTAGAACCAGCGAATCTCAACAGCTATTAGGCCGGTGATGGGAAGATTATGAATGTGGATTGTTTGGAATCCTACCACTGTACCAACTGACAACCTAGAACCAGCGAATCTCAACAGTTATAAGGCCCTTGATGGGAAGATTATGAATGTGGACTGTGACTCCAGTATCTCCAAAATTTACACATACACGAGTCCCCCATTGTCTTTTTGTTACCATCTCAGCAGCTAGAAGTCCTATAGTGGGATAACTCCCACTATAACTCCAAAATTAATTCGTATGAGAGTCACTTATTGTTTTCTGTTTTTTTTTTTTCTAATCATCCATATGGAATCAGTAATTTTTATTTTAGATATCTAGTTACGGTTTGGAAATTTACCAAAATTTATAGATTTTGATATAACATAATTGCAAACTTCTTCATATTGTTTTCTTTTCTCGTTATTTTGTTGAAGTAATCATCGATATGGAATCAGTAATTTTTATTTGAGATATCTAATTACTAATTTGGAAATCTATCTAAATTAGTGAAGCTCTCGTGCTCTGAAGATGTCATGAGGTTAGTTCCACTGGGAGTAAGATCTCGTGATAATAATTATCTAAATTAGTTGGGTTCAAGTTCAACCGATGGATTTGGTGGAAATTGTGTGCATACCAACTAATATAGCATATCTCAGCTTTAATTGAGAATAGCATTACAGTTTGTCTATAGACTAGTTTATCTTTTTTGATGGATTTTAGGAATATTCTGAAATTCTATAACCTAGTTTATCTTTTTGATGGATTTTAGAAATAATCAGAAATTGGTGGCAATAGAGATTGACTGACTTTGCGGATTCTACGATATCCACAAAATTTATGAATGCAATAAAAAATTAAAAACAAAAACACGGTTAGAATTACTGTATCATTATATCGTAAAGAAGCTGCATGCTCCAAAAAAACGACATTAGCAAGCAAATACCTATATTCTACATAGAATAATCCAGACTACATTATTGTTCTTTAGGAGGGTCTGCAGTTCTGTTTGAACTGCTTGTGCTCGTGAGATCAGGAACAAGCACCTGATATTGAGGATGTGCAGTTCGAACTGCTTGTGATCATGAAATCAGTCAAGCACGTACCTGATATTGTTATCTAGACTTTCAAGAGTGATATTCCATTTGGATATTTCTCATCATAAGGATCTAAGATTATAAATATTTTTCAAATCGGATAAAATTCGTAAGTGTAAAAATATTGTGCATCACCAGTGACTTTAATGAAGTTAGAAGTTTGAACTTTTCCAATTTTCCCCGACCTTTTCTTGGGGTTGATTATGTAGGTTTAATTTATTTTTTATTTTTATTTTTTTTGGATTTATATTGTTTTACTTTTTTTTTGGATTTTAAATTTAGTAATTAGATAAAGTAATTATATAAATTAAATGGCTAGTAAATGTGAATAAATATCACTTCATAATAACTATAAAAATCACTTAAATTATAACTTCAGTTTAAATTATTATATTATTATTAATTATAAAAAGAATTAATATATGTGTTAAAAATAAATATATTTTAAAAATAATTTAACAATATTCTTAATCATGGAAATTTGCCCCTACATTACTATGAAAATTTTAACTTTATAAATAGTTCTTGTTACAATACTATGATTTACCATTACCACATCTCCAATATTATATGTGTATATATCATATTTTCTTTAACTAATTAATTTGAGATAAATTAATTAAAAGAACACAACTAATTTGAAGAGAAATTTTAACTCTTAAAGTGTAAATACTACCATGAATATTGTGGCATATTCCATAAAGATTCAATATGAGACATCCAAGTAATAATTATTAATAATTAAATTTTAATTTTTAAAACCTATTCTAAAATAAACACGAACACCTATTAACAAAATAATAATATATTATGCTCTTATAATTATTTATAATTAATATTGAATATAAAATCTTGAGGAATCTAGTTAGTCCATAACATGAAAACTGTAAAATCTTTGAATACAAGATGGTTGAAGGTGAGATAATGTTATATAATATAATATATTCTTATAATTATTTATAATTAATATTTTAAAAAAATGAGTAATTTTACGGGTGCTCAATATGTAAATTGTCAAATAAATTAACAATTTAAATGGGTTAAATAGCCAATGAAAATAATATGTTATTTTATATGTTTGTGTTATTGTCATGATTACACTAGCATTTTAAATAGACTACAATAACATTTTAAATAAGATAGGATTAGTTGTCTCAATGAGGTGGAACAATTTTTATGTTCCTAACTCAACCTTTTTATAGGAGATTTAAAGTTATTTTTTTGGGAATTAAAACCTCACACAAACCAAATGGTCTATACCTCTCATGAGTACCATTATTTTCTATTATTTTAACAAAAAACGCATGACATGTTTTGCATATAAACACAAAACTTTTCAGTTATCACAAAGCATTGGTAATCAAATGATGGTTGCAACTTTTAAATAAATAGAAGCATGCATCCCTCTAGTCTCTATATAAATTAGATCACCTTCTACTTAATTTATCTATATAATTGCACTTGAAAATAAAATGTGAGAAAAAATAATTAATAATAAAACACATGAAAACAAAACATCATGATTATTATCCTGAAAACTCTAATATATCTATTAGTTTTTGGCATTAGGCCTCTTACAACGGAGTCATTAAGCTATTAAATATGCTATATTGTATCAAATAAGATGGAAAACTCCATGGTTAGAGAAACCTAGGCCTATAAATGATGAATTGTAAAATCATTAATAAGTTTATCAAAATGACTTTATTAATCTAATATTTTTTTTAAACATGATTTGGATTAATATTTTTTAAATATGACTTGGATTAATATTGAGATATGCATGTCTAACTAGGTTTTAGAGATAAATACCCATTTACATGTAATTAAAATTTTTAGCTTCATTATATATATTTATATAGTGTTGCTAGAATTCCATAGGAATTTATTCAACTTGTCTATAGTTTTTTTCATAATGTCTCAACACTTGACTTTTTTTGTTTCTTATCTCTATTTCCTATTAGTTAAAGGTCCAACAATATTTTATCTATTTTCCTTCTTAATTGGAAATTCAATATCTCTAGCAACATTAAGCTAACATACTAGTACACCTATCACCTTCTTTCCTATCCAAATTGTTCATTTCACTACTGGATCGTGTATCCTCTTTATCCTTGATAGAGATAATTTCATTCTATTGTAATATGATTTGAGAACAAATAGTATTGGTAAATACTGATAATGTTACTTTCCATTGGATTTTGATCAATACTTATGGTCTTTGAAGATATTTATGATATTTTGATCAATACTTATGGTCTTTGAAGATATTTATGATATTAATCCTTATTAGATATGTCAATGTTTCTTACATTGTTTATGAGATAATGAACACAATTCTTCCAAAATAATTTAGTAATTTTATTAATAAAAATTATAAAATTGTATATACTCTATACCTTGTGAGTCTAAATTTTAACACACACATATATATAACTTGAATAAATCCAACAATTAAAACACATATTTTGTCTCTGAAAAATCTCTACTCTAGCTAAATTTCCTACAAACCGATTTCACCTCATGCTCTTATTCCATTCCTATCCGACAAACCCATTTCACCTCATGCCCCTTTTCCATCCTAACTTCAATATACTTGAAGGAGCAAACGCTCATACCCGGACAGCTCTGGAAAAGCAAGCATGAAGCATTAAGATGCATGCCTGAGAAAGCGTTAGCCTAAGTCGTAAAATTTGAACGAAATTCCTTATGAAGTCAAAACGCATACAGTACCCAACTTGCAAGGGATGCTTTTCCATCACAATTCAAGGCATTTTCCAGAATTAAAGTGTGTATTGTCCTCATAATGCAGTAAATCAATTTAAGGGGGGGCACGCTGAGCATGGCACCTTTGAAAATCCCAAACTCATTCTCTTTGTACTTACGCAGTGTCCAAGGAAAATAAAATTGTTGGCAGCTGGACTACTGTATCACCTTCCGTATGGCACCTTTTTTTTTAATATATAATGCCCCAGTTTAATTAGATTGTTTTTTTTTCGAAAATAATAGAAAATTTTGGAAAATTTTAAGAAATTTTGATAAGGATTTTGTAAATTTAGGTTATAGCTATCAAACTTGAATATTTTGGTTGTCTTAGAAGTTTTTAATGGTGCTGAATCTATTTTCACTATCAAAAACATGATTCAAACACTGCTACTGTAAAATTTCTTAGAAAAAATTTACCCAAATTCCTAACAATTTTGACTGTGCCAACAATTTCTCCACCAATAATTCCTCCACCTCAATAAACAACTCCTATTATAATTAATACATTATAATTAACTATTTTAAAATAAAACTCTAGCTGCCTGATTCGTTGAGTCGACCTGCAAAGCCATCTGTCCCAGCAAAGCACGTGTGGTGCGCCCAGAAGTTCATGAAAGAAAAAAACATATTATTTATAATAGTGAGACAGTCTTTAACTATTTATAAGTCTCGTAGCATATCAACCTGGTTAAATATAATATTTTTGGCGGAGGGCTGGTGAGATAATGGATTGACAGCGTTTTTTTCAAATAAAAAATGATGAAATCCAACAGAGGATACCCGGAAGAGATATATTTTCAGAAACGGTGGGAAAAACGGCATTTGTGCAGAATTCATACCAAAATGCATTTAATAAGTAAGCATAAAAAAGATATAACTCATAAATCAAATTTTCTTAAAACAGGAACTATAATATGGATAATCTAAGTTGATTGACAGCGTTTTTTTCAAATAAAAAATGATGAAATCCAACAGAGGATACCCGGAAGAGATATATTTTCAGAAACGGTGGGAAAAACGGCATTTGTGCAGAATTCATACCAAAATGCATTTAATAAGTAAGCATAAAAAAGATATAACTCATAAATCAAATTTTCTTAAAACAGGAACTATAATATGGATAATCTAAGTTGATTGACAGCGTTTTTTTCAAATAAAAAATGATAAAATCCAACAGAAGATACACGGGAGAGATATATTTTCAGAAACGGTGGGAAAAACGACTATTGTCCAGAATTCATTCCAAAATGCATTGAATAAGCGAGCATAAAACAGATATAACTCACAAATCACATTCCAAAATGCATTGAATAAGCAAGCATAAAACAGATATAACTCACAAATCAAATTTTCTTAAAACAGGAACTATAATATGGATAATCTAAGTTTTCTGAGGAATCTCTCGTGACGTAAAAGTCATGTCAAACTACTTAATATTTCAAGTTCAATCATAGTTTTGGTGGAAACTGTATGCATACCACCTGAAACTGTGCATACCACCTTATACTTCTTTCTATATGAACTCATACCTCTTTCTATATGAAATCAACCAAGAAAAAGGAAATGGTCTTGAGGATGTGGTGTGGTTTAGTAAATTTTGGTCTCTACAGATTTTATGGTCCAATTCTAGACAAACTATATATATGTTTGTGAACCGTTCCCAGCACTATTTATTCAATTAAAAAAACACCAAAAAAATACATGGTAAAAATTCATTACTTATGTTCATATAAGAAAGAAGCTGCATCATCCGAACAAAGGCATTATATATGACCATAAAAAGCTGAAGCTGCATCATCCAAACAAAGGCATTATATATGACCATAAAAAGCTGCTTGCAACTCCAAACTTATGGGGGGCTCCATAGCCAAAATTCGACCATAAAAAAGCTGCTTGCAACTTCAAACTTATGGGGGTTCAATCGCCAAAATTCCACTGCATATAGATATTGTGCATCATCCGTGAATTCAATAAAACGCTAATATTGATGGATTAGGTTTATTTTCCCCCTCATAATACAAGAAATCTTGTATATCATTTACTTTTCATGTGATCTTCGGGTTGACCAGATCAAGTGAATGATAGGCAAGAATTCTTTTGTTGAAAGGTTTTCAAAATGATAGTTATATATTTTTTAAAATTTAATTAGTTAATATTTTAATTATGAGGTAAAGTGGTTTTTTTTTAACATTTTTTTAGTTGTGATTGTGTATTATTGTTGACTTCATATTCATTGTCATATTTATTGTTAGATGATTAAACAATGATTTGTCATTATATTATAAATAGTTAAAAATAAGACATACTTTATTTTCATTTGTGTAACTGTTCGATCTTAATTTGTACATACTCATAAAATTAAAATAAAAACCTTTCCCTTAGGCTACGTACACAAATAATTAACCTTTCTTTTAGGCTATGTACATGCCTCAATACAACCGGAGGTCTAAAAATTGTTTATCTGAAAAAAAATTTCAATCCAAATCAATTCTCTACCACTCATTGGTCATTTTCTTATATTTTCTTGTTTTTTACAGTCTTACATTGTGGTTAGATATTGTTAATATACTGGAGATAGAGAGAGAAAGAAGATGACAGAACTTATGTTCAGTAAAAAAGTAACCCAAAATGTTCTGCTAAAATGTTCAAAATTGGTCATTCTAAAATATCATACAAATAGTTATTTTTCCATCTGTTGGAATTATACTCCCAACCACTGTTATGAATAAGCAATGACGCAGCCCACACTTCAATCAATTTTGTTGCAGATAAGGATGAGCACAGATCCATAGAGCCGGAGGCGTTTCATGCAAAAGATCAAAACAGAGTACCCACGACCATTCTCTGTGTTTATTTCTTCAACCACCGTGTTTGACTCACCTTTTAACCGCATCACAAATCTTTTAATTTATCTCTTAACGCTTTCGCCACAATGTTATTCTATCGCCGATGCGATATCGGTGGGACCCACACTTACCTTACCGCCTTTGCAATACGTCGTAAATATTTTGTTAGACTCAATTTCCTTTGTATTTTCCATGATCCAAGTCGATACCGGTGGCCACCGACCTATTCCATTTGGACCCGCACCATCAATTCTTGCAGCTTTTCACATTCAGCACAACTTGCTATTTTTAGTAGGTTTTCGGGTCCTGCACTCTTCACATTAAGCACAACTTGATATTTTTAGTAGGTTTTTGGGTCCTGCACTCTCGGAGCTGTTTTGGGGCCTTAATGATCCAGGTGGATATTGGTAGCCACCCACCTATTCCATTTGAACCTCCACCATCAGTTCTTTCAGTTTTTAAGTTGCAACATAACTTACTATTTTTAGTAGTTTTTCGGGTCCTGAACTTCCAGAGCTGTTTTGAGGCCCTAAAAGACGTTTTTTGGGAAAACCAAGAGCAACATGGGTCCATAGTATAATGTTTCTCACACTAAAATTTGTACTCCTCGGATAGATCTTTCTAATGAGGTATGATATGCGTCAAATGGATATTGCATGCCGAAGTTACGTCCCCGGGAAGTTGAAACACCAATTTACCGAAACGGGGCCCATATTTTTGGTGCTTCATCTCCTATGGTTAGGTTTTTGGACGTTTAGAGTTATCTATTGAATATTTGGTTAAACTGAGAGGGGGGGGGGTGAATCAGTTTAACACAAGCTTTGACAATGAAGAATTTTTATCAGACTTATTTACAGCTTAATATGTGAACAGTCTTACAATGTAGTAGCAAGTATTAAGTTAATGTGAAATCAACCTTATTGTGAGAAAAAAAATAAACAGATTGATTGGATCATATCAACATATAAGCAACACACATAGAGACAGCAGTTGTAAGTGGAAACCCATAAAGGGAGAAAACCACATCTTATTATTGTTGTGTTGTAAAGGCAAGCTCCAACTCCCTCTCACCACTTTTTTCTGCAAGCACCAACCTACAGGAAGCTCCTACCTCAGTCAACTACAACTGACAGCTATCAAGCTTCAACTTGATAGGGAAGCTCCAACTTCCTTAATTTATCCAAATAAATGTTTGCTGATTTACTTCAGGTATCAGCTCTATTCTGTAGCACTCTTTCTGCTCCTCTCTTCCTTATCTTCTCTGCCTCAATCTTCTATACTCTGCATTCTCTATCCTTACTCTCTATAACCTCTCTTATGCATAACAAGTTGATATTATATATAGAGTTCCTCACATGACTGTTTGTATTTCACAAGGAATTTGGAGTGAACATTCATGACACTTTGGCTTCCGTCTTCTAATTTCTTTGTCCAACTCATTAAAAATATAACAATATGTACAAATTTCAATGTTACAATGGGATTTTTCTTTTTCCTTTGGATACTTTCCTTTGCATCACAAAAAAAAAAAATTGAACATTTACATTTTTCAGTTTCAATATATAAACTTCACTCAGCCCTTGGCTTGCTAGTTTTTTCCTTTCTGTCACTGTCATGCAATTGTCCTGTATACCTCTGTTTACTGAAATTGGGTGCACCTGTGCATGTATAACTGCTTTTCCAAGTTTATTCCCCATGTATAATTGCACCTGTCGGGCCTTTGCACTTATATTCTTGATTTAGAACAAATGTAATATTCGCTCACGGCATAATATACCAATATATTATACATTTTTCTACCCAGTGTTTCGAAATGCTGCATAGTATCCTTGACTTTGGCTTAAACCTCGATGCATCAACATACTATATATATTAACATAAATATACTCTTACATGCTCATGGTTTCCTCATAATATATATTCCCCACTTCAATTGTTACAAACATTAACGTGCCGTTGATTTATATTAAAACCCAGTAGTAATATATATCCATATAACCTTTCGGACCCTCGTAAACCATCACGCCCATCCAACAGCTGTGATGATGTCGCTTCTTTTTCAGTGATCCAACGTGCATAATGAATTATCGCGCAACCAAACAGCACAAGAGTTAATTCTCCGAGTTCATGTGATGGAGCGGGTCCCAACGCTTAACTCCCCTTCTCATCCGACAGCAGAGAGCACGTCGCCTTACCCCGTGTGATCCAATAGATATCGCTTGGCTTAGATGCACGAGTGATAATGCACGATGAGAGTGTTTTTCCAAAATCACTCAGGGAAACGTGTCGTCCAGCATATGGAATCACGCTGATTTTCTAATTACCGCTTGCTCGACGAAGGCGGTGCGATCAAAACTGGAAACCTGCCTTTACTGTTCACTCCAGTCACGGTTCCGATTCTTACCTTCCAAGTTCCATTCCACCTTTATTATTTATGAATTCCGCTTCAATGTTTTGCTTTTCATTTCAGTTCCATTGCTAAGTTTAATGCTTTGTTCACGATTTCGTTTGTCTTTTAACACAAATTCTTTACACTGGTTGCTGCCTTCCGACCTCGACGCAAAACCATGCCATTTTGTCTTCAATTATGCTATGATATATAATATATTAACCTTCCATTGCATGTTCAGGGTTCTGCATTGTCACAGTTCCGCTTCTAACTGTACATTCAAGTTCTTGATTTCGCACACTAATCACTGTACTACGGTCCATCGCAACTATAATCTTTGCTACATTCAAAACCATCATATCTCTGCAACCATTGATTCCTTCAATTTATACACAATACACAGAATTCGATTACAGTTCTCAGTGCATTCAAGCCCAATATCGACATGAAGTCGATTTCTCCACCAACACACAGAGGGAAATTCAGCTTCGCATTGCTCATACATTTATCTACTGGAATTCAAAGCCTATTCCTGTAGATAGACTCTCAAACCGATTTCCAAAGTCCTCTATGTATAGGGTTTGCTCGAAATTTCATGAGCCAAATAGAGTCCAAGGAATAAATTTATTCTTTACACCAAGATTAAAACTCTAATTGCCATCAATTCAACCAGGACCATATCCGAACATCAGGTATATTCATTACTCTGTCTCTCCAAATCTGCTATTAAATTTAGGCATATTTATTACTCTGTCTCTCCAGATCTGCTATTAAATGGCCCTCTTCTACTGTCATCTGTCTCCTGTTGCCTCCTATCTGTTGCCTCCGTTCCCTCTTTTTTGCTGCCCTTTGCCATCAATGACAACATTTCCAACATTCTCCATTATTTCTCAATAATAAATAGGCCCTCGAGCCTCATTGTAACACAGTTCAGAGGTATGTAGCTGCCACATCTCTTCTCAGAGATACGCTACCAACACCCTAGCTATTTTTATTTCCATTATGTCTGTAAGCATATTTCAGTCATTTGATATTAATGAAATGAAGTGTTATTGCTGCTTCATATCTATGTTTATGTATATTTCTGTATTTTATTGCGTTCCTGCATAAATCCAGATCATTCCATTACCAGACTTACAAATGTTTACCGCCCGCAACAACGCACTTTGCAATGTTTATCACTTATATTTCTACCACCGCAAGCTATGTTATTTACCGTGTGATGCGATTGTGCTACCACACATCACAATCGCAACATTCTACTTTTTTACCTTCCACCGCCCATAGTTATGTTATATGTTTTGCAATGCGATAACGTCGCAGCGTATCACAATCGCACAAAGTTAAGTTTTCACACATCGTGCCTGCAAAGTTTTATGTTTAGAGTTAAAGTTTCATGGGGTATGTTATTTGTGTTGCGATGTGATCACAATCGCACATCGCAAGATTTTGCATTTACTCGTGTTCACGCATATTTTAATTGTTAATATTGTCGATCTAAGATAAGGCGTTGGATGCAATGAGGACTCAGAGCCGAAATCTATATTATTTCAAGTCCGTGCTTTTATGTTTTGAACGTGTTTTTACGTGTTTTTACGTGTTTTCGTGTATAAACCAGAATACGGTCTATACGTCATTTTAAATGAAGAAATGGGCTTCGATAGTAGAAAGGATGATTGGTTGTTGAACATTTGTTCAACAGTTGAATTGCATTGATTAAATTTAGTTTTTCAGGCTACGACCATTCTTGTATTAAAACAAATGTAATTTCATTTTGTTATTGTGAAGGAATATAAAACTAAATTTTTTTCGTCTCTTGTGTATTACGATGTCTATGTATGAATTTTTATTTCCGCAATTTTTTTCATTCTCTGTGTTGGGGGGGAACACATTTCCTCTGTTATTGTTTCGTTCAATATTTCCAACATGGTATCAGAGCAAGTTTAAGCTCTCAGTAAAAGAACAAGCTCTCTTTACTAAAGAAGTTGTAATATTTTTTGTTTCTAAAATCAAAAGTCTCCAGCACTGAGAAAGCTTTTAAAGAAGTAAGAAATCTTGTGTTTACACTGCCAGAATAGCAGCAGCAGGCACAAGCCTGAAAAATCCACAATTACCACAGTTCAATGGTAAAAATTATGATTATTGGGCCATTACAATGAGAGCCATGTTTGCTTCACAAGATATATGGGAGCTGGTGGAAAATGGCTTTCCAGAACAAGAAGATGCAGCAGCGCTTACTTCTTTGACAGCAGCAGAAAGAGACCCGCTGAAAGATAATAGGAAGAAGGAATCTAAATCCCTCTTCTATATCTTTCAAGCAGTACATGAGAGTATTTTCCCAAGGATTTCAGTAGCAAAAAAGTCTAAGGAGGCGTGGATATTCTCAAGACAACCTATCAAGGCACGAAGAAGGTGAGGACAACAAAATTACAAATGCTAAGGAGATATTTTGAAACTCTCTGTATGAAAGAGTCTGATATCATAGACTCATTCTTCACACACATGATTGGGTTTGTTACCCATATAAGGTCTCATGGAGAGACACTTGAGGAAAGAAGAATAGTGGAGAAAATCTTAAGAAGTCTACCTTCAAGATTTGATGCCATAGTAGTCGCAATAGAAGAGACAAAGGATCTCTCAATATTTTCAGTGGATGAGATTTATGCATCCCTGATGTCTCATGAACATAGACTGAATAGAACAACAAACTCCTCATTGGAACATGATTTCAAGACACAAATATCTTTTGGTCAATGTAGAGGTCAAGGAAGATCAAACTATCGAGGAAGTGGAAGAAGCCCACAAAGAGGTGGAAGAAACAACCCTGCAAGCACAAGTGGAAGGGGTAGCAACCAGAATCAAAGTGAAGGCTCAAGCCAGAGTCAAGCACAAGGAAAAAATTATGACAAATCCCAAGTCTAATGTCATTATTGTAAAAGGTATGGGAAGTATGCCAATTAATGTAGGAAAAAGCAAAATGACATGAATAATAAACAAAATGAAAATTTTACAAAAGAAAATCAGAACCAATGAAATGTGCTTTTAGCTTGTAATGTAGCACAAGATAAACAAGAAGATGTTTGGTTCTTAGATTTAGGATGTAGCATTGAATAATATGACTAGAAACATAGCAATGTTTTCAGATTTAGATGAAAATGTAAATTCTGAAGTGACAATGGGGACTGATAGCAAAGTCTATGTCATGGGGAAAGGAAGAGTGAAAATACTGACAAGGAAGGGAGAGAAGAAATTCATATCAGATGTCTATTATGTCCCTGGTATGAAATGTAACCTCCTAAGCATTGGGCATCTCACACTAAAGGGCTACAATGTATTTTTTAACAATGATGTGTGCAAAATCATGTCCATACCTCCAATTAAAAGAGTCATTACAAAATTGTATATGACAAGCAACAGAATGTATCCTCTCAAGATCATACTTGACTTGAAGGAAGGAGGAAATGTAGCAACTGTAACACAAGAAGTCTTTCAAAAGAAGTGAAAGATGAAAACTTGTTATGGCACTTGAGATTTGGACATCTCAATTTTGGAGGCCTGAACTTGTTGCACATAAAAGGAATGGTAAAAGGATTACCACTCATAGAGAAGCTAGACAGTCTATGTGAAGGCTGCATCTTGGGAAAACAACACAGAGAATCCTTTTCAGCAGGAAAGAGTATAAGGGCAAAGGCACCCTTAGATATTTTCCACTCATATTTGTGAGGACCAATGCAAACGCCATCATTAGCTGGCAGTCATTATGTCTTGACATTTACAGATGATTACACCAGAAATACATGGGTGTATTTTTTAAAACAGAAAAGTGAAGTGTTGGAATAGTTCTACCATTTCAAAGCTCTTGTTGAGAAGCAAAGTGGGCACTAAATAAAAGTGTTGAGAATTGAGAGAGGAGGAGAATATATCTCCAAAGACTTCCTACGTTTCTGTAGGGAGCAAGGCATACACAAGCAGTTTACGACAAGGTATACACCACAGCAAAACGGTGTTGCAGAAAGAAATAATAGGACCATCATGGACATGGTCAGAAGTATGTTGAAGGCAAAAAAATTTCCAAATGAGTATTTGGCAGAAGTTGTAAATTGTGCAACTTATATTTTAAATAGATGTCCAACCAAATCTGTTATGAACAGAGTTCTAACATAAGCATGGAGTGGAACAAAGCAGTTTCACTCACATGAGATTATTTGGATGTGTGGCATATGCACATGTCCCTGATCAGCTAAGAAAAAAATTGAATAGCAAGGGGGAGAAGCGTATACTTGTTGGATACAGTGATGAATCCAAGGCCTACAAGATCTATAATACATCAACCAAGAAGGTAATAATCAGTAGAGATGTGCATTTCATTGAAGAAGAAGCTTGGGATGGAAGTTTAGAGAAGACTGTAAATGTGAATATATGTATTTCACATGAAGATAGAGAGGAATTGATTACATAAAATAATCCCTCAACGGTGGCTCCTCCTCCACTTACACAAGCTCAACAGAGCACACCACAAGCAGGTAATAAAACACCATTGTGAAATCAAAGAAGTTCTTCTCCAAGCACATCACAGGGATCTAAAACTCCCTCAAGTTCAAGTGGAACTCCAAGCACACCAAGAAGACCAAGATTTAGAAATTTGAGTGAAAATTATGAGCAAGAAGAAGCTGATAATAATGCTGGTATAAATTCCTTATTTGCTTGGTTTTGTCATGTTGATGACCCAATCCATTTTGAAGATGCAATAAAAGAAGAAAAATGGATTGAAGCAATGAATGAAGAGATTGGTGCAATAGAAAAGAATGACACATGGGATTTAGTGGACCTCCCACAAGGAAAATAAGTTATTGGAGTAAAATGGGTCTATAAGACCAAGAGAAATGTTGAAGGAAAGATAGAAAGGCATAAAGAAATACTTGTTGTGAAAGGCTACACGCAGCAACAAGGAAGAGATTATGAAAAAACCTTTGCACATGTTGCAACGACAGAGACAGTGAAGACAGTGTTATCCATAGCAACACAACAAAAGTGGAAAGTCTACCAAATGGATGTAAAATCAGCATTCTTGAATGGAGTGTCGAAAGAGGAGGTATATGTTGAACAACCTCCTGGCTATGAGATAGAGGGCCAAGAGCACAAAGTGTGCAAGTTGAAGAAATCTCTTTATGGGCTTAAGAAAGCACCAAGAGCATGGTACAACAGGATTGATGCTTACCTGATGGATAATGGGTTTGAAAAATGTGATGGTGAACCCACACTCTACATTAAAGAAAATGACGATAAAATCCTTATTGTTGTTTTATATGTAGATGATTTAATTTTTACAGGCAATGAAGTTTCTCTCATTGTTGATTTTAAAGAAGTCATGAAGAGTGAATTTGAAATGACTTATTTGGGTTTATTGAGATATTTTTTGGGCATTGAAGTAAATAAAAATGAAAAGGGAATTTTTATTTCCCAAGAAAAATATGTTGAAGAAGTTTTAAAGATATTTAAGATGCAGAACAACATAGCGACAACAACTCCAACTGTCATGGGGTTGAAGTTAAGCAAAGAAGATTGTAGCAAGAATGTCGATCCGACATTGTATAAGAGCATAGTTGGCAGTATAATGTATTTGACTACAACTAGGCCTGATATTATGTATGTTGTAAGTTTAATTTCCAGATTCATGGAGATACCAAAGGAGACACATTGGCAAGCAGCCAAGTGAATATTGAGGTATGTGAATGGAAGAAAGGAGTATGGTTTTCTATACTCCTCAACTGATAATTTTAAGTTGATTTGTTACACTGACAATGAATGGGCTAGAAGTGTAGATGACAGAAAGAGCACATCTAGGTATGTTTTTCATTTGGGATCAAGAGCCATTTCATGGGCTTCCAAAAAGCAACCAATATTTGCATTAACAACAACAGAAATTGAATATGTGGCAGTAATAGCTGCAGCATGCCAAGCAGTATGGATGAGAAGGATGCTAAGAGATTTGTGTCATGAGAAAGACAAAGGAACCGCAATTTATTGTGATAATAGCTCAGCAATTGCATTATCAAAGAATTATGTTTTCCATAAGAGAACAAATCACATAGATGCCAAATATCATTTTATAAGATAATTGGTTAACAATGGTGATATTTTTTTGCAACATTGCAAGACAAAGAAACAGTTTGTTGATATCCTCACAAAGCCATTGGGACAAAGAATTTTTGTTTATCTCAGACAGTGTCTGCAAATCACTAATGGCAGAAGTTGTAATTAAGGGGGAGTGTTAGAATTATACTCCCAACCACTGCCATGAATATGCAGTGGCGTAGCCCACACTTCAATAAATTTTGTTGCAGAGAAGGACAAGCACAAACCCATAGAGCCAGAGGCATTTCATGCAAAATATCAGAACAGGGTACCCACAGCGATCCTCTGCATTTATTTCTTCAACCACCGTGTTTGAATTACCTTTTTCCCTCATCGCAAATATTTTACTTTACCTCTTAACACTTTCGCCACAATGTTATTCTACCGTCGATGTGATATCTACAAGACCCACACTTACCTTACCGTCTTTTCAATGCGTTGTAAATCCTTTGTTAGATGCATTTTCCTTTATATTTTCCATTACTGCACTTACAATTGTTTACTACCCGCAACAACACACTTCACAATGTTTATCACTTACCTTTCCACCACTGCAACCTATGTTATTTACCATGCAAATCCATTGTGCTACCACACATTTCAATCGCAATATTCTAAGTTTACCTTCTTCCACCCGCTATTATGTTATATATTTTGCGATGTGATAATTCCACAGTGTATCGCAATTGCATAAAATTAATTTTTCACACACCGTGCCTGCAAAGTTTTATGTTTAGAGTTAAAATTCCGTGGGGTATGTTATTTTTGTTGCGATGTGATTGTAATCGCACATCGTAAGGTTTTTCATTTACCCGTGTTCGCACATATGTTAATTGTTAAGATCATCGATCTGTAATCTGCTATAAGGCGTTGGATGTGATAAGGACTCAGAGCCGAAATCTATATTATTTCAAGTCCGTTATTTTATGTTTTAAACACGTTTTTATGTGTTTTCATGTATAAACTAGAATACGGTCTGTGCACCATTTTAAATGAAGAAATGGGCTTCGACAGTAGAAATGACGATTGGTTGTTGAACGTCCATTCAGCAATTGAATTGCATTGATCAGATTTAGGTTTTCAAGCTATGGCCATTATTGTATTAAAACAAATTTAATTTCATTTTATTACTGTGAAAGAATAGAAAACTGAAGTTTGTTCCTCTCCTGTGTATTACGATGTCCACGTATGAATTTTTACTCCCACAATTTGTTGCATTCTCTGTGTTGGGGGGAAACGCATTTCCTCTATTATTGTTTCGTTCAATATTTCCTACACCATGGATGAGGAACAGGAGAAACCAAAGAAGTTTGGTATACAAGGATGATGATGGCAAGCTGTGGTAGTTCGGTTACACTCGCTAGAAGAAAAGCCATAACTATGGGCTAGATGGAAAATGTTATACTAAAATGTTCAAAGATTGATCATTCTAAATATCACACAATTTTCTTATGGACAAGGAGGAACAGAGACCAAAGAAGTTTGGTATTCAAAAACGATGATGGCAAGATGTGAAAGTTCAGTTACACTAGCTAGAAGAAAATTCATAACTATGCCCGGGATGGAAAAATTTTGTGAAATGGATCTTCTTTTCTTTGACATGCAATATACTCGGTGGCATTCGTAACAGCAAATGATGATCATTAAGAGGAGGAGGAACATGATGAATAATCAGTTCAGCCTCAACGTGATAGCAGTAAGGAACATCATGCTCAATCCGATGAGCTGAAAGTTCCAGTTTGGAGGGAATGACAACAGCTTGGAATCTTCTTTGCTTTGACATGCAATTCATGCAATATACTCGCTGTAAATGATGATTATTACTTTGACTTTTGGATGTGTTGATTGTTTGACTAAATCAATTCCATATATAAGTTTTATTTGTTTATTTCGGTACATTGAAGTGATGTTAAATATATTTTATTGTTTTAATTTAAACTAATTCAAGAAAAACATTCATTTAATTTATTTCAGAGAATTGGATTGCTACTTAATGCATATAAGATTTTTGAATCTTATATATATATACAAAAATTTAAATGTAAACCAAGATACGTGGGTTATCACTCATTTTTTCACAAATTGAAAAAAAAAATGGTTTTGCATTGAAATATAGAAGCAAAGTGATTACAGTATGTCTAATTGTTTGTAAACCTTACACATGACTATTATTTTTTGTTTCGATGATCGTTTATTTATGTTATTCACTGCTAAGATCTAATAAGAGTTTTAACTTTGTTCAATTTACATCATTTTTTTTTATTAACTTCAATAATTATTGGATAAACTTTTTTTTAATAATATGCATGTGTGTTTTCATAATTAAAACCGTGTATTATCTCACAAAGTAGTAAAAACATTGTGTTTAGAAAAATAAAATGGCTAAATAATTTCAACCAAAATTGACAAAGTGATGAGACTGAATTTTTGTTTTCCATTATTTTAGAAGGATTTTTTTAAGTTTTTGTTTTTAAAAGAAAACTTGAAGTAAAGGATGGAAAAAGAGTAAGAATAAATAACTAAATATATTCAAACAATCCCAGAAAATACTAGACTCTGGAATCTAAATATTTTTAGAATGTAATATTTTTAAAAACAAATTACACTTTTAAAATTTAATCTATTATAATCTTTAATAGAGATGTGGTTAAGAAAGATTTCTCTCTTTTTCTATATATAGTATGCGCAAATTTTCACTATCTCGTGACTGATGTACATGTCCTGGAATTTGATTTACTAACTGTAATCATGGCTGAAGATATTAATCTGTCTTGCATATGGGGTTTCCTGAGCTTGAGGTTCACCCCGTCATATATTATTGCAGCCTCGAGTTCAATATCAAATGTGCCCAGCGAAATATGAGTTGCCCATTTACAATTACAATTACTTTAGGAACAACTCCTCGCCCATTTACAATTACAATTACTTTAGGAACAACTCCTCTGTAACTAGACTTAAACCTAAACGGATGATTATGAGCACCGAATTCTTGGATAAAAGTTCACGTATTAATTTGATAATTTATTTATTTTTTATTAGTAATTATATTTTTTTGTTAATTTAAAAATTGTTTTTTAATTATTTTAATTTTTTAATAATTATATCTTAAATTACATTAATTTTGTTTTTTAATATTGAGAAATATTATAATATTTATAATAAATGATTTAAAATGGAATATTGAAATAATTATTTTTTTTAAATAAAAAATAAATAAAAAAATTGATATTTAAAAAATAGTTATATTTATAATATTCTAAATCAGGTTTTGGCTTATCACTCTCAAAACCAAAACTTCATATGAGATTGATTAAATTCTCATATTTTATTTAAATATCATAAAAGTAGCTTTCTTAACATGGAACAATATTGTAATATTTATAATAAATTAATTTAAAATATTATTGATTTTCATTTTTTTCATATATAATGTTTTAGAACAAAAAATTTTAAGCTTAAGAGATAATGACTATCATAACAAAGTAAAAGATTAAAAAATATTAACAAAGTATTGTAAAAGTTAATTTTCAAAATTGGAGTTGAAATCCATATTGATGAAGAAATGGGGACTTTCTCCTTTCTATGTAATCCTTTAGTGATCCTCATATTTATTTATTTTTCTTAAAAATATGTGTTCAGAATCGGTTGAACCAACACTTTTGCATAGAACTTACTATAATATGTTTGTATTTATACCGATATAGAGAGTATCCTAGGCCTATTCCTTTTGCATTAAATTTCAAGGTGTAAAATTTCCCTACATTTCTTTGATTTACTCTTTAACCTTGGTTGATTTCTTGTGCAATAATATTTTGTTACTTTTCATCTTATGATGCCCTGCCACCAAATATAAAATTGGTAGTCCATAACACAATTTACAAAATTTAGTGTGGAGAAAGAAACAATAACAGAGTTGAGAAGCCCAAAAACCTCGAGTAATGTAGACTCTTTCATGGTTCAACTCAAACATCAAAATATCAGAGGTATAATTTGATGAAGGTATTTTCCCATCCTTCAGCGTCTCCAAATCACCAAGTGTAATGATTTAATGAATGTAATGGGGCGAGGGAGTATTGGAGCAATAGAGCCAATGATTGAGGGAATTCGATGTATGAAAGGCAAACTAGGCATTTTTTGCAAGAAAGCTCAACAAAAATCAACAGAGGTTGGCCATTAAAATTGGAATGATACGCATGGCCCAAATTGGAATGATAAGTATGGGCCCTGTGCAAGGATGACATGTACAAATCAAGAAATGGTCCAATTTTTTTTTTTTTTTTAAACATTGAAGAATAAAGATGGACCTTTAGTTTCAATACTTACCCGAAGGGATTGTATGTACATAACCATAGCTACACAGCACTTGCCCTGATGAAACCATAGTTCATACAACACCCCACATAAATCATCACACATAACAAACAGACACAATAAGAAGCACTAGTCGTAGTCAAAATGATCATTGATTGATGGTCCTGATTGCCAATCATTGCCCAAAGCGGATAGACAATCATTTCCATACTGGTTACACTACTTCGAGGCTTTTATTTTTTTAATCATTTTTTTTTAGTTGCTAAGGTAAATTTGAAATAAAGGTAAGTTATACTAGTTTATTGGATTGTTTGAATAATCAATGTCTTCAACCATGTAGAGGACCATGTAGAGGTTTCTTCACCCTGTAAATCTTTACAATGGTTTGTTGCAATTGTCAATATAAATGGATGACATATAGAAGAAGCTATAATACATATTAGAATTTTGAAGGGGTAATGTAAATCACTAAAATATTTTTTTACTACTGTCAATGCAATTTAAAATGTTTCTTTACAATTTCAAAGATGATGTTCTCATAGGAAACACTGGAGATATTGAACATGATAAAGAACTGCACTACACTATAGTTTCCCATTAAAATTGCATATTTTACATCAAAAGTTATGAATAATTGGGACTCATTTTCATATAATACATGACGATGTCTTAAACTTGTGAGGTTGGGATGCAAAATTAGATTTGGAAAGACAGTCATCATATTGTTCATTAATTAATATTATTTTATTTAGTTGATCTCATCTACTAGTATTTTATCAAAATCTATCAAATATTTTCTATTTGAACTTGAAAGACCATATTTGAAGATTAAGATGCAATCTATGTTGGAAAGGTTATATAAAATGTCAATTTCACATAATGTAAGTGATTTATATTTATCTTCTAGCTTTAAATGACATTTTGTTTACTAATTTGTATCTTCAATGATTTTTTGTGTGTCACTATTCTTCTCTAATGTATGCCTTAAGAAGTTTTCTTTGCAACATCTCTTACAATTTCTAGTTATTAATAATTATTTGGCAGAGAAAAGAAATTTAACTAAGTGTTTTTTTCTTCGTGTATATATATATATATATATATATATATATATATATAATTAATTAATAATAATAATAATTTAAATAAAATTATAATTTAATTAATTATATATATATATATATATATATATAATTTTTAGAATTAATAATAATAATTTAAAATAAAATTATAGTTTAGTTAATTTTATGATTTTTTAAATTTTGACAATGTAAAATTATCATGAGCTAAGTGTCTCTATTTCTATTATGGATCAATATTTGAATTGATATTATTAATTTAGTATGTATGCACACAATTAACACAAAATGTAATTTGAGAATTATAATATGACAAAGTGAGGATTATGTCTTATTTTTCCCTAATGTTTCAAGATTGAATAATTTAAGATTTTATTTTAGTGTTAGGGTTAAGGTTAATGTTTTTGCATGCCCTAACTCCTAATTAGGAATAGGATTTTGGACCCTTTGAAACCTCCTTGAAAGTCCATATGTGACTAGTTCTACATCTCTAAGTAGTGTAAGAGGACATCGCATCCATGGGGTAACATGATGGCCAAAATAATAGGCCAACTTGAAAGATGCATCACTTCCTCATACAAACCACAATCAAGGTGATTTTCCAGTTGGTGGAAAGATTTCAATGTCTAGAATTATACCTCAAATAGGCTACCATTAAATAGTTTTGGCAAGTCAATAGTTACACATGCTTTGAGTAATGCAAGATGACATGGCATTCACTCAATACTATTATGAGAAAAAATACTAATAAAAATATTTGTACATACAATAAAATGATCTTTCATATGGATAAATCACAACTCCGTAAGATTTGAACCTATAACCTAGTAGAAATTGAAACCACATAAAATTAATTCATCTACACCTAATAACTAAATAGTTATGATGGTAAGATCATTTCAAGTAAATCACCTTCCACATAGTTTATCCATCTAATTATTATTAAAAATAAAATGTGAAATAAAATAGTTAATAGTTTATAATAATTAAACATATAACAACTAAATATCATGATTGTTTTTAAAATCTCAACCAGTAAAAGCACCTCCTAACCGATCTAATAGTTCATTAGTGTAATTATTGTTACAAAAACCTTTGGCATATAAATGGTGAATTGTAAACTTATTAATTATATTTTTATAATTGTATTAAAATTACTATATGACCAATTGTATTAAAATTACTATATGACCAACTTATGTTTAACATAACATTTCTCTCTTTAAATTTGATTTAGAGTTATACAAAAGTATAATCGAGTAAATTAAAAAAATATTTAAAAATTTTAAACTAACTTTTAAAAATAAATTAAAAATAGCTAAATTATAATTTTATTTTAAATTATTATTAATAATCATTTTTAAAAAATTAATACATTTAAAAATTATAGAACAAAATTTATCATAAAAATATTTTTCTTGTAAATAAGTTTTGTGGCAATATCATGGCTTATCAATATCACATGTCTAAAAATCCATAACTCATTTCGTATGAAGATTATTATATGATTTTTTTTAATTGGTCGTTTTAATTAAAAACATAAAAAGAACATAGCTACTTTTGAAACAAATCTCAACATTTCATATGTGACTACTACTAAGATATTATAGAATATTTTGTGGAGATTAAATACTTACCATCCACCTAATAATTATTGATAATTAAATTAAAATTATGAAAGTCCTATTTCAAAATCAATCCACTTATAATTGTATTAATTACAATCCTCGTTTATAAAATGAAAATAATTTAATAAATTTAATCACAACCTTTTGATAAACACAAAAAAAAATCTATTAAATAGTGAAAATACACATGATGTTAACAATAAAAAAAACTATAAAGTATAATACACTATTTTTAATATATATATATATATATATATATATATATATATATATATATATATATATATTGAAGTAGTAAATAGTATACATAATATATTTTGATTTTAAACTAGTCTAAATCCATCTTAACTCCTGATGTATTAAGGGCTGAGAGGGATTAAATGCCTTGAGGTGTAAAATTCCCTAAACTTCCCTCTTAAGGTTTGGTAGAGACCCTCTTGTTTCTGGGACAAGGGACCCACCTCAACAATTTGACTGCTAAGTCTACAAAGACATACATACTCTACCCCCCTCTTGTTTTGAACCTGTGACCTCTTAGGTGGAAACACATGCTCTTAACCATTAGACTCATTATTATCATTATTTTAGTTTGAAGTTATTTTTATTTTACTAATTTAATTTTATACTTATTTTTATTTTATTTTTGTTATGTTATTATTTTGTTTATAGAATAATGAATTACAACATATTTACCATACTCAAGATCGCCTATGGCTCAATAATAATAATTACAATAATAATTTCCATTTCAAAATCAACCTCACTGTCAAAATTACTTAAACTCAAAAATTCATCCAAATTCAAAATTACCAACACTCACTCTTGTCGGCTAATTTGAATACTCAACTTGCTCACATAAAAAGCCATCTCCAATATTATTAAAAACCTCTAACACAACGAACTAAATGATTTAAACTGTTTTAAACATTATTTATGATCAATAGTTATGAACTGATATCTATGGTTGTATAAAAATATTCCAAAGCAATACTATTAAAAAAAAATAGTAATAATAATAATTCTTTTTTTAAACGTGATATTCCCAATCTTAATCTCTCTTAATCCATCTTATCAAAAAAAAAATTAACGCACGAGTTTTGCTTAAACGTGGTATTCAATGCTGATACTTCAACGTACGTAAATTTAGAAAGACGCCCGACATTTATAAAAACGGATGATATATACAAATTATTTTCACACAGTAACAATGCTATAAATCTTTACTTTTAATAAAGTTGGTCATTTATAATGTGAATTTACAAAATTATTCAGATTTAAGCTTCCAAATTCATTTTATTGCAACGATTTGCTCATGTATACAATGGTTTGTACAAGTGAGAAAATGATCAGTCAATGAGAATGATTCGCAGGTTATGGCGAATCCCAAAAGAGAAACGTGGCGAGTTGCAAAGAGAAATTTGATGGATCCATTAAAGTCATCTGTGTATTAGAATCCATCCTCATCCAAATTTATAAGTACATTCTGTACTCTATTTATAGCGTGGAAGACGAATTTCCCCAAACTTGGGTTGTAAAGCACTGCCCGCCATTACTGCAAAGCTGAGTATTCTCACTCTCGTTTCTCAGTGCAGAAATCACTGCATTCAATGCTTGAACAGGATCGTCCACGTACGTAATCAGGATTTGAGTAATTTCTGAAGGGGTCATTTTGGCATCACAATCCCTCATGATCTCCTGAACTTTGGAATAGAGGGGGTGGTGATCAATCTGCAGATAATTAGAAGCAAGGGTTTTGAACACAGGGAAAGTGCAGTAGGAGAGTAGTATGTGCATGTCCATCCTGCCAGATCTCAACAGTGCAGGGTCGAGTTTATCCTTGTAATTGGTGGTAATGATCATGATTCGTTCCTCACCACAGCACGACCACAGCCCGTCAGCAAAGTTAAGAATACCAGAGAGGTTCGTTAGGTTTTCGCTTCCCTGGTTAGGGTTAGGGTTAGGGTTTTCATTTTGGTTTTCCTCGTTAGGGTTAGGGTTTTCATTTTTGCTTCCCTGGTTAGGGTTAGGGTTTTCATTTTCGCTTAAAAGCCTGTTCTTTAGGTAAATGGAGCAGTCAATATCCTCTATAACAATCACTGATTGGTTGGTCGTTTCGTTGAAAAGCGAACGAAGTTCAGAGTTGCTGAAAACCTTCGTGAGTTCTAGGTCGTATACATCGTACTTCATGTAATTAGCAATGGCGGCGACGAGACTGGATTTTCCAGTTCCAGGGGGACCGTAAAGCAAGTACCCGCGCTTCCATCGACGCCCGACTCCTCTGTAAAATTCCTTGGATCGTCTGAACCGATCCAGGTCCCTTATAATCTTGTCCCTGGTCATAGGGTCTAGGGCCAGAGAATCGAAAGTGGAGGGATGATTGAATGGAACACCGCTCCACTCATTGAAACCCTTATTGGTATATAGGGTTCTGCTTCTGTTTACTCTCTTGAATTCAGCTGCAACACCTGCAATGTGAGCAAAATAATCCACCACCAAGTGCTCGCTAGCCTTCTTTATTTTTAGGGTAAACCAGCCCTTGTCTGACAGTATGTTGTCCTTGACAACAGTTTCAACTCTGTGAAACCACCAGGCCTTGGCTCCCCTGAAGGAGTCCAGAAACACCCCATCAGAGGCCGGAAAAAACTTGTAGTTGTTCAAGTCTTTGCCATGAAATATGGTCAGTTTTCGGGCGCAGGAAATGGCATCCAGGCTTGCTAAGTAGTACTGTACATTCTGGTACACGAAATTGTCCCCATCACTGCTTTCATTGAATTCTGGAATATCTATATAGGAGTAGGAATTGAAGTAGCGTTGTTCAGCATAAGACCACCATTGCTTCAATAATTGTACCAACCCTCGAGGAATGATGTTGTTGAGAACAATGATGATACCTATGAACA
Organism: Pinus albicaulis; assembly: GCA_034641835.2. Classification (NCBI taxonomy): domain Eukaryota; kingdom Viridiplantae; phylum Streptophyta; class Pinopsida; order Pinales; family Pinaceae; genus Pinus; species Pinus albicaulis. Next base: position 636,296,379 of record CM076571.1, read on the forward strand.
CCAATATTTTTGCAACCAGTTTATCAAAGCTCTCCATTTCAACTACTTGGTTGAATGTGATAATGAGTTTTTGACAGGCAACTTAAACCCATTTACGAGCCCTTTGAAATGAACAATCACAAACATGAATTTTCAAACCCAAAAATAATATAAAGAACAGACAACTTAAACTCATTCACGAGGCCTTTCAAATGAACAGTCGCAACCATAAATTTTCTGTTTTCTTTTTTAATGTACAGAAACTAACCCAAAAACAGGCAACTTAAACCCATTTACATGGCCTCTTAAATGAAACCCATTCACAAGGCCTTTCAAATGAACAGTCGCAACCATAAATTTTATGTTTTCCTTTTTAAGGTACAGAAAACTAACCCCAAAACAGGCAACTTAAACCCATTTACATGGCATCTCAAATGAACTGACGTAACCATGAATTCTGGAAAATAAAAATTACAGAGAATCAAACTTCAACCTCCTAACTACTTGCCCTGCATTCTTGATGGGAATATATAATGGTGTAAATGAAAAAATGTGTAATGTTCTAAAAAACCTTTATGAATTTAAAGTAGCGACTATTTTATAATAAACCTAAATCGCGCTTAATTTTATTACATAAATCACATTAATGACATAAATAAAACCAGGACCATTTGGGGACCAAAGTCCTAAAATAATTATAATAAACATAAATGGCCCTTAATTTTATTACATAAACCACATTAATGACATAAATCATTAATCAACCAGGACCATTTGGGACCAAAGTCCTAATTATCAAGGTTGACTAATCTTAATCTTACAAGTTAAGTGTCAACAATTTTTCCACAAAATTATAACATGTTTTTTTTGGAGACTTAGAATGCATTATATATAGGCTAGTCATTGTAATTGTTATATTATGTAAACTATGAAATTCAAGTTTCAAATCCCTATAGATAAATCACATTAATGCATTTGTTCTTATTTTTATTACCAACTTATATATTAATGTATCTATTCCTATTTTTATATATCAGTTAGTAAATCTATAATATTATTTATATAAAGCATATTAACATTATTAATTATAATTTTATATAAAGAATTGTGTAATCTCATAATCTAAGTGTGTCAAAAACTTTTCCACACCTAATTAGAAGCAATTACAACATGAATCTAGGAAGTGTAAATTATGTTTTAGTTTTTGTGTATGTATATATAATTGTTCACAAGGGCTGCCCATTGTTTTATGAAGTATTTTGCAAATTATGAAATTCAAAGTTTAAATTCTCATGGGTCAAGCCAAAATGTCATATTATGAAGTATTTTGTAAACTATAACATCCAAGGTTCAAATCCTAGTAAATCAAGCTATATATATAACTTTGTTCATCAATATTAAAAATAATGAAATACATTTACAATAAAAATAAATATTCAAAATATATAAATATTGTGAATAAGATATTTATATAAAATTATTGCTATGCTTATAGGCGTCCCCCGTTGGAAATTGCAACTTTAATCATTTCGTTAATTACAAATTCCAATCAGATGGTTGAAAATACAAGATGGTGGAATATTTTCGTGGTTACCACTACATCAATGGATAAGATTGATGAACGTAACTCCCTTGCATATCTAAATCAAGTGATTAAACCTTGCCTAAATAATTTTTTTACCAAATTATAATTAAAATTTTACTATGCCATTCACTATTGACCACTTATGAAGATTTATGCTAATTAAATTCACATCATTGAATTTTTGGCTTCATGAAACATCCAAAAAAGGCCACCACTATTTGAACATAGCTAGATAATAAAACTATGAAAAGTCTTATATAGACACATGTTCATTTTCATTCATAACAATTCAAAATCTGAAACCCATGCATCTTCACACTATGATTCATTCACAATTAATGATATAGAATTTATTGTGTTTTATTGTTATTTAAGAATAGAATAACATGCGAGTGTGTTATGTTTTCTTGGTATTATATGAATTTATTATCTTTAATTTCTATGTAACAATAATTGTTTTAATATTTTAATCATTATTTATTGTTTTAATAATATTTTTGATATTTTAATAATTGTACGTTACATAATGTAACTTACAATTTAATTATGTAACTTACAGGTAAAATGATGGCATGCAATGGAGCGCCATGGAGCACCACTATTGTACGTGTGTGTGCCATCATGTTCCATATTCTTTATTTAATACACTTTTGTTTAACTGGAACGGATCTCATTCAAATTCCACAAAACAAATTGAATACAAAAGGAAGCTAAGTTTATTTAAAAATAATCGATGATATGTTGCAAGTTTCATTTGATAAACATGTTGTGCAGGTGTATTGTTTCTTCACAAGTTTCAATTTGATATCAAGGTTAGTCAAATTTTTTTGTTAATTGGTTTTTTTCAATATTGTAGAGAAATTCCCTAAATTTCATACATTGAATGGTATATAATAGATTGACTCTCTCTTCTATTTGATTCTAGGTTCAGTGCCATATATTCGGCCTTAAAGCCTCTATTAAATTCTCCCATTCTCAATAGAAATTGGGAGGTATGTAAAAATCACACCCTCTATGTTTTGATACTCATGCTCAATGACCCATGAAATAGTATAAATCCATTGTTGAAATTTATAAAGTATTCCCAACACACAGAGGAAATAAAATTCCTCAACTCAACACAAATATTCAACACGAATATATGGACAGAGATGCTTTAAAATTATTTCATTAAGCATAAAGTCTATTACAAAATGAGATTTTGTGTTCTGAACAAGTTCTAGATTACAATGGAAATCTTCTGACTGCTTGACACACACTTCAAAAATGCTCTCTATCTCTCTTTTTCTTTTCTGTTTTCTATCTTCCGGCTTAAAAACAATACACACAGTCAAAATGCTCTTGGCATATTACCTTTCTGTCTTTTTCGCAACATATATATGGTTGCATTTTACAATGGCCATGTAAAAACATTTAAAAAAAATAAATCACAAACTATACAAAATATATATATTATAAACATTACATCTTTATAATACATATGTCAAAACTAACATATGTCGGGGCAAATAAAAAATAAATCAAAAAACATTAAACCTCTATATATTCCATATTCCGTAGGGTTCAATTTTTATGCCAAAGCTCCACGGAGGTGCTTTGATTGGTTTGGAGGAAGGTGACATCACTTTCTCTGGTGGGTCGATTTTGAACTTCGCTCCTCATATTGGATGTGGCCGGAATGTGTAAAAAAATAAACCTGCAAAACTTATGTGTTACATTTACAATGGTGGCAAGCGTTACATTTACCATGGTAGCAAAAGTGGCTCCATTTGAAACAAAAATAAATAAATTAAAAATAAACATAAAACATCTGGTTGCATTCATTATGAAACGAATAAAGTGGGTTACATTACATTTTTAGTTAATTTAGTGTTAAGTTATTTCAAATTTGATTCATATTGATTCATAGCCTAGGCACACCTTATACTTTTAGAGAAAGTCTCATCTTGAGACTACAATTGATAGGGAATTTAAATATATATAAAAATGTTGATTCTGGTGAACAAGTAATTATTTGTTTTATTGTGTTTGAATGTTTGTTTATCAATAGATAAACCATACATTATAAATAATATATAATGATTGTTAAAATATATGCAGAGAATATGTTTACTTCAAATGTTGCAATAAAATGTTTAATTTAGAGTAGTTAAAATAGTTACTAGATAAAACTAATTCCATAAAAAGTGAGACAATTATATTTTAGTCCATAAAAAGGGAATTCATTTCTACCATTTAAGGAATCATTTCTAGCATTTAGTTTTGTGTTAGTTTTCAGTTTAATTATATCAGTATTGTATTAATAATTCTCTACCAAGATAAATTATTACATATTTTTAATTAGTAATAGATAGTACAATGAGTTAAGAGATGATGCAATGATGAGAAGTGAGAGGGGTGAGGTAATTATAAATAAAAAATAAAAACTTATTCTGTCTCTTCTTTGTCTCTTTTTGTCCCTTGTTCTTTGAAATATAATTGTCTTACTTTTTATGGAATTAGTTTTCTCTAACTAACTAATGTGACTACTCTAATTTTAACATTTTCTTGCAAAATTTGAATTAAACATATTGTGTGCATATATTTTAATAATCATTATATATTATTTATAATGTATGGTTTATCTATTAATAAACAAGCATTCAAACACTATTTGTTTGTTTTACTGTGTTTTAATGTTTTTTTATTAATCCATAAACTATACATTATCGATAATATATAATAATTATTAATTATTTCAATTATTGCAAAAAATATTAAATTGAAATTAGTCACATTAGTTAGTTAGAGAAAACTAATTCTATAAAAAGTAAGGCAATTATATTTCCAATATCAAAGGGAAAAAGAAGATAGAGAAGAGATGGAATAAGTTTTTATTTTTTATTTATAATTACCTCACCCTTCTCACATCTCATCATTGAATCATCTCTTTACTCATTATATTATCTATTAACAAAACTCAATGCCCACCTATTAACATGCCCACCTCTCCTCTAAAAAAAATTTATAATTTATTTTGTTAGAGAATTATTAATATAATGCCCATATAATTAAACTCAAAACTAAATGGTGGAAATGTATTCCTTAAATAGTGGAAATAAACTCCCTAAATTCCCACAAGATGCTTCATTTCATATGAATTTAAAAAATGAAAAAACAAATGTAAGCTCTTTGTCTTTATTAAGTATCATCTTGTCAAACAAAACATTTTACACCAAACCCTTTTACAGTGGAAGATATAGGTTCTCTCAATTACTCATGCCTTCATCCTCCCTCATACAAAATTATGAAATGAGTGTAAGAAAGATTTTAAATAAGGTTTAATACATATGTACATATATTGAAATTGTTATATATAGTATATATAGATACATTATATTGAAATTCATATAGGTAATTAATATATATTTAATATAATTATATATCACGTTAAAAATGAATATAAAAATATATTTTAATACCTAACATATTAAAAATTTTGGTGTAATGTTTACTCGTAAAAAGTGATTATTTGTTTTACTCTGTTTTAAATTTTTTTTATTAATCGATAAATTGATTATTAAAATATACCAAAATATGTTTACTTCTTCAAATGTTGCAAAAAAATGTTAAAGTTACATTATTTAGTTAGAGAAAACTAATTCCATAAAAAGAGACAATTATATTTCAAATATGGAGTAAGGATAGAGAAGAGAAAGAGTAAGTTTTTATTTTTTATTTATAATGAAAAATATATAAATATCATAAAATGTTTATAATAAAGAATTTTAAAAATATTAAAAAATCTAAATATTAAAACATTAATGCTATTTTATTGATTGAGAAATATTTTTAAAATCTACCACATTAATGAATTTTTTTGAGAAATATTTTTAAAATATAAAAAAATTAATTAAGTAATAAATATCATTAAAATAGTTTGTTTTTATATGAAATATTAAAAAATGAAAATTTATGTTGTTACATTGCTAATTTCATTAGTTTCTCCAAACAAATATAGATCATGTTAATATGTCATTTCTTAAATTTCAAATTTCAAACATGGTGACTTTATTGACATATCCAAGCATATCACAATGGCAATAACATATTCGCCCTGAAAAACTATTCATTTTACTTTCACCATTGAATTTATACATGTCAAATGTTCAATATTTTATAATAAAACTATTTATTTGTTGAATTATAGATTTGTGCATATGATATAATTAAATTAATAATTTTAATAATAAATAAAATTAGCTGAGACACATATCAATAGTTTACTTTAATATTGATTATTTATTTATTTATATTTTATATTTATTAATATTGTTATTGTTAATATAACATAATTAATACAATTAATATAATTATTATTAATATAAAATACTAATATTGTAATAATATTAATACTTTAATATAATACCATTAATATAATTTATATTATATTAGTAAGTATGTATTTAATATAATTATGCAATTATCATTTCAATTATTAAATAATAAATGATATAAAATTTATAGAATTAATATTTATGCATGAGTGACATTCATCTATATATAAATATGGTCATTCATATAATACAATTAATATATATTATTGAATATTAAAAAGTTTTTCTTTTCATTAGCTTTCACTAAAAAAACAAATTAATTATTTATTTATAAATACTTTTTATTTTTTAATATTGTTAATATTGACAGTGTTAATATAATATAATTAACACAATTAATATAATTATCAAATTGTGGTTCTCGGCGAGTCTTCATTGATCTGCAGAGATGCCCTGAAAGTGAAACCGTAGCTCTGTTCTGCTTCAGTGAAATTAGTTAAGCTTTGTTCCGCTTCAGTGAATGTAGTTAGGAAATGTATGAATAACGAATTTCAAATTTGGGAGCGAATGACAACTGTCACGTATGAACAACGAATTTCGAATCTTGGAGCGAATGACAACCGTCACGTATAACAATGAATTTCAAATCTTGGAGCGAATAACAATAGACACGGCTGGTGTTATTTAATTCAAATCAATGAGTAAGCATGACCCAATCATCTAACAAAATATCGAATGGCTCAGATTATGACAAATAGGCAGCTAGGGGAGTTGTTTTCAAATAAAGACGCCTACGGCGTAATAAATTAAAAATAAAAATAAAAAACCTGGTTGCATTCATTATGAAACGTATAACAGTGGGTTACATTACATTTGGGTTAATTTAGTGTTAAGTTATTGCAAGTTTGATTCATATTGATTAAGAGCTCAGGCACACCTTATACCCTTAGAGAAAGTCTCATCTTGAGACTGCAACTCATAGGGAATTTAAATATATAAAAAATGGTGATTATGGTGAACAAGTAATTATTTGTTTTATTGTGTTTGAATGTTTGTTTATTAATAGATAAACCATACATTATAAATAATATACAATGATTGTTAAAATATATGCAGGTTAATTAGTGGGTATTGATTTTTGTTAATAGATAATACAATGAGTTAAGAGATGATGCAATGATGAGAAGTGAGAGGTCTGAGGTAATTATAAATAAAAAATAGAAACTTATTCTATCTCTTCTTTGTCTCCTTTTTTCCCTTCTTATTTGAAATATAATTTTCTTACTTTTTATGGAATTCGTTTTCTCTAACTAACTAATGTGACTACTCTAATTTTATCATTTTCTTGCAACATTTGAAGTAAACATATTGTGTTCACATATCTTAATAATCATTATATATTATTTATAATGTATGGTTTATGTATTAATAAACAAGTATTGAAACACTATTTGTTTTTTTACTGTGTTTTAATATTTGTTTATTAATCCATAAACTATACATTATCGATAATATATAATGATTATTAATCATTTCAATTGTTGCAAAAAATATTAAATTGAAAGCAGTCATATTAGTTAGTTAGAGAAAATTAATTCCAAAAAAATAAGACAATTATATTTCAAATATCAAGAAACAAAAAAAGATAGAAAAGAGATGGAATGAGTTTTTATTTTTTTATTTATAATTATCTCACTCTTCTCACATCTCATCATTGAATCATCTATTTAGTCATTGTATTATCTATTAACAAAACTCAATACCCACCTCTCCTCTAAAAAAAATGTAATAATTTATTTCTTTAGAGAATTATTAATATAATGCTCATATAATTAAACTCAAAACTAAATAGTGGAAATGAATTCCTTAAATAGTGGAAATAAATTCCCCAAATACCCACAAGATGTTTCATTTCATATGAATTAAAAAAATGAAAAAGCAAATATAAGCTCTTTGTCTTTATTAAGTACCATCATTTGACACCAAACCCTTTCACAGTAGAAGATATAGATTCTCTCAATTACTTATGCCTTCATCCTCCCTCATACAAAATTATGAAATGTGTGTAAGAAAGGTTTTACATAAGGTTTAATACATATGTACATATATTGAAATTATTATATATATTATATATAGATACATTATATCAAAATTCATATAGGTAATTAATATATATTTAATATAATTATATATCATGTTAAAAATGAATATAAAAATATATTTTTAAATACCTAACATATTAAAATTTTTTGTGTAATTTTCACTCGTAAAAAAGTAATTATTTGTTTTACTCTGTTTTAATGTTTTTTATTAATCTCCAGATGCGGATGAATGTCTTGGTTGATGGGACGGCAGTCCCTGGGCGACTCCCGATGGAGCTCATGTGGGGTGGCCATATGGCCCTCTGCAACTCCATCATTTTCACATTAACTTCGCCAGCTTGCTCTGCATTAACTCATCCCGGCCAGCTTCTTCATCACCCCACTCCGCTCGACTGGTTTGCGATAGTGTTTGTCTTGGATAGTTCGGATTGTTTCTGTGTTGTTTGTAGTTCTCCGCCTCCTTTGAAGAGCGCCTACCCATCTGCGTGTGCTGAGGCAAGTACTCACACCCAGACAGGGCGACGCTACTCACTCCTTAGCTGTTTAGAAATGCCGTCAGGCCTTCACTTCACCCTCAGTGCCTTCTGCTGTTTGAATTTCCATCTGCATGCCGAGACTACTAACTCTTGTTGGCTCCGATCGCTTTCCACCTGCTCTTCTTACCTCAGGCACTTCCAGCGCACCTCTGTGGACATGCCACAGCTTTGACACAGGATGTGGTGCCGACGCGGAGCAAATAGAGGGTGTGTGGCCCGCTCTCAGCCTTCCACCAACTGTGACACTGAAACCTCCTCTGAGGACATTGCGTGGGGTCGTTATCCAGACACTCGTAGCCAAAGGGGTCATGCACGCCACCTTGGAAATTTTCGTTTCTCTCAGACCTCCTCGCCTCCCTCTATCGACCCTCCTAGGCCTATCTCCCCTGCCTCCCATGCATCTGTCAGTCACTCCCTTCGCCAATCCTCCCAGATAGCGGAGTTCCACTTCGAATGCTATCTTAATGAGCCCATCATTACTGCTTTTGTGACCGTAACCCCGAGAGAAGAGTTGCCTATCCTTCTTTCCTCCCCTGCGCCCGGTCTTAATCCCTCACCAACTAAGAACGAGGCCTTGAACCCTGATGCGCCCACTGGATTTGTGCACTCCAACTTGGGCAAGGAACCCATGCAGGTGGACGTCCCTAGCAAGGACAGCGAGCCAAAGGAAGGAGACAAAGATATAAGGGACGAGTACTGGTGCAGAATTGTGGAGGAACCGCCTTCCCCAGCTCATGAGTAGTGAATTTCGCTCCCCTCGGCTTACCATGGTACAATTTTTCAATCGTTCTGGAAGAATTTTTTATTTTCTTTATTCCTCTTCAGCTGAAACAGTTGATTGCTACTCTAGTTTGGTTTTTTATGCTATGTTAAACAATATGAACAATGGGCCGGTTTCCCTTTCAAGGGCGGCGAAACTCTTTCCAAAAGAACTGGTTTCCCACTCAGGGTAGTTCAGAATTTTTGTTAAGCTTGGCCATCAAGCCCAGTTTTCAGGCTTCCATAGCTGAAACTGTGGCAGTTTTGTATCAATATGTTTTATAAATAGAATTAGTATTATTTAGAAAAAAAAAAAAATTGTTTTTTATTAATGGATAAATTGATTATTAAAATATACCAAAATATGTTTACTTCTTCGAATGTTGCAGGAAAATGTTAAAGTTAGATTAGTTAGTGAGAGAAAACTAATTCCATAAAAAGTGAGACAATTATATTTCAAATATGGAATAAAGAGAGAGAAGAGATAGAGTAAGTTTTTATTTTTTATTTATAATGAAAAATATATGAATATCATAAAATGTTTATAATAAAAAATTTTAAAAATATTAAAAAATCTAAATATTAAAATATTAATGATATTTTTTTTATTGAGAAATATTTTTAAAATCTACCATATTAATGATTTTTTTTAGAAATATTTTTAAAATATAAAAAAATAATTAAGTAATAAATATTATTAAAATAATTTTTTTATATATAATATTAAAAAATGAAAATTTATGTTGTTACATTACTAATTTCATTATTTTCTCCAAACAAATATAGATCATGTTAATTTTTCATTTTTTAAACTTCAAATTTAAAACATAGTGACTTTATTGACATACCCAAGTATATCACAATGCCAATGACATGTTGGCACTGCAAAACTATTCATTTTACTTTCACCATTTAATTTATACATGTCAAATTTATAATAATTTATAATAAAACTATTTATTTGTTGAATTATAGATTTGTGCATATCATATAATTAAAATTAATAATTTTAATTTTAAATAAAATTAATTGAGGCACATATCAAAAGTTTACTTTAATATTGATTATTTATTTATTTATATTTTGTATTTATTAATATTCTTATTGTTAATATAACATAATTAATACAATCAATATAATTATTATTAATATAAAATAATAATATTGTAAATATATTGATACTTCAATAATATAATACAATTAATATAGTTTATATTATATTATTTTAGTAAATATGTATTTAATATAATTATGAAATTATCATTTCAATTATTAAATAATAAATGATATTAAAATTTATAGAATTAATATTATGCATAAGTGAGATTCATTTATATATAAATATGGTCATTATGTAATATAAATAATATATATTATTGGATATTAAAGAATTTTTCTTTTCATTAGCCTTCACTAAAGAAAGTTTTAATTATTTATTTATAAATATTTCTTATTTATTAATATTGTTAATATTGGCAGTCTTAATATAATACAATTAATATAATTATTATTAATATATATTAATATTAATATATTGATACATTAATATAATACAATTAATATAATTTATATTATCATTGCAACCTATATTAATAAAATTTCAAATATTTATTATTTATTATTTTTATATTTATGTATATTTTTTTACAATTTAATTAAATTAGATCAAATTAATATATATTTATTATAATTATGAAATTTTCTTTTTAAATAATATATGATATAAAATTTTATAGAATTAATATTGATGTATGATTGAGATTCCATATACAAAGGTGACCATTCATGTAATACACATAATGAATATTACTAGATATTGCTAAGTTTTCTTATTATTAACTTTCAATTTTTCAATATTCATATTTATTATTAAATTAAATATTTATTCTTTTTATTAAAATTAATAAGCATTTATAGACATAAATGTTTAAAATTATTATTATTACTATTATTATTTCCATTATTTTCATGATTGATATTAATATTATTGTTTTGGTTACTACTAATATTATTATTAATATTAATTATTTAATATTAACATTAGTATTATTAAAATTAATATTAATTGATATTAATACTAATAAAAAAATACAAATATTTCAAATTAAATAAGAAATTATTAATATTAAAATTAAATATCAATATCTCTTTTAATGTTAATTAATATTAATATTAATAAGAAATATACATGTGAATGTTAAACATATAAATTTATATAAAAATCAATTTCGCATTTACACATTAATGTGAACATTGAGGTTAAACATCAATATAGATATTTCATTAAAAATTTGGATTGATAACTTTAGGTTTACATGGGTTCTATGACATTAGAATTTAACTTAATGTTTTTTAAGGTTCAATGACATTAGAATTAAAAAAATTGGTATTTTCATATCATTTGGTCCATGTAATATTATGGTATTTTATAACCCAAGGTTTATAAGATAAAGATTTTTAATATTAAAAAAATGTTTTAAGTTAATATTTATATTGAACATCAAACATTTACATCAATATTAAACATAGACATTAAGAGAGACATAAAAAAATATTTACTAAGATGAATAGTAAAATTGTGAGTTCTTTTTAACTATTGTAATAATGTTCTTGTGGCTCATATGGTTTTATACATTATGTATATGTGCATTTTACTATATTTTAGATGGAAAATTGCTTGTGTATGTTAATTTTAATTCTATTCACCATTAATTGAAAATTGTTTTATTGATATCATGTGTGTTTTCTTTTATGTTAGGTGATTTTCTTGTTTTATCATGGATCCAGTTGTTTGGAGTTTTATTCCATTTGAAATTCTTGAAATTGCCTTCCTCTGGCTCCCTTTATCGGTTGTGATAAAGTTTAGCACTATTTGTAAGCAATGGAAGAATGTTTTGCAAAACCCTTCTTTCTTATTGTGTTGCAAGCATATTTGTACAAACGAATTTGGATTTATGGTTCCTTTCCTCAATAATGAAGACAATTATTTTGTTGTTGGATACCTTAATCAAAATGGGCGCATGTCTCATTTTCATTTGCGATTCATAAATTCAAGATACAAAGTAGAGTCTACTATTGGACCAATGGTAGTTTTATCCTTACCAACAAAATTCTCACATTCCCAAAACTATTTTGTAATGAATCCATTTACAAAGGCCTTAAAAAACATTGGGCGAATACGAATTGGAGACTGGGGATTCTTTTCATTATTGGAAAATGTAAGCAACAACAAATATTATTGGGTTGTTCTAAAACATATCTATGATAGAATGTAGTCTAAATTTTATGTTTACAGTAGTCTTGATAGGATTTGGCGAAGGATTGATCTTCCATTTGGTGGCACTTCACCCCCTCAGAATGGAGTGTTTTATACAAGTAAAATTTTTTGGCTCTATCTCGACATAGAGTATGAATATTATCATCGATATGGGTATACAATCTACTAGTTTGATGTAATAAAAAATGAATGGAGTTTTTCATTTGTTCCAATCACTTACATACGGTGTATGTCATTAGCAATATGCAAGAATCAGTTGATGTGTCCTATCAATGATGGCTCCACTTATATATGGTCAATTGAAGAAATAGATAATTTCCAATTCGGTAACCCGTGTGTTGAACAAATAATTGAATACTTTGAGGATGATTGGGGCTTCAGATGGAAGTTGTTGGAAGAAATGTCTACAGATATAAATATCAAATTTCTTGTTTATCTTCCATTTTGAACAGTCCAAGGTGTGTTTCTCATGTGCAAATGCAGTGAAGTTCCTTTCCTATTATATGACATGATGACTGGCCTTTTCTTCCCAACAGATATTAATAATTCAACTAATCAACAGATGCATGGATTTTGGTCTCCAACATTGCAAGACTGCAACAATTTGATCGAGTCTGGAAATTTTTTTGTAATTGCTCCCCTTATGGATTCTATTGATGAGATTCCACCATTAGATATGGACATGGAGTCTTAGGCTATTAGTCATTTTATATTCTCTATGTGGTTGTGGAAAATATTTCCATTTTTTTTTACTTTACATATTTTTGGGTATGTATGCTAAGACTTTAAAATTACAATTCTATGGATATTTATATGGCTCCTGCTAGGATTTATTCTATACGTGTATTTATCATATTTTTGATATTGAATCCCATTGAAATTTGCTCAAATATTTATTTTTGTGTCCCCTTTAGTTATGTTAATTTCATTTGAATGTGTTTGGAAGATATCCATTTTTCTTTGTTTTTATAATTATAATTACTGTGACTTATTTTATACATGGTGTTTGCATTAGTTTTTTCTCATTGGTTATCAAACAATGTTATATCTTTAGGTAAATTTTATTATTTACATTTATATTTTGATGGTATATAGTTCCAAATATTTAGATATATTTCCAATTCATATAATTCTTATAGTATTTTGTTCCAGTTATATGGTTTTCCCATTACAATTATAATATGAGACATGAAATTTTAGCCTTTTTTGTTTTAGCTATTTGGAAAAGTCCATTTTTCTTTTTAGCCATTTGGAAAAATAATTTTATGTTTTCATCACTTTATATGGCTGGAAAAAGACCATATACGCTTTTAATGTTTTTATATGGTTCAAAAAAAAAAACGTGTTCTTTTTGCATTCTTCTATGTTTATTTATATTGGATATATTATATGTTCCATGTTTATGGTTCCATAGTAAATATTTTATTATTCATTGTAGACATGTCATCTGAAGGCACAAGCAAGCGTACAAGAAAACAGAAATTTTCACCAGCATCGTGTGACAGGTCTAATGAAATTCGTCGCTTACGGTATCAACAAAATAAGCTAACAATAAATGAGCATAGGAGAGCTACATATCATAGAAGAACGAGTGAAACCACTCTTCAAAATGATTTTATGATTCCTCATAAGTATTGTACTATGGATGATATCATGGAAAGAACATTTCCCCTTGATAGTTCATTTCCAGAACTCACTCCTCGTCAACATAATTTTGTTGTTCGTTGCTTTCCTCATAATGTTCATAATATTGGGGAAACATCTCTCAATAGGGAAGAACATCATATTTTTTCACCCTAACCCTTATGTCTCTGCAATTGCATCTTTTGATCAAGGCAAAAGGTTGCAAAATATCCATGGTGGAGGCAATGATGACCTTCTATGTGATGACTTGGATGATATTTTTATTGGCCATTTGTTTGATAATTTGGAGCCAGTTGGTCGAAACATCAGATCTTCCAATCCCCCTTCTCAAAATAATGTTGTCCCATGAACAGAATTAGCCATCCCTGATAGCATTTTGCATGGAACAATGGAGGTAACACAATGATATTTTGACGGTTGCTGCAATAGTGGTTGTTTTTTTACATTCCTCTATTTGTAATTTTTTTTTACTAAACTTATGAGGTATTTTCTTCTCTTGGAATAGGATACAGCTAATTTTAATAGAGGTATAGAAATTAACTCCCCAAGTCTTCCATCTACTAATTTGAGAATTGAAGATGAAGCATTTCATAGCCTTCCACTGCATTCTCCTCAACAATCAAATCGGAAAACTAATGTAAATGTTCAATGTATTTGATTTGATTTTTCATTTTTTGAATTTTTAGTAGGTTGGACATAAATTTTATTGCATACTTTATTTTCTTCAAACAGGACACAACTCATTCCAATAGAGGCATACAAATTAACTTCGTAGATGTTCCATCTACTGATGTTATAAGTGAAGAGGAACCATCTCATAACATTCATCTAGATCGCCAACCAAATGTAAATGTTGTATAAATTTGATATTTTCCTCATTTTTACATTTATTTTTAGTTTTACAATGTATTTTATAACCTTTTATGGAAAAAACATGATTTCATCTAATGAGGTTGGAGAAATGGAATCCAAAATATCAAATTGTCAAACTAATGTAATTTTTCAGTGTATTTGATTTGTTTATAATTTTTAAGCTTTATTGGTTGGACATTTATTTTTATAATGAATTTTATTTTTTTGAAACAGGAGACAACTCATTTGAATAGAGGCATAGAATCTAACTCCCCAAATGTTCTATCGACTGATGTTAGAAGTGAAGATCAACCATCTCATAGCCTTCATCCACATTGCCAAACAAATGTAAATATTGAATGAATTTGATTTTTTTTTCATTTTTTCATTTCTAATTATTTGGACATTAAATTTAAAAAAAAAAAAATATGCTAAAGACACCTTATCATCCTCTCAAGTTCCAGAAATGCAGACCATAAATTTGGAAAGGCCATGTCATAGATCTGTTCCACATGTTTCAAATTTGGGAAGGGAATCTCATGGTGCTGAGAATCAAGTACATTTTAGAAGAAATTATATTGTTCCACATCATTCTCCACATCATCCAACCAATAAAAATCATCTTCATTTTGACGAAAACATGATTGCAGTGCATAAAATATTCCGAGAAAAGATAGATAGCTTTTTAGTTGTCCAAAAGTGCCACATCTGCCAAGAATCATATCCCAGAATCCAGGTTTTGAGAAATTATGAAGGACCTGTTTGCAGATGATGTAAGAATGAAAGAGGTTCACATCGTTTTTCTGGATATAATAACATGGATCCTGGTGAGCAACCTCGTATTTTAAGAGTTCTTACTCAAGTTGAAGAAATGTTAATAAAACATGTAAATCCTATTTTGTAAGTGACACATGCTCGAGGTGGGAAATATAAGTATAGTGGACACACAATTAGCTTTCCCCAAGATATTTCTACAATTTCACAAAGTCTTCCCCAACATGTTGAAGATCTTGACTTTTTAATTGTGAGGAGACTTGCTGCTCAGTCTAAAAATTATGAATGTTATGTTAAAATATCTCGAGTTATGGCTGCATTTATTTTCAAAATTGAACGTGATCAATATTATTGAGATGTTGTAATTGACCATGATTCAGTGAATGCTCTGCCCGAAAGATCAACAAATGTCTCCTCCAGTCTTAAATTTGTTGATTGTGATATTGAAGAATCTGAGATCAATGCAACTAATAATGAAGGGTTGCCTCTTGATCATTTTCCCTCTCATCCTTATTCTTTTGTTGCTCACCTACCCAATGAACAGAGAGAACTGGAAGAAATTAGAGCATTTCTTGATAATGTTGATTCTTCACATGTTCAAGAAATGTATTGGCCTGGTATTGGAACATCTTCGGTGAATGAATATAATACTAAGGGGTTATTAGATATGGCATTCCCCACATTATTCCCCACTGGTGATGCTAATTGGTTGCAACCACGCATTTGTCCAGTTGAACTTCATGAGTATGCATTGCATCTTCTTAGATACTATGATCAGAGGTTTGGAAGCCATCCTCGCTTTCAATATTGCCTATTGAACATGATAATTTGGCATCGGAGCCAAGCAACTGCTTCAATTTTTGTGAAGAAAAATTTACATGATAACTCACTAACAACAATTGAAAACTTGCGTCACCAACTTTCTGATTTACCAGATAATAAGTTGGCTAAGAATATTATGCGGTTTCGTTCTTATCTAAGAGGTACAAGGGCATACTGGACTAAATGTGAGCCTGAATTGACTGACATGATTACTCAGTTGGGATGTTCATCTTTGTTTTTTACTTTGAGTGCAGCTGACACGAAGTGGCCAGAGCTGCATAGCCTCATACCTGTACCCTCACATTCTCGTTCCTTAAATGAGCATCGTATGAAAATTGAGAATGTTATCCAATACCCTCATATTTTTGCCACATTTATGCACCATAGATTCAATATATTTTGAGAGAAAGTTATCTAAAAATATATTAAATCGAAAGACTTCTGGTACAGCTTTGTTTTGTTGAATTTATTTTCTATTCATTGTCAATTTCTTATTATGGTTCAATTTATATTTTTTGTAGTAACTCTGTATTCATTTTCTTCAGATATGAGTGGCAACATAGAGGTTCAGCACATATCCATGGTTTCCTATGGCTACAAGGAGCTCCTGACATGGAAAGACTGGATTGGTCAAATGATTGTGATTTACAACTTACAAAGAGATTCTTTGATAATTATGTAACTGCATGGAATCCACGTGAAATACATCATCGCAATATAATGGTTCGAAGAAGTCTCCATGATGACCCTTGCCTATTGAATACTAATCAGATTTTCTCTTCCAATCCTCATAATGATTATGAAGAATTGTTGAACATGTCCAAAGGCACACAAATTGTAGTGTAGATTCTTGTTTGCACAAAAAGGGCACTATTCTCGCTTGTCGTTACAATGTTCCATGGGATCTTTTTGAAGAATCAAGATTGTTCATATATGATCAAGGAAGAAAAAATATGACCCAATAAGAAATGATGATAGGCTTAATGTACATAACATTGACCTTCTAACAATGAAGCGTGAAAATTTTGATTGCCAACCAATGCTTTCTTGGCATGTTGTCTTGAAATATATTGCTAAGTATGCATCAAAAGCAGAGAAAAGGTCTAAAATTTATCATGATATTTTAACTAGAATTTCAAATTCTATTGCCTTTGAGGATCATGCTTTATGTGCTTACAGAAGGTTTCTTGCAGAAACGATTGTTGACCGTGACATTGGAGAACAAGAAACATCCCATATGTTTCTTAAGCTACCTCTTGTTGTATGCAGTCGAAAATTTGTTTCATTAAATGTTGGAAGAAAGGTTTTGAGGAAAATATCAAGGGATGGCATGTAATGTTCATCTGAAAATAATTTTGTTCAACATTATCAGAAGAGGCCTTTTTTCCTTGAACATCTATCTTTGATAGAAACAGCAAGATCTTAGACATTTGATAGCGAACATAAAATATATCCCTGGAAGCCTAGAGATGTTCATGCAATTGTTCGGGTTTGGCCACAGTTTTATTCTATTCCTAGTGACGTGTTGTAGCCACTACAACACCACCCAAAATTTTGGGTATATTCAAAATTTCGGGTCCCCCTCTGCTCGCTTAGTCGTTAAAGTCTTTTCACTCGACCTGCAGTCAGTGACATCCCAGCGACCTATCCCCAACCCGTCATGAGCTTTCTCACCATCATGATCAGATGTTGTTTCTACAATCACGCCATGTGTGGGAGGGATCATCCAGCATACGCTCAAATAAGAACTTTCTGTTCATTGAGGATGTACATTAGCAGCCCCCTTGTCATGGGTCATTAATCACGTTGTTTGAATACTTCTCTTGAGCTCGTTAGTCTCATATGTTTTATCTAGGGACACCATTCTCAAAGAGTAACTGTGATGTGATAATGTTCCATACAGGTCAATCCCACGGATGATATATTCGACAAGGTCATCACCGCACCGAGGGAAATGTACTGAAGCTAAACAACAAGGTCACAGCTATGAAGCAGGACACTTTCATACACATGCCTCCTGCCCAGGTGGGGATGAGACTTAAGGCTACCATTGAAGACCATTGTGAAGGTAGGTTAGAAGGATACGCACACAAGTGAAAAAATAGAAGCAATTTAACATTATTCTCAGATGGAGGATGGTGTGGTACATAAAGGATCGAAGAAAATATGGCTCGTGGTGGATCGATGCAACAAACTTCTTCACTAATGCACTAGCATTGGCATATCAGAGTATTGGCATTGTCCATGGAAATCTGAGTATCTCCCCACTCTATGACTTCAGAAGTACTTGTGCTAAAGATATTCAACATTCTGAAACAGTGAAGAGATACTTGGAGCATTGTCCTTTGTCTTCCAAACATGAACAACGGTGCCTTTATTCAAGTTGAAAGCTAGTGACAACGGTGAAGGTGGAGCTTTTGCATGGTGTTTTTTTTGTTATGCAGGCATGCCTAGGAACTTTCGACATGTTAAATGGAACTCCCTCCCCACACGAGGAAAGAGTCAAGAACAAGACAAATTCCCGAAAGCATAAAAACCTTCGGTCTACGCTGCTGGTTGTAGCTTTTCTGGGAAATTATATGGTTATTGGAGATGGTGTGCTAACACCAACCATTTACGTGTATTCTGCAGTCTCAGGCTTTGAAGTGTTTCGAAGGCGCCCCACAAAACATATGCCGACCCCAGCTCAGTGGGCACATGATTTACATCTTGCCTGTGCGTATCATCTTCATTATCACCATGAAAATTTGTACGCACTATGAAAGCCTCATGAAAGGAATGGCAACAATTAAAACTCGTCCACATTATGGCCAAGCTACTGATACTGATCACTCGGGAGCTGCATTCATTTTCAGCCACAATATCGCACATGGAAAGAATCCTAGAAAGCCTCCCGCTTCGCAATATTTACGCTATCTATTCTAGATTTAGCATGGCCCTATGTTTCCCTTTCAAAAAGTACTCCATTGCTAACACATTTGACACAAGCTCCTCGTGTGGGGAGATAAGATAAATACACCTCATATGTGACTTGAATTCCGCCATGAAGTAGAGAAAGAGAGGCGATAACTTTCTCAATAAGGGATCATATCTTTAAAAGAGACCTCATATTTTTAAGGCATTTCAATATGTGACTTCAGAGGCGTGGGCAAAATTACGAATCGAACCCATGCAAGTTCATCTATGGAACGCCAGAGTTGGTTCCTACCAAGGTACAAAAGGGATTCGAACGCTGGCTATTGTGGAATATGTATAAAAACAAAAGAGAGGATTGTAACGCGGCATGAACACAAATAAATGTTCATAAAGTACACGCCTACGTGTCGTTAAGCCTTGGGAGGTGACCAGGCTAAAACGCGCATATGGTCAATGGTATAAATCAATTATTTTGAGGTTTTAATCGTCGGAATATTGGGACGGTTGAGTAGAGAATCTCTTGAGAGGTTGATGAAAGAACTCTGCAAATCGAAATCTCCCTTCATTAAGTGCATTAGAATTGTTGACAGAGGCCCAAGACTCCTGGGTTCAAACCACGGTGTTTCTTGAAATATTCCCCACATAAACCCAGGAAATTTTGGCATGTGACACATCCGCGGCATCTCGGCATGCTGCGACTTCAAGCCATGTCAAGAAGAAAATGCCAGATATATATAGGCTTGCACAAGAGAGAATGCGGGTTTTATCGGAGACAGAATCAAAACGCACAACTGAGAAAATGATATGTGAGACTGCGAGCTCATTGGTAATATGTATTTGATCACAGGCTCGTGAGGGAAGGAGGAGCTGACCACGAAAGTGGAACACATGGAAAAGGCATTGAGAATTCTCTCGTTAAATTTTTAGGGTGAAAAGAAGAGAGTGCATCTCACGTGGCTATCGAAAAGGAAATCGATGCTACTCTTAGCTCAGCCAATACATAACATGAATCTAAAGCAGTCAAGAAAATGCTTTTCAGGGGATGTTGCTTCATTAGTTCCTTTTTAAACAAAGCTTGGGCATGCAGAACGAGGCCACGTTGTTTTGGTGTCATGCGTGGGTTTGAATGTGACTCAAATAACATTCTAATCACAAGAGCTTCGAACCAGAAGCAAGCCACCTGATGTGGAAGACGCAGTTCCAAACTAGTAAGGCAAGAAAGAGTAGCTTTGTGAGCTGGGTTTCACCTGGATAATGATCCTACCGATCGGGCTAGAAAAATCAAGGGCAGCGATACCAAACACGACCATCCCTAAGGTAAGCCTCTACAACCCCTCGATTCATAGGGTCGCAAACATGGGATTTTTCCAACAGATGTGGCCACCAAACCTTGCGACTGTGTGACCAGGTCGCCAGGTCGCAGAACGTGAAAAGTGACCCAAAATGCAATCACTCGACCATGCGACTGTGCGACCAAGTCGCCAGGTCGCAGAGCATGCAAATCCGACTAGGATGCAACTCCCCGACCATGCGACTACGTGACTAGGTCACTAGGTCGTGGAAACATACTAGTTTGCACCAATGAAAATGAACGATATTCATCATCTTCCAAACCAGTTTAAAGAATGTTGCACATTTACATGAAGGCTTTATTAATAGTTCACGTGGAGCCTATGCCATATGTTCATACAGTGGTCATCATTTTATAATGGTGAGGTTAAATAAACAATGGCAAATTTTATATGTGGTAGCATTACAATGGTTTTAAGACCGTAGTTGAAAATGGTGCTACTTTTCCTACATGGAAATATAGAATTTTCTTGATAATCAATCTCGGGGAGGATTCATTTTTTTTGTGTTGCACCGTCAAAGAGATACAAGGGGTTCGAAGATTAACATACACCTTTTGTTCAAAAGAGTACCATTCAAGACTATTACTGAATGCACACGGTTGGCAACTCCTCTATTGGTACACTCTAAACACCTAAGTGAACTAGACACAGCTGAACATGAGGAGAGCAAAGCACTTCCTCATGCCAAGCATAGCTTTAGCTTGGTGGAGTCTGAGGAAAATGTTGAAGATAAAGTGTAGTGATTAAAGGGGCATAGGGAAGCCTACATAAGCTGTTCTCTTTGATGACTTAATGGCACAACATTTGACCACACAAGGGTCCAACTAATTTTTGCTTTGACAAAATTATCACATTTCATGTGTTGATTCCCTAAAGTGTATATATATATATATATATATATGGTTGATTTAATTCGCTTATCTGCAGGTTATATGAGAAGATGTTGATTTACTCTGTTGTCTTGCAGGTAATACAAGGAAACAGTAATGTCCACCCAAATTAAGAGAACTGCTAGCTCTCTCCGGAGGATGCGAAGCTGGGTTTCAAATCAATCTCAGAACCTCGTGTTATGTGGACGCTCAGTTTCTCACTCAAAATAGAAACACTACTTTCCCACTTATCAACTCACTCAAATTCCTTTAGCATGGCCAAGGCATCACCAGCAGATAGGAGCTACTGTTTCACATAGAAAAAGCTAAGGCTGTCCTTCGGAGAGCGAGGCTCTAATATCTCCAAAAAATAAATGCATCAAGGGTCTGGCCAAAGGTCACAAGTCACTGATCTACCCAGGTCGCAGGTCGCATATCTTGGCAAGTCGCAAGTCGCAAATTTGCTCGAGGTCGCAGGTCGCAAATTTCCTCAGGTCACAGGTCGCGGATTTCCTTAGGTCGCAGGTCGCGGATTGTTGAGGGTCACAAGTCTCAAAATTCAGGCAAGTCGCAAGTTGCAGATTTAATCCAGGTCGCAGGTTGCATATCTGCCCAAGGTCATGGGTCGCGGATGGTCCGAGGTCGCAGGTCGCGGATTGTCCTAGGTCGTGGGCTGTAAGGAAACCCAACGATCAGGAAGACGAAAAGTCAAGGAAGCCCAAAGGGAAAGTTTGGTCTTATAAATACTCCTTTCGAGAGTTGGGATAAGGGCTTTTGGTTTGGGACTCGAGCTGAGTACACTATATTTCCAGGATTATACATTTGAGCATGAATACAGCATTTTGAAAAATCCCTTTGTGGATCTGATGTTGATATATGTATGAGCACTATGAGTATTATATTTTTCAGTTTCTAAACATATTTAGATTAATGGAGCTATATCTTTAATTCATATCACATTTGCATGACAGTTTGTTGAATACATGTTAATGATGGTTGAGTTCTTTTCACTTTCTTAATGAATGTTAATGAATTTTTTTATTAGCATTTGTGTTATCATTTAAAGCTTTCAGGAAGTGAAGGGCATCTTTGCCACAAAGAATTTTTTCTTTTATGGTCAAAACAACCTACAAGCATGACCCCAGTGATGTGTTGTTAACAACATTTCCTTCGGCGCTTATGCTTTATCATTTCATCCTGCTACGCATAGTGTTATATGTACATTCTTTGCATCAATCATATGTCTTGTGTCATTTGATTAAGTGTGTATCCACTGTTCTATAGATTTTAAGCAAGACCCAAACAAAGGAGAAATCAATGGTAGCCGGACCCACACCCCGGACGGGATCCCTATTCCAAACGGTTCAAGGTCTAATTAGGACCTTTTACCGAGGAGATCCCCTGCTGTTGGCTGGGCAGATTTTCCCATCAACAGAATTGGCACTAGAAGGAGGGCCAGATGACAAGCTGAGCCCTTAGAGCCTGCAGTTAATCTCATATCTATAATGGTTCGTCCCCAAATCATTCTCCCTAGATGTTTGTCAGATTTTTATGAGCCTCGATGTCTCATCCCCGATGAACTTATGTATCACTTGTCTTAGTTAAAATTCGATGGTGAAAACAGAGTGTCCATAAACCAACACCTTTTAGATTTCTGTGACTTTGGTGAGTGCTACAAAATTGACAATGAAGGTTTGATTTGTTTTCTTTTCTTCCTCACTCTCGAAGGTCGCGCTAAGCAATGGTGCCGCACATTGCCGAAAGCTTCCATCCATTCGTTTGAACAACTCGCTAGTGAATTGCAACAAGATTTTCACAGGTACGACTTTCAAAGTGTATTGTTAAAGCTAAATGACATCAGAATGGAACCTCAGGAACCTCTAGATGAATTCTCTATCAGATTTGTTCATTATTGTTTTGAGTTCCCTGAAAGGGATGTTGATTGGAAATGTTTAAGTGAATAGTTCAAGTATGTGATTCTCGTTTCCCTTGAACAATTTTAGTTAGATCCTAGTGTTCCCTATGACGACCCACAAGTTACCGGTTGTTCATATTTTGTTCCTAATGCTTCCTTGTCCATCTCCCCGAGTCCAGACCACATTCAGGCCTCCAAGGAGAGTGTTTCTATTTGTGATATTCTTGCCCATCCTCCCGATTTGTCGGGTAGTGGAGTTGTGACCTCAAAAGTCCTGAGCAAGGATAGACACTGGCAAGAGGATAAATCCTATTGCACTACCTTTTAATCTTTCACGCACCATGTCGAATCAGAGCTTGAAAACCATAGCCACTCAACATCCCCCTAGGTTCATGAAACCTACCTCGAGCCCACTTGATGTCTCCCTGGACACAATCCTGAATCTGATTCGCATACTGATTATGAATCGATTCCTATCCTGGATGAATTTGATCCCCTTACAAGGCCTGCTAGATCATTGTTTTCTCTGAATGACATGGATGTGCGTATTGAAAAACCTTGTACGGTTAATACCCCTGCGGCTCAAACTTATTGTTAATTATTTCATGATTTATTTCACAAGTCCGCCACACCAGTAATTTCTTCGAGACATTCAAAATTTCCTTATACTGGTATTGGCGATAATCATAAGCACGCAGGTGTTGTTTCACAATCACAGTTCAAAATTGATGAATCTTTTAGATCTGATCTTTCTCACTCAAAATATTTAGATAGCCATAGGAGCAATTTCTTGTCAGGGCAACCTCAAGATGTCCCCTCTATTGATCCATCCCAATTGGTAACCCCTGAGGAGCCTAACATGCCAGGTACCCAACTTGATCAAATAAATGGTTACAGCAATCGCTGCTTATCTAAAAACATATTCACTAATACCACTAAGGAATGTCACTCGTACCTCGTTGTCGACCATATGGAGACACCGAAATTCGATAATTCTCTTTATGAAGATTCGAGTACCCATCAGGGAATCGAAGCACTTCTGCTCTTGCCGGCTGTCATCCCTAGTTCTTCCGACCCTGACGAGATCTCTCAAACAACTCCGACCAGGTTTCCCCAGATTAGGGTTTCTGAAACGAAAATTCCCAAGTACCATGCTCCGCCTAGCATAGTCATGTCAGATATCATTTCATCTGGGAAAATTTGTCAGTCTAGCAAGATTTCCCTGAGCACATATTCCTGTCCCCCAGCAACTAGTGTGCAACAACCGATATACCCCAATCTATTCACTGGTAAGAAAACACCGGCCATTGTCTCTAATCTTTCCAGTTGTTGCCCAGCCAGTACCAGTTGCAATCAGGCACTAACATGTGATTTTTGGAAAATCCCTCAACTGCCCAAAAACCTTACGGTAAATCCACCCCATCCTGGCAAATCTAAAGAATCTGATACATCGATTTATCAATCTGCCAGTGTGCAAACATTAGACCGAATCGATACAAAGCCCACTGACATTTTGCAACTCACCATAATCCATGATCACATCCATTCGCTTGTTGATCTCTCCAAACCATAAAATTTGGGAAAACCCCCGCTCAAAGGTCCAAAGTTTGTTCAAGATGGTGAGGAATTGCAACCTCTACTAAACATGGATTCGGATCCTCATACCCTTGACCAAACCCAAGAGCAACCCCGAACTAGGGTTTTCAAAACTAGGGTTTCTGCACTTGGATGCGCAAGCATCTATAATTCGCCTGGCACGTTATTATTGTTTCCATTCCATAAAACTAATCATCCTCAACACCATGATGAGGTGTCCGTTTGGTTCAACGGATCCTATCCAGTGGATGTGCCTGCAAATAGGCAATGGCTTACCCAGCGCCCATCAGATCTAGGATTGTGCATGAATGGATGTGTGTCATTTATAAATGTTGAGTTTCAAGAGCATATTGTTGTGTGTCAAGGCGAGAGTGGAATTCAGCTTGCTTAATCTATTCTAGCATGTTCTTTGGTAAGCATCCATGATCTTCTTGCCATTGCACCTGCTCTTCAGGTAAGTTCTTTTGTTACTGCACTTTTTTGGATGCTAGCCTTGATCCCAAGCATTGTTGTTGTTGCAGGATGGGAATTAATGCGGTGGCTGCACTGGAAAGCTCATTTTACATGAACTGACCGCATCATTGGTTAAAATAGGGTTTTTAGGTGTAGGCTAGCTAGGACCTGTTAATAAAAATTTGTTAGTTCAAAGCTTTAATTAGGTTTACTTGCCAAATTTTTTACTTTATAATTTAAAAGGTGTGTTTTCTATTTTTTTTTACAATTAATATCTTAGGCATCATCATGTTACAAGTATTTTCCACTCATTTCTTTTTCAGTTGCTAGTTGCTGCATAAATAATCACCGCTTGTATTGCGCCTCTTTTCCACCTACAACTGGTTGATTGTTCCCGCACATGGCATTGCATTGCATCTTGAGCCGTGCCTATTACATTGCGTCGTACTCTGTCTTCCTCACATCATTTCTGTCATGTCGCCTGCCACTGCACGAGCCCTCATTGAAATCCTACTGACTTCTGGTCTTATTTTTCCCTGATTGCTGAAATAATAATCCCATATTTTGCATGAGGTCGTGGTGGCTATCTCAATAGGCGGCTTCCTCGCGGGATAAATCATCGAAGTCGCATTCTCAACAAGATGCCTATGAGTCTAAATTTATTAGCCAAGGAGATACAAGATGGTTATTTTTGGGAAACCTAATGAGTTTGAATGGTTCATTAGCTGTGGCCTAAGCCTTGTGCCTAGCATAGTCTTGGAAATCTTAATAATCTGTTTTGCACGCTTATCCTATTGTGGAAGATGGGATCTGAAGGTTTGGCACAAGGGCAAACCCAAATTAGGATATCTCTCAGTTTCTGTAAAACGAGAAACAACCTCTCTCGCTCATAAAATAAGTCGAGATCCCTCATCCGCCCATGAAGAATAAGTGCCACGAGCACATGAAAATAAGTGCTACAAGCACATGAAACAAATAAGGGTAAAGGATTGAGAAAGGCTTCCTGCCCAAAGAGGTAATGCAACGACTCCACCGGGGTAGTGACCAGGCTCGCTGGAAATGGAGCAACGTTTGTGATTTCTTGAAGTGACTTCATCAGGGCACTGTCCAAGCTTGCTGGCAGCGGAGCAACACCAGAAACTTACTTTAAAATCATGAAAATAATAAACCCGTTATCTTTCTCTTCACATCATCAACAATCTACTGGCATCCGTGAGCTTTCTCTTTGATGTGTTCTGATTAGCGAGACCTAACTGAGGCACAAGGACTGGGCATACCTGTAAAGGCCAAAGTAATTCAAAGGGTCCCCGCAAAACTTGTTCAATATTCCCTCGCATCACTATCTTGGCTCAAACTTTTATTGTGATATTGACAGATATGCTGGATTCTACTAGTGGTTTGCCATTTGTTGTAGTCGCTACAACACCACCCAAAATTTTGGGTATATTTGAAATTTCGGGTCCCCCTCTGCTCGCTTAGTCGTTAAATTCTTTTCACTTGACCTGCAGTTAGTGACATCCTAGCGACCTATCTCCAACCCCTCATGAGCTTTCTCACCATCATGATCAGATATTGTTGCTACAATCACGCCATGTGTGGGAGGGATCATCCAGCATACGCTCGAATAAGAACTTTCTGTGCATTAAGGATGTACATTAGCAGCCCCCTCGCCATGGGTCATTAAGCACATTGTTTGAATACTTCTCTTGAGCTCGTTAGTCTCATATGTTTTATCTAGGGACACCATTCTCAAAGAGTAACTGTGATGTGATAATGTTCCATACAGGTCGATCCCACGGATGATATATTCGTCAAGGTCATCACCGCACCGAGGGAAATGCACTGAAGCTAAACAACAAGGTCACAGCTATGAAGCAGGACACTTTCATACACATGCCTCCTACCCAGGTGGGGATGAGACTTAAGGCTACCATTGAAGACCATTGTGAAGGCAGATCAGAAGGATACACCCACAAGTGAAAAAATAGAAGCAATTTAACATTATTCTCAGATGGAGGATGGTGTGGTGCATAAAGGATTGAAGAAAAGATGGCTCATGGTGGATCGATGCAACAAACTTCTTCACTAATGCACTGGCATTGGCATATCAGAGTATTGGCATTGTCCATGGCAATCTAAGTATCTCCCCACTCTATGACTTCAGAAGTACTTGTGCTAAAGACATTCAACATTCTGAAACAGTGAAGAGATACTTGGAGCATTGTCCTTTGTCTTCCAAACATGAACAACGGTGCCTTTATTCAAGTAGAAATCTAGTGACAACGGCGAAGGTGGAGCTTTTGCATGGTATTTTTTTTGTTATGCGGGCATGCCTAGGAACTTTCGACATGTTAAATGGAACTCCCTCCCCACACGAGGAAAGAGTCAAGAACAAGACAAATTCCCGAAAGCATAAAAACCTTTGATCTACGTTGCTGGTTGCAGATTTGTTGGGAAATTATATGGTTATTGGAGATGGTGTGCTAACACCAACCATTTACGTGTATTCTGCAATCTCAGGCTTTGAAGTGTTGTGAAGGCGCCCCATAAAACATATGCCGACCCCAGCTCAGTGGGCACATGATTTACATCTTGCCTGTGTGTATCATCTTCATTATCTCCATGAAAATTTGTACGCGCTATGCAAGCCTCAGGAAAGGAATAGCAATAATTAAAACTCATCCACATTATGGCCAGGCTACTGATACTGATCACTCGGGAGTTGCATTCATTTTCGGCCACAATATCGCACGTGGAAAGAATCCTAGAAAGCCTCTCGCTTTGCAATATTTACACTATCTATCCTAGATTTAGCATGGCCCTATGTTTCCCTTTCAACAAGTACTCCATTGCTAACACATTTGACACAAGCTCCTCGTGTGGGGAGATAAGATAAATACACCTCATATGTGACTTGAATTCTGCCATGAAGTCGAGAAATAGAGGCGATAACTTTCTCAATAAGGGATCATATCTTTAAAAGAGACCTCATATTTTTAAGGCATTTCAATATGTGAATTTAGAGGCATGGGCGAAATTACGAATCGAACCCATGCAAGTTCATCTATGGAACGCTGGAGTTGGTTCCTACCAAGGTACAAAAGGGATTCGAACACTGGCTGTTGTGGAATATGTATAAAAACAAAAGAGAGGATTGTAACGTGGCATGAACACAAATAAATGTTCATAAAGTACACGCCTATGTGTCGTTAAGCCTTGGGAGGCGACCAAGTTAAAACGCGCATATGGTCAATGGTATAAATCAATTATTTTGATGTTTTAATCATCAGAATATTGGGACGGTTGAGTAGAGAATCTCTTGAGAGGTTGATGAAAGAACTCTGCAAATTGAAATCTCCCTTCATTAAGTGCGTTAGAATTGTTGACAGAGGCCCGAGACTCCTAGGTTCAAACCACGGTGTTTCTCGAAATCTTACCCACGTAAACCCAGGAAATTTTGGCATGCGACACGTCTGCGGCATCTCGGCATGCTGCGACTTCATGCCATGTCAAGAAGAAAACGCTAGATATATATAGGCTTGCACAACAGAGAATGCGGGTTTTATCGAAGACAGAATCAAAACGTACAATCGAGAAAATGATATGTGAGACTGTGAGCTCATTGGTAATATGTATTTGATCGCAGGCTCGTGAGGGAAGGAGGAGCTGACCACGAAAGTGGAATACA
This sequence comes from Pinus albicaulis, assembly GCA_034641835.2. NCBI lineage: Eukaryota > Viridiplantae > Streptophyta > Pinopsida > Pinales > Pinaceae > Pinus > Pinus albicaulis. Next base: position 636,325,814 of record CM076571.1, read on the forward strand.
AGGAAAAGGCATTGAGAATCCTCTCGTTAAATTTGCAAGGTGAAAAGAAGAGAGCGCATCTCGCATGGCTATCGAAAAGGAAATCGATGCTACTCTCAGCTCGGCCTATATATAACGTGAATCTAAAGCAGTTAAGAAAATGATTTTCGGGGGATGTTGCTTCATCAGTTCCTTTTTAAACAAAGCTCGGGCATGCATAGCAAGGCCACGTTGTTTGGGTGTCATGCGTGGGTTTGAATGTGACTCAAATAACACGCTAATCGCAAGAGCTTCGAACCAGAAGCAAGCTGCCTGATGTGTAAGACGCAGTTCTAAACTAGTAAGGCGAGAAAGAGCAGCTTTGTGAGCTGGGTTTCACCTGCATAATGATCCTACCGATCGGGCTAGAAAAAACAAGGGCAGCGATACCAAACAAGACCATCCCTAAGGTAAGCCTCTACAACCCCTTGAATCGTAGGGTTGCAAACATGGGATTTCGCCAGCAGATGCGAGCACCCGACCTTGCGACTGTGGACCAGGTCGTCAGGTCGTAGAACGTGCAAAGTGACCCAAAACACGATCACTCGACCATGTGACTGTATGACCAAGTTTCCAGGTCGCAGAGCATGCAAAACCAACTAGGATGCGACTCCCCGACCATGCGACTACGTGACCAGGTCACTGGGTCGCGGAAACATACTAGTTTTCACCAATGAAAATGAATGATATTCATCATCTTCCAAACTATTTTAAAGAATGTTGCACATTTACATGAAGGCTTTATTAATAGTTCACGTGGAGCCTATGGCATATGTTTGTACGGTTGCCATCATTTTATAATGGTGAGGTTAAATAAAAAATGACAAAGTTTATATGTGGTAGCATTATAATGGTTTTAAGACCGTAGTTGAAAATGGTGCTACTTTGCCTACATGGCAATATAAAATTTGCTTGATAATCAATCTCGGGGAGGATTCCTTTTGTTTTTGTTGCACCATCAAAGAGATACAAGTGGTTCGAAGATTAACATGCACCTTTTGTTCAAAAGAGTACCATTCAAGACTATTACTGAATGCACACGATTGGCAACTCGTCTACTGGTACACTCTAAACACATAAGTGCTTCTTCATGCCAAGCATAGCTTCAGCTTAGTGGACTCTGAGGAAAATGTTGAAGATAAAGTGCAGTGATTAAAGGGGCATAGGGAAGCCTACATAAGTTGTTCTCTTTGATGACTTAATGGCACAACATTTGACCACACAGGGGTCCAACTAATTTTGGCTTTGACAAAATTATCTCATTTCATGTGTTGATTCCCTAAGGTGTATATATATATATATATATATATATATATATGGCTAATTTAATTCGCTTATCTGCAAGTTATATGAGAAGATGCTGATTTACTCTGTTGTCTTGCAAGTAATACAAGGAAACAGTAATGTCCACCCAAATTAAGAGAAATGCTAGCTCTCTCCAAAGGATGTGAAGCTGGGTTTCAAATCAATCTCAGAACCTCGTGTTATCTCAGTTTCTCACTCAAAACAGAAACACCGCTTTCCCACTTATCAACTCACACAAATTCCTTTAGCATGGCCAGGGCATCACCAGCAGATAGGAGCTACTGTTTCACGTAGCAAAAGCTAAGGTTGTCCTTCGGAGAGCGAGGCTCTGATATCTCTAAAAAATAAATGCATCAAGGGTCTGGCCAAAGGTCACAAGTCACTGATCTGCCCAGGTCGCAAGTCGCATATCTTGGCAAGTCGCAAGCCGTAGATTTGCTTGAGGTCGCAGGTCGAAAATTTCCTCAGGTCACAGGTCGCAGATTTCCTTAGGTCGCAGGTCGCGGATTTCTGAGGGTCGTAAGTCGCAAAATTCAGGTAAGTTGCAAGTCGCAGATTTAATCCAGGTCACAGGTCGCATATCTGCCCGAGGTCTTGGGTCGTGGATGGTCTAAGGTCGCAAGTCGCGGATTGTCCTAGGTCACAGGCCGCAAGGAAACCCAACGGTCAAGAAGATGAAAAGTCAAGAAAGCCCAAAGGGAAAGTTTTGTCTTATAAATACTCTTTTCGAGAGCTGGGATAAGGGATTTTGGTTTGGGACTCGAGCTGAGTACACTGTATTACTAGGATTATACATTTGAGAATGAATACAAGAATTTTGAAAAATCCCTTTGTGGATCTGATGTTGATATATGTATGAGCACTATGAGTATTATATTTTTTAGTTTATAAACATCTTTAGATTAATGGAGCTGTATCTTTAGTTCATATCACATTTGCATGACAGTTTGCTGAATACATGTTAATGATGGTTGAGTTCTTTTCACTTTCTTAATGAATGTTAATGAATTTTTTTATTAGCATTTGTGTTATCATTTAAAGCTTTCAGGAAGTGAAGGGAATCTTTGCCACAAAGAATTGTTTCTTTTATGGTCAAAACAGCCTACAAGCATGACCCCAGTGATGTGTTGTTAACAACATTTCCTTCGGCGCTTATGCTTTATCATTTCATCCCGCTACGCATAGTGTTATATGTACATTTAATTCATCAATCATATGTCTTGTGTCATTTGATTAAGTTCGTATCCACTATTCTATAGATTTTAAGCGAGACCCAAACAAAGGATAAATCAGCAGTAGTCGGACCCACACCCCGGACAGGATCCCTATTCCAAACGGTTCAAGGTCTAATTGGGACCTTTTACCGGGGAGATCCCCTGCTGTTGGCTGGGAAGATTTTCCCGTCAACATGACGGTTCAGACAAATTTGAAACCTTTTGCTAGACAGAATTTCTCTTGCACAAGCCATTTTGTGACATTTCTATGGAGATTGGGCTTTCAACTGAAATTATTGTTGAAAATTGGAGGAATTTCCGATATCGAGCATGGCATGTTGATCGAAATCCATCAATTGTTGAAAATATTGAAGATGGAGAAGATGGTGATTTTGCTAACCAGGAAATGAATCTTGAAGATGATTTTCAAGAATGGCAAATTTTCTCTTGCTTGGTTCCACCAAGTAATGTGATTGTTTCTGATCTTCACACCCTTGGTCGAAGGGATTTTGATATATCCTTTGATTCAATAGATGTTAAAGGTTATGCAATGGAAATAGTGATTCACATAGAATATCAGTTGCTTCAATACTTTCAGTCATATACTAAGTTTCAACAATCTCACTACAGTTGGATGGGATTTCTTCAGCAAATTCACTTAGTAATTAAGGACAAGGAAGGTGTAACAAGTAAAGTAGTTGATATGATGTCTTTGAATGCTTCAATAGTACTGCATAAAAGTTAATTTTTTATGAAATTTATGTATAACAGTATAATACTGATGATGATTTCGAAGAAAATTTTGAATCAGTAACTCATAATTCTCAGATCGAAAGAGTGCAGGTTATTCAGAAAATTCGTCTTTCTTGGATTGCAGAATATTTCGGCGTAAGCAAGACTACAACACAAATTCAAATGTGTTATTATTTGCCTCATGTGTATTAAACAACTGTGAAGTACATAAAGGTAGGTGTAATGTGTTCAACAAGCAGGCCATGCAATCGAAAGATTGTTTTGCACATGCCACTTCCAGTTCCTTTGAAACCATGGGGCAGAATGGATTTGGTTCAAGGACAGACAGAAATGGTGAAGAGGATCGAGATACATATTCTTCGAGGTAAATACAGTAAACATCCTATGATATGGGATGAATTTGTAACTTATGTGCATCAAGCTTACAATCAAACCTTACATTCTTTTGCACCACGACAAGCATTGACTCAAGTCAGGTTCAAATTGAGCCATGATAAGCATCAGTTTCACGTTGATGATCAAGTATGGTTGTATTTCATCAAAGTCAAGATGAAAGTGAGAGAGATGTATTCTCACTTATTTTCAGTTTAAAATCAAGCTTTTGTGGTCCAAAAGCTTTTTAAGTGGAGAGGATTCCAAGTCTTCCATCTACTAATTTGAGATTTGAAGATGAAGCATGTCATAGCCTTCCACTGCATTCTCCTCAACAATCAAATAAAAAAACTAATGTAAATGTTCAATGTATTTGATTTTATTTTTCATTTTTTGAATTTTTAGAAGGTTGGACATAAATTTTATTGCATACTTTATTTTCTTCAAACAGGACACAACTCATTTCAATAGATGCATACAAATTAACTTCGTAGATGTTCCATCTACTAATGTTATAAGTGAAGAGGAACCATCTCATAGCATTCATCCAGATCGCTAACCAAATGTAAATGTTGTATGAATTTGATATTTTCCTCATTTTTACATTTATTGTTAGTTGTACATTGTATTTTATAACCTTTTATGGAAAAACATGATTCCATCTAATGAGGTTGGAGAAATGGAATCCAAAATATCAAATTGTCAAACTAATGTAATTTTTCAGTGTATTTGATTTGTTTATAATTTTTAAGCTTTATTGCTTGGACATTTATTTTTATAATTAATTTTACTTTTTTGAAACAGGAGACAACTCATTTGAATAGAGGCATAGAATATAACTCCCCAAATGTTCTATCAACTAATGTTAGAAGTGAATATCAACCATCTCATAGCCTTCATCCACATTGCCAAACAAATGTAAATATTAAATAGTTGGACATTAAATTTAAAAAAAAAATTATACTAAAGACACCTTATCATCCTCTCAGGTTCTAGAAATGCAGACCATAAATTTGGAAAGGCCATGTCATAGATCTGTTGCACATGTTTCAAATTTGGGAAGGGAATCTCATGGTGCTGAGAATCAAGTACATTTTAGAATAAATTATATTGTTCCACATTGTTCTCTGCATCGTCCAACCAATAAAAATCATATTCATTTTGATGAAAACATGATTGCAGTGCATAAAATATTCCAAGAAAAAATAGATAGCTTGTTAGTTGTCCAAAAGTGCCACATCTGCCAAGAATCATATCCCAAAATCCAGGTTTTGAGAGATTCTGAAGGACCTGTTTGCAGACGATGTAAGAATGAAAGAGGTTCACATATTTTTTTCGGATATAATAACATGGATCCTGGTGAGAAACCTCATATTTTAAGAGTTCTTAATCAAGTTTAAGAAATGTTAATAACACGTGTAAATCTTATTTTGCAAGTGACACATGCTCGAGGTGGGAAATATAAGTATAGCAGACACACAATTAACTTTCCCCAAGATATTTCTACAATTGCACAAAGTCTTCCCCGACATGTTGAAGATCTTGACTTTTAAATTGTGAGGAAACATATTGCTCAGTATAAAAATTATGAATGTTATGTTAAAATATCTCGAGTTATGGCTGAATTTCTTTTCAAAATTGAACATGATCAATATTATTGAGATGTTGTAATTGACTATGATTCAGTGAATGCTCTGCCCGAAAGATCAACAGATGTCTCCTCCGGGCTTAAATTTGTTGATTATGATATTGAAGAATATGAGATCAATGCAACTAATAATTAATGGTTGCCTCTTGAGCATTTTCCCTCTCATCCTTCTTCTTTTTTTGCTCGCCTACCCAATGAACAGAGAGAAGTGGAAGAAATTAGAGCATTTCTTGATAATTTTGATTCTTCACATGTTCAAGAAATGTATTGGCCTGGTATTGGAACATCTTTGGTGAATGAATATAATAATAAGGGGTTATTAGATATGGAATTCCCCACATTTTTCCCCACTGGTGATGCTAATTGGTTGCAACCACGCATTTGTACTATTGAACTTCATGAGTATGCATTGCATCTTCTTAGATACTATGATCAAAGGTTTGAAGCCATCCTCACTTTCAATACTACCTATTGAACATGATAATGTGGCATCAGAGCCAACCAAATACTTTAGTTTTTGTGAAGAAAAATTTACATGATAACTCACTAACAACAATTGAAAACTTTTGTCACCAACTTTCTAATTTACCAGATAATAAGTTGGCTAAGAATCTTATGCGGTTTGGTTCTTCTCTAAGAGGTACAAGGGCATACTGGACTAAATGTGATCCTGAATTGACTGACATGATTACTCAGTTGGGATGTTCATCTTTGTTTTTTACTTTGAGTGCAGCTGACACAAAGTGGCCAGAGCTACATAGCCTCATGCCTGTACCCTCACATTCTCGTTCCTTAAATTAGCATCGTATGAAAATTGAGAATGTTATCCAATACCCTCATATTTTTGCCACATTTATGCACCATAGATTCAATATATTTTGAGAGGAATTTATCCAAAAATATATTAAATCGAAATACTTTTGGTACAGGTCTGTTTTTTTGAATTTATTTTCTATTCATTGTCAATTTATTATTATGTTTCAATTTATATTTTTTGTAGTAACTCTGTATTCATTTTCTTCAAATATGAGTGGAAACATAGAGGTTCAACACATATCCATGGTTTCCTATGGTTACAAGGAGCTCCTGACATGGAAAGACTGGATTGGTCAAATGATTGTGATTTACAACTTGCAAAGAGATTATTTGATAATTATGTAACTGCATGGAATCCATGTGAAATACATCGTTGCAATATAATGGTTTGAAGAAGTCTCCATGATGACCCTTGCCTATTGAATACTGATCAGATTTTCTCTTCCAATCCTCATAATGATTATGAAGAATTGTTGAACCGTGTCCAAAGGCACACAAATTGTAGTGTAGATTCTTGTTTGCACAAAAAGGGCACTATTCTCGCTTGTCTGTACAATGCTCCATGGAATCTTTCTAAAGAATCAAGATTGTTCATATATGATCAAGGACGAAAAAAATATGACCCGATAATAAATGATGATAAGCTCAATGTACATAACATTGACCTTCTAACAATGTGGCGTGCAAATTTTGATTACCAACCAGTGCTTTCTTGGCATGTTGTCCTAAAATATATTGCTAAGTATGCATCAAAAGCAGAGAAAAGGTCTAAAATTTATCATGATATGTTAAATAGAATTTCAAATTCTATTTCCTTTGAAGATCATGCTTTATGTGCTTACATAAGGTTTCTTATAGAAACGATTGTTGACCATGACATTGGAGCACAAGAAACATGCCATATGTTGCTTAAGCTACCTCTTGTTGTATGTAGTCAAAAATTTGTTTCATTAAATGTTGGAAGAAAGGTTTTGAGGAAAATATCAAGGGATGGCATGTAATGTTCATCTGAAAATAATTTTGTTCAACATTATCAGAAGAGGCCTTTTTTCCTTGAACATCTATCTTTGATAGAAACAGCAAGATCTTGGAAATTTGATAGCAAGCGTAAAATATATCCCTGGAAGCCTAGAGATGTTCATGCAATTGTTCGGGTTTAGCCATGGTTTTATTCTATTCCTAGTGACGGTTCAGACAAATTTGAAACCTTTTTCTGGACAGAATTTCTCTTGCACAAGCCATTTTGTGACATTTCTGCAGAGATTGAGCTTTCAACTGAAATTATTGTTGAAAATTGGAGGAATTTCCGATATCGAGCATGGCACATTGATCAAAATTCATCAATTGTTGAAAATGTTAAAGATGGAGAAGATGGTGATTTTGCTAACTAGGAAATGAATCTTGAAGATGATTTTCAAGAATGGAAAATTTTCTCTCGCTTGGTTCCACCAAGTAACGTGAATGTTTTTTATCTTCACACCCTTATTCGAAGGGATTTTGATATATCCTCTGACTGAAAAAGTACAACTATTTTTGATGATGTGGCTAAAGAAGCTATTAATTTTATAAGGAATTTAATATCAAGGGGTGATATTGTTGTCCTTTCAAATAGAACGTTTGCCTCTCTAGATTCATTGGCAGAAAAACAATGACTTGCTTTTGAAATTATTTTAAGGCATTTTTTTGAATATGAGATTTGTGAAGCTCTTCTTATGATTGTTCAGGGCACTGAAAGCGCTGGCAAGTCCTTCCTTATCCATTATCTTTTTGAAGCTCTTTCTAATTTTTCAAGTAATGGAAAAATTCCTTTTCTTCTTCTTGCCCCAACAGGAATAGTTGCTTTTAATATACATGCAAAAAAAATACACTCTGCTCTAAAAATTTCGATTAAATATATGAAACCACTATAGGGTCAATCGCTAGTAGTATTCCAAGAAGAAATGAGGCATATTCAATATATATATTGATTGACGAAATGAGCTTTTTAGGATCAAGGTTATTCATGCAAATAGATGCTCGATTATGAGAAGCATTTCTAGAGAAAAAGAATTTTCCTTTTGGTGGTAGATCCATCATCCTTGTGGGTGACCTTGGCCATCTACCTACTATGAGAGATAAGCCTTTGTGTGCAGGTAATACAGCAGGGAAAGTCTTATGGAAAAAATTCAACATTTTTGTTACTCTTGACACAATATTTCTCCAACAAGGGAATAATGAGAAACAATCTTGTTTTCGCAGAGTCCTCAATAACATAAGAAATGCATAACCTGTTCTTGATGATTGGGAGTTTCTTATGTCACGAGAAGATATGAGGTTGCATCCTAGAGAAAGGGATTTATTTAATGCAGCAGTTCACATGTTTCCAATAAATAATTTGGTGTCCTTCCGTAATAGGCATATGTTGAAATCATTAAATACTCCAATTGCATGATGTATTGTTGTGAATTCAATGCGTTCAGAAATCAGTGGTGTCGATGATGATCAACTGGACCATGAAGTTTTGTTGTGTCATGGCCAACATGTTATGTTGACATGTAATTTTTGGGTTGAAGCTGGTTTGGTGAATGGTGCACTTGGGTATTTGAAGGAAATATTTTATATGCCTACCTCTAAGTCACCTGAGCTTCCAATGTTCACAACTGTTGTTTTTAATAAGTATGTTGGTGTTCCGTTTGATGTAAGAAATCCAAACATTGTACCTATCACACTTGTGATAAGAGGAAATCGAAAACAAATTCCTTTGAAGATGGCATGGGCTCTTACAATCCACAAGTCACATGGTTTGACTTTAGAACGAGCATCAATTGATATCGGGAATAAAGAGCAGCAAGGCCTGAACTTCACAGCCATATCAAGAGTGAAATCAATAGATGGTTTACGCATTGCACTGCCTTTCTCTTTTCAGCGTTATGCCAAGATGAAATATAGTGCATATGTTACAATTAGGAAGAAAGAAGAGGAGCGATTAAAGTCCATATCATTATGACATGAAACTATTAATACTTTTAGCTCTTTATAAAATGTTTTTTTGGATTTCTTTTATTTTCCTCTTTTTTTACTTTTAATATAATAATGATTTTGATATATTAATGAGTTGAATACATTCATCAAATTCATAGTAATATTTTGGAAAGTTGTTTACATAATTTTTCATGTTGTTTAATTTTCTTATTTTTTAAAGTGGTTTTTGTTATTTTTCTTACAACGAACCATTCATAGATTAAAAAGCCAGTTATATGAGCCAATCATTAAAAATTAAGATGGAATTCCATATCACTATGACATTCAACTAATAGTATTGTGACGTATTTATATAATTTTTTTTAATTATTTTTATTGCCCTCTCTATTTTCATTTAGTATGTAATTATTTTCATGTATTAATGAAATGAATACATTCATCAGATCCAATATAGTAATATCTAAGAAATTTCTTGCATCATTTTTCGTGTTGTTCAATTGACCTCATTTTTTTAAGTCATTGATGTTCTTTTGTTTACAATGAACCATTCAGACATGTACAAATAGTTATATGAGCCAATCATTAAAAATCAAGATTGAATTCCATATCCCTATGACATGCAACTAACAATTTTTATCAATGTTGTTTGTTAAATATGTTGTGGTTTGGTTCAATGACAACATATTTATATTTTATATTAATATTAAACTAAAATTAATATATATATATATATATATATATATATATTAACATTAAATTAAATACAAATATAGAATTACTAACATTATTAATATTTGATTTTAAACATTAAGTTTAACCAATTGTGATTTATTTTTTATTATTGTAATAAGGGTCATATCACTCATTTAATTTTATCACTCATTTCATGTGTACAATATGTATTTATAATGAGGTTTATATTTGTAGAAATTTTATATCATTTGGTTCATGTGACAATAGGTTTATTTTATAGCATGGTGTTTTTAAGATTTAAGTTTTTTAACAATAATACAAATGGGGTGTTATATATATATATATATATATATATATATATACCTAGATGTTCCTATCTCTTTGTGTATTAATTTTTATTTTGTTGTTTTCCTTTCAAATGAAGATATGGATAATCATGATGGCCCATCTATTACAATCAAGCGGTGGCAAATATTTCTAGACTCATCAGTTTTCTTTCGTATTTTTGGAACAAGTTCAATAGAAAACATGGCTTCCATTCTGCTTTTATTGATGAGCATCTTCGTGTGCTAGATGAAATGAAAATGAATGTAAAATACTTGTTGCATGTGCACATGAGGGAGACTGGGAGAAAAACAAGAAGGGATTGGTTGGAAAGCGTTAATTATTGTGATCATTATCCTGTTGATTTGAATTGGTGTTCCTTTTGTGGTCGGCCTAGTCATGTTCTCGAGGATGCTATTTGATAAATGACATTTGATGGAAAGTTTCAAGTCCATTTTTGCAGTGGGATTTCTTTATGTAAAGACAACAAAAAAGATATGTTAATTTCAATGTTATTTTTTTAGTTTCACTCATGGTGGAATTGAATATCACTTTAGTTTATTAATTCATCTGGTTTATAATATTAACAATCAGTAAGGTTGATTTATCACTTGCGGTTTATAATAATAATCATAAAATTCCTCTGTGTTTAAAATATTAGGTCGTATGCTTTATCAAGCTCTTATGTTTTTAATATTGTTCCCTTGGCCTTATTGGTCCCTTAGGTTATTAATATTTTTCCCTTGGGTTCACCAATTCCTTTGGTTTATAATATTAAACCCTTGGGTTTATTAGTTCTTTTGGTTTATAATGTGAATAATCCCTTGGGTTAATTCTTAGTGGTTATTAATTTCTTTGGTTTTTTATTTTTTTATGAATTTTATTGATCCTTCGACTTTATTAATCACTTGAGTTTAATAATAATTTTTATTTCTAATACTAATATGTTGGGTTTATAATATTAATAATCCCTTCAGTTTATTGATGTTTTTTGTTTATAATATTAATAATCCCTTTTCTTTCTTGATGTTTTATGTTTATAATATTAATATATCCCTGTATTTGTTGATCCATTAGGTTTATAACATTGATCCATTAATTTTTTGAATTCTTTCGGTTCATAATATTATTCCCTTCAGTTTATTAAATCCAAATATTGGGGTTTAAATATTAGTCCTACAGTTTAATACTAATGCATGGTCCAATGTCACATTATGAAAACCATTGATTCAATATGAAAATCAGCCATGGGAAACCATTGTTAATTAGCGTTAGCCATAGTCGATCAATGTCATCCATGGTCAAATGTCACATTCTGACAAATATTGTCTCAATATGAAAATCAACCATGGCCAGCCATGGTCATAGTTGGTCCAATGTTACATTGTGACAACAATTGTCTCAATGTTTAAATCAAGCATGGTAAACCATGTTTATTCCCCTCGTTTTATAATATTAATAATCATGTGACTTAATCAATCATTTTTATTTAAAAAAATTATTCCTAAAATTTATTAATCTCTTTATTAATCATGTGATTTTCTCATTCTCATTCATTAATCTTTTTATTAATTCTTAAGGTATATTAATCTCTTGATTTTAAAATATTAATTCTTAGGGTTTATTAATTTCTTGGTTAATAATACTAATATGTATCCCTTAGGTTTATAACATTTTTCCTTTGGGTTTACTAATTTCTTGGGTTTATAATATTAAATGCTTGTGTTTATTTGTTCCTTACCTTTATCATTTTAATAATTTCTTTGGTTTATAATATTACTTATTTTGGTTTACAGCATTAATAATCCATTGAATTTATTAATCTCTTGAATTAAAAATATTAATTCTTAGAGTTTATTAATTCCTTAGTTTTTTGAGTTTCAATTATTACTTCTTAGGGTTTATTAATCTCTTGTGTTTTTAATACTGATCATTTGGCCTTATTCAGCCTTAAGGTTTCTAATATTTATCCTTGGGCTCCCCAATTCTTTGGTTTATAATATTAACCCTTGGGTTTACTAGTTCTTTTGTTTTATAATATTAATAACCCCTTGGGTTTATTAATTATTGAGTTTAAAATATTATTTCTTAGGCTTTATTAATTTCTTAGTTTTTTGAGTTAAAATATTAATTATTAGGTTTTATTAATCTCTATTGTTTTTAATATTGATCCCTTGGCCTTATTGATCCTTTAGGTTTTTAATATTTATCCCTTGGGTTCACCGATTCCTTTGGTTTATAATATTAAACCCTTGGGTTTATTAGTTCTTTTGATTTATAATGTTAATCACCAATTGGGTTTATTAATTTCTTGAGTTTAAAATATTAATTCATAGGGTTTATTAAACTCTATTGTTTTTAATATTGATCCCTTGTCCTTATTGATCCCTTAGGTTTATAATATTTATCCCTTAGGTTCGCTGATTCCTTTGGTTTATAATATTAAACCCTTGGGTCTATTAGTTCTTTTGGTTTATAATGTTAATAATCTCATTGGTTTATTAATATCTTAAGTTCAAAATATTTATTATTATGGTTTATTAATTTATTAGGTTTTTTAGTTTAAAATATAAACTCTTAGGGTTTATTAATCTCTTGTGTTTTTAATATTGATCTCTTGGCCTTATTGATCACTTATGTTTTTAATATTTATCCCTCGGGTTCACCAATTCCTTTGGTTTATAATATTTAAACCTTGGGTTTATTACTTCATTTTTTTGTATTATTAATAATCTCTTGGGTTTATTAATCTCTTGAGTTTAAAATATTAATTGTTAGGGTTTATTAATTTATTAGGTTTGTTTGTTTTAAATAGTATTTCATATGCTTTATTAATCTCTTGAGTTTAATATATTAATTATTAAGGTTTATTACTTTCTTAGGATTTTGGGTTTTAAATATTATTTCTTAGGGTTTTTTAATCTCTTCATATTAAATTATTTATTCTTAGGGTTTTTTATTTCTTGGCTTATAATATTAATATTTATCCTTTGCTTCACCAATTACTTGGGTTTATTAGTTATTTTTGTTTAATATATTAATAATCCCTTGGGATATTGATAAGAGATATACACTTATTATAAATATTAATAAAATATTATTATTATGTTATTTTTGAATTATATTATAGTTTGAGTTAAAACTATTAATATATTGAAATAATTTAGGGATATATTTTTATTATATATTTTACTATTGAATAATATAATATTACATATTCTAATATATTATATTCTTTTGTTTTATTATATTAATTATCTCTTGGGTTTATTAATCTATTGAGTTTAAAATATTATTTTTTAGGCTTTATTAATTTTTTAGGTTTTTGAGTTTAAAATATTATTTCTTAGGCTTTATTAATCTGTATTGTTTTTAATATTCATTCCTTGGTGTTGTGAAACCAGCTCCAAAAATAGAAGAAAAGAGATATCAATGCCTTAGAAATAAGCCACTTCGAGGGTGCAACCTCCAATACATTACATGAATAAACAATTCTTGGATGATACAAATTACAAAACCTCCTTTCTATATATAGGAGTCCATGGGGCCATAATGTAATCCTAGTGGGGCCACAATGTAATCCTAGCCGACCTAACAATAATAATTTAAGGGCACAATAATAACAATATGGGGGTTACAGGGGTACAATAATAACAATAAGGGGATTACACTAACAACAATAAGGGACTATACTAGTAATATAGGGACCTAACATGCCCCTCTCCTTCAAAAAAGTGTTGTCCTCAACACTTGAGTAGCTCTGGGTGTTTCTGTAAAAAATTCTCATCCTCCCATGTAGAATCTTCAGTGGGTAAGTTCTTCCACTTGATGATATACTCTGAAATTGATCAATTTCGTAGCTATTGAGTTCTTATTTCCATGACCGCTTCAAGTTCCAATATGATTTTTCCTTCCTCATCAAGTTCGAGCAATATTGTTTGAACTAGAATATTTTCACCTATAACCTTCTTTAAGCATGAAACATGGAAAATTGGATGCACTCGTGAAGAAGTAGGAAGCTCCAATTTGTATGCCATAATACCAATCTTTTGCAACACCTTGTAAGGACCATAGTACTTTGGCGATAATTTATTATCCTTCTTAGCTTGCTTGAGGGACATTTGTTTATATGGTTGTAGCCGTAAAAATACCCAATCTCCTACATCAAAACTTCTCTGGCTGCGATGTTGATCTGCCTGTTGTTTCATTCGATTTTGTGCCAAATTAAGGTTATCCTTTAAGAGTTGGAGAACTTCTTGCTGATGCTCGATGTGATCTTCGACTGCTTGAACCTTCGAATTTTCCCTTAAAGATGATGTAATCGATGGTGGATGATATCCATAAAGTGCCATAAATGGGGTCATTTTTGTTGCGGTATGGAAGGAAGTGTTATACCACCATTCAGCGAGAGGTAACCACTTGACCCATTGTGTTTGTTTATCAGATACAAAACAACGAAGATATCCTTCCAAACATTTATTTACTATCTCAGTTTGACCATCAGATTGAGGATGATAAGATGAGCTATGAGCTAATTGAGTAACCAAACAAGAAAATAACTCCGTCCAAAAATTTCCAGTAAAAATGGGATCTCTGTCGCTCACAATAACCCTTGGGCTTCCATGTAGCTTTTGAATTCTATCCATAAATGTAGTAGCAACTGTACTAGCTTTAAATGGATGAGATAATGCACAAAAGTGTGCATACTTGGTAAGTCTATCAACTACCACCATGATGACATTCTTTCCTTCGGACTTAGGTAAACCTGTGATAAAATCCATTGAAATCTCCTCCCAACGTTGACTTGGAATGGATAAAGGTTGTAGAAGACCCGGGGTCTTAATTGTCTCCACTTTATTCTGTTTGCAAACCAAACATTCCGCCACAAAATTTTGAATATCAGATTTAAGGCCATCCCAAAAAAATTCTTACTTCACCCTATGGTAATTTTTTAAAAATCCTAAGTATCCTCCTAAAGGAGAAGTGTGAAATTCCAAAAGAATATTTTGTTTTAGTTAGGAATTCTTACAAATATATAAGAAATATTTGTACCATAAGGAATCGTTTTTCTAACTAAATGTATCAGATGTACTAGGATCTTGTTGCAAATTTTGAATGAGTGTCCACACTTCTTCATCCTTCTTCCATTCATCCCTTGCTTCGGTTATCCAATCTGGTTGGATAATAGAAATGGCACAAAGCAATGCTTCCACCTCTTCATTCTTTCTTGAGAGTGCATCTGCAACAACATTTAGCTTCCCTTTTTTTATATTATTTCAAAGTCATAACCCAACATCTTTGTGACCCATTTTTGCTGCTCTTCTGAAGATAGTCTTTGTTCCAAAAAGTGTTTAAGACTATCATGATCCATTTTTACCTTGAAGTGTCTTCCCATTAGGTAAGTTCGCCATTTCTTTAGTGCATGCAGTATTGCTAACATTTCCTTCTCATAAATAGGTTTCTGTAAATACTTTCCTTTGATTGGACGACTTTCAAAAGCAATGGGTCTTCCTTCTTGCATTAAAATAGCATCAATTCCATTTCCTGAGGCATCACATTCCACAATAAAGGTTTTTGTGAAGTCTGGCGTAGCTAAGACCGGTGCTAGGCACATTGCCTCTTTAAGATGTTCAAAGGCCTTAGTTGCTTCGGGAGTCCATGAAAATGCATCTTTCTTCAATAATGTTGTTAGAGGTGCTGCTATTCTCCCATAATTCTTAACAAACTTGCGATAATACCCTGTTAACCCAAGAAATCCTCGCAACTGCTTTATGGTTGTGGGGAATTTTCATTCCTTAATGGCTTTAATTTTGTTAGGGTCTACCTTAACACCCTCGTGAGATACAATATGACCCAGATATTCCACCTCTTGTACTCCAAAGAAACATTTGGATGCCTTTGCATATAATTGTTTCTCCTGCAATAGTTTGAGCACCCTGTCAACATGTTGAACATGATCCTTCCAAGACCTGTTGTAGATTAGTATATCATCAAAAAATACTAGCACAAATTTTCTAAGGAAGGGTTTGAAAATGGAATTCATCAACCCTTGAAATGTAGAAGGTGCATTGGTATGGCCAAAAGGCATGACCAAAAATTCATAATGACACTCATGAGTTCGAAACGTTGTTTTCGGAATATATTCAATCTTCATTCTAATTTGATGATATCCTGAATGAAGATCCAACTTGGTAAAATAAATTGCTCCATGTAATTCATCCAATAATTCATCAACCACAGGAATGGGAAATTTATATTTAATGGTGAGCTTATTGAGCTCCCTATAATCTAGACACATGCACCATAATCCATCCTTCTTATGTACCAATACTACAAGAGTAGAGAAATAACTTTGACTAGGTTGAATTATACCAGCCTCTAACATTTCTGCAATCATACGTTCAATTTCGCTCTTTTGGACATAAGGATATCTATAAGGCCTGATGTTTGGAGGAACACTTCCTAAAATCAAATGAATAGCATGATCATCATCATGAATAGGTGGGAGTCCTTTGGGAGTTTCAAACACCCTGGAATGATTGTCCAAGAATTTTTGGAGATCTGCAGAAATAGATGATTTTGATGTTGGAACTTCTAGTGAGAATAATTTTTCAATTACGCCTCGTTGTTCTTTCTTTAGAAGCTTTTTCATGACATTAGAGCTTATTATCTTTCCCGGCTTCCCTGCAATACCCCGTAATTCAACTTCCTTTCCTTCTGAAAAAAATTTCAAGAAAAGTTCTTGAAAATTAAAAGCTACCATCCCCAAAGATTGTAACCATTGTACTTGTAACACCCCTAGTTTTATGTTTCTTTCAAAGTTATACATTTGAAATTTAATCCAAAGGGGAGTGGAACCCAATGGATAAGTATTTTGTGGATGTAATTAAATATTTAATTATGAAAAATAAATCAAATAATTCTGTGCAGATTGACCAAATGAGAATTATGAGATCACTTGCTAAATCCATGAGGATGGAAAGAGGAAAATACTTTCCCCAAAAATCTTTCAAAAATCCTTGAAAGAATTTATTTCCAAATTAGATTTTGAGGAAAATCTAGTTTCCCCAATGAGGTGGAGAGTAGTTGGGAAGAGTTAAAAAACTGGGAAAAGCAGAAAGCAGCTTTAAAAGTCCCTAAATAAGGGAAGCCTAGGAAAACAGGAGGAAAAGAATCCTGATATTCTGGACACAGAATTAGAAACAGGCTTTGGGGAGCAAAGGCTTAAATAAGCTACTCCTGAACAGATTAGAGGTTGATCTGTTCTAGGAAATGATCTCAGCTCAGGGGTGATATCTGGAGGATAAAAGAGTTCTAAGGTTGGGAGGCTGGTCAATTACAAAGTGGTATGTCCCTAATTTTTATGAATGTTTATGTAAATGTTAATTTGTAAATTGGTTACACTTATTTTATTATTAGCTTAAAATCGATGGATTGGTTATTCTCTACATTTAACAGAATTTTAGTGAAGAAATAAATCCTCTCAATTCCATATAGTTTTAGGAATAACAATCTGTGGGAAGAATCCAGCAGAGTCTTTAAACCAATGTTGGTCTAAATCTGAGGATACATTTTTCCCATAGATGATTTATTTATTTAACTTTAATCTGCTTCTGTGTTAATAAAATAACTGTCAAATAGAGGAAAAGAAAGCAGTATAATGTTACAGCTAAACATACTGTTCATTGACTCCATGTATGGAAGGATAGAGACAAACAAGATTCTGTGTTGAATGTCTAAAGTTATGTAGGTAGAATAAAGATTGACATCTATATACCAGAATTTATTTTCATAAAGAATTGATGTAAGAATCAGTTACAGTGAAATGAACTGTACATAAGAACAGACTGCACTATGTTGTAATAGTTAAAGTTCTATTGGAAAAATTGCATGCACACATAGTTAACTTCTAAAAAGGTTGTAAGCTGAAAGTTAACATGATTAGATATAATTTAGAATTGTACTACAGATTTTTCCAAAAAGAAGATTATATATATTTAATGTGAATGTTTAAAGTGAACATGCAACTGAATTAATAAAGTTCGGAAACAAATGGCAGTTGGAGACTAATATTTCCAGATAATACTCTTTTTTAGAAGACAAAAAAATGAATGAGATTGGAGACAGACGAAATCACACATGACCATAGTGAAAAACCCCAAAAAAAATCTCTACAGTTGGTACTCCTGTCATTTTAATATTAGGTGGAATACTAGACCTTGACAATAAAGGGTGAAAGAATCTACTATAATATAAGGAAGAAGACCCTTCTGCTGTCGCACAGTATATTTTATTCTAGTTCTGTAACGACTTGATAATAGTTAAACTTCAATTGCTAATCTTATATTCTGGCTCAAAAAAGGGTAGCGACCATTTCCAAGTAACAATTACGAGAGTTGAAAATAAGAAATTTTAACCAGGTCATCCTTTCATAAGGCAACTATATGAAATTTCAACAAGAGATTTACGCATGTTACTAAAATAAAACTGCAACCGCCATCCTACAGTCCTTAACTAATTGTAGAATAAGAAGGTATGGGAAGTAAGAACTGTAATAAAAATCGAGTATCAAAAAGAAAAATGTCACCATATAGGTGCTCAGTCCATATCCAAGTATTTAAAAATATGACAGTCCATTAAGGAAAAGTCGACAATAAACCAGTAGAATTTAGCCTGTTACAACTGAACGAGAAACCCTATTAAATTATAGAGGGCTATCTGTACAAAATTTTGAATGGTATAAAAAGCATTGACCCTAGAGGTCAAATACAGTTGCGGAAAATTCGTACCAACCTGAACAGAGGAATACATACGATGGTAGAGATTAGAAAAGTGATCGCACGTTAAATTAGTGATTGAATGAGTTAAATCAAACACCAAATCAAGGACGAGGATACCTACAAACAGAGAAAAAAATTTATGTAAGAAAAAAAAAATATAAGTTGATAATGATAGCATAAAACAAAACCAACGAAGAGAATGGTAATCACCTTCACAGAAACAGGACGTGCGTGCTCATCTGTCAAGAGTAAGAGTAACATATGACAAGGCAGATCAATACCCAGTATAAGAAAACACTGGAAATTCAAACAAATGTTTAAACGCATCACAGTTCTCACCTCAGGAACTAACCCATTCCATTCAACGCAAGGGAGGCAGCTCGACCGTGTGGAAGCCACGTGACGAAGCGAAGCACCCTTGAGAATGTTCATGCAGGAACATGCGAAGGCACCATGAATCCAAGGACAAATGAACTTTCCAAAAAACCCATAGGGATGCACTGAGATGCAATGAAAACACTCGTTTACGAAATAAGGAGAAAACCCCAAGTCAAATTATATCAATCTCTTGCCTGTCAAATGTGAAATTTTAAACTTGTAAAAGGAGACAAACACAAATACTACCAACGAAAACATGAGATATTTATTCCAGCTCTGGTAGAGGGAAAGAATTCATGGAAACGAATAAATCATTGCAAGTGTAAATGTAAAACTTGATACGAGCAGTGGCTAAAGCTAGAAAATGGAAAAACAGTGTCGACAAAGTCGAAATCTCTCATAGAATATTGAGAAATAAATTTATGGAGGAATTATACACTCACCCAGAAGATATCGTGGCCAAAGTCGAAACTAGAAACCAGGAACTGGCGCGAAGTCTTGCCTTCAATTTGTAGAATGAACCAAAGTTACGCCATGGTGGAAAGAACACGAGGAAATGATAACCGAGTCGGTGAAGGACTCAAGTAGTAGAAAACGTAGAAACCCTAGAGACGATCCACCATCCATGTGTTAGCTATTCACCCATGGATACATGGATCAAGCATTAAACCATTTAAGACGATATGTACCATTTCCGTGGAATGAAAGACATGTCAGGGGGATGGGAAATTAAATAATTTTGTTTCGATGGCCGCGGAGAAAGGTAAATCTGGCCATATCAATCTATTAAACGAATACGATGCCAATAACTAAGAGTTGATAGCAAGGTATTTGACAATAGCAGTATGAACGATCAAAGAACTTAAGAGTATGTACAAGAAAAAAATCCACATGAAGCCCAGGAACAACACGTCAAAGATTTTCGGGTACGTAGTATATTTAAACATTGACATAGGAACGTGCCAAAATAAATGCTAATGGAGTCACATCTCTACGGTTGGGAGTAAAGTAGCCTCCACGAGGCGAGTATATCAAAATCTCTACCCATACGTATGAGAGAAAAAGTACGAATGGAACACTAGTAGTGCGACAAAAAAAAAATTTGATATCCCATAATATATCAAAACCAATGATAAAGTACATGACTGGTAGGGGTATCGAAACCATAAGCCGGTTGGTTAGATGAGAAAAATTATATATAAATATATATACATTTTTACTACCTTTGTTGTTAAGTGACCACTTACAAGTATGAAAGGCATACAGTGAATTGATTTAATAAGAATTGATTTAATATATTAGAATACATACTTTAGGAAAGCAGACTTTTATGTATAGAATTATGGAAAAAAAAATTTGTTTAATGGCTAGGGGAAAATCATGCGGAGACGTTACAAATGGTATCAGAGCCCAAGTTAGAAAAACTGGGTTGTTGTTGTGTCCTCACTGTATAATTTTTTTTTTGTTGAAAAAAAAAAATTTACTGATATGTGTTGTTTAGTGTACAGTGTTGCGGAAACAGAAAATTCAAATGGCTGGAAGTGATGAAATTTATGTTGATCTGTGTGATGAAGATAATGCACCAGATCCCAATGCTCTGGTGATGGCTATGTTGCATAGTTTGCAACGAGAGCTAGCTGAACTAAGAAGCCAAAATGACAGATTGTCATTAGCCAGTGAGGAGCAGGAAAAACTCATCAGAGAATTAACTTCACGGAACAGCCAAGAGGGTGAAGGTTCCGAGAAGAGGAAGAATGATGATTCTGAGGAATATGATGCTAATAGGCATCAATATAAGCAGAAAAAGGAATTACAGGGGGAATTCCGAAAGATCAAACCTCCCTCCTATGATGGGGAGAAGGAGGAAGATGTTGAGGCTTGGTTGTTGAATATGATTAAATATTTCCAGGTCTATGAATATGAAAGAAATCTAAAGGCTAGATTAGTTGTCTACCAGCTACAAGATAAGGCTACCTTGTGGTGGGAGGAGACGAAAATGGTCCATGACATTGATGAAAAGACAGTGACTTGGGAAGATTTCCAAGTTAAATTTAAAAACCGCTATTTGAATGAACGTTATTATGATGATAAAGCAAAGGAATTCCACGAACTTAGACTGGGACAGCTCACTATTGATGATTTTGTCACCAAGTTCACAAATCTGTTGAGATATGTAACTTACATTCGTGAAGAGAGGGAAAAGGTGCAAATATTTCTAAACTGTTTGCCTGTTGTGTATAAGGAGAAAATAGAGTTCGATAATCCAAAAACCATGGGTGAAGCGATGAGAAAAGCTATATTATGTTACCAGCAGTTCAAAGGCAAAAATGAACATGGAAAAAGCTGGGTAAATAAGAGTGAATTCAAGGGGAAGAAATAGAAACCAGCTACTTTGGCAGGGATCATCAGCGGAAAATGTTTAATAAACCAAAAGAAAGCCAAACTGCTCAGTCTCAAGTTGGTTCCAAACAACTAGATGGAGAAAATAAGAAGGAAGGCATAGTTAAAATGAGGGAGCCTTTGAAATTCTAGGGCTGTGGAGAATCTCATCTCTTGAGGGATTGTCCCCACTGAAACATTCAGATGATTATGAGGGATTGAGAAGCTACCACAGTAAATGATATAGCAAGAAATATACCCACTATCAGCGTAGCCTTGGAGAATCAACAAGCAGAACATCAAGCTACCATGGTTGAAATGGAAGGTAATATTGTCGACCAATTTGTTACTGTTTTAATTGATCCAGGTGCTTCTTTGAGTTACATTAGTCCACAAGTGGTAGAAAAATGTAATCTCAAAGCTAAAAAATTTCAACAGTCTTGGTTGGTTCAGTTAGCCACTGGTACCAAGAGGAAAGTAACTCATAAGTTACCCCAAACAAAAATTAAATTAAATGATTTTCAGACAGAAGTGAATTTAAACATTCTGCCCCTAGGCTCATATGACTTGCTGATAGGAATGGACTGGCTAGAAAAGAGAAAGGCTATGATGAACTGTTGGGATAAAACTCTGCATTGCATAGATGAAGAGGGGAAACCTTTTATTCTCAAGGGAAAACCAAAACCTATCTCTGTAAGACAAATATCAGCACTATAATTAAAAAGAACAGCTAGGAAAGGACATCAAGTATATGTAGTACATGTTGAATATTAGAACAACAACCTGAAGAAAACCTGTTAGATACTCTGCCAGTAGTGAAAAAGTTTAAGGAAGTTTTTCCAGATGAGATTCCTCATCTTCCCCCCAAAAGAGATATTGACTTTTCTATCGATTTGGTGTCGGGAGCAACACCTGTTTCCCGAGCTCCTTATCGAATGATTCCCCTTGAAATCATGGAACTGAAAATGCAATTGCAAGAATTGCTGGATAAGGGTTATATCCGACCGAGTGTGTCTCTTTGGGAAGCACCGATGATGTTTGTGAAAAAGAAGGATGGAAATTTTAGAATGTGCATTGACTATCGTCAACTGAATAAGTTTACCATTAAAAATAGGTATCCTTTGCCCCAAATTGATGACCTTTTTGACCAAGTAAGGGGAGCTTCAGTATTTTCTAAGACTGATCTAAGAACTGGTTATCACCAGCTCAGAATTAAGGAGGAAGAAATTAGTAAAACAGCTTTTCGAACCAGGTATGGACACTACGAATTTGTAGTCCTACCTTTCGGTTTGACAAATGCCGCTGACACCTTTATGTGCTTAATGAACAGTGTGTTAAACAAGTACTTGGATAAATTCATACTAGTGTTCATAGATGATATTTTAGTTTACTCAAAAAGTGAGGAGGAGCACAAAGAGCACTTGAGGATAGTGTTGCAAACTCTGAAATAAAACTAGTTATATGCCAAATTCAGTAAATTTTAATTCTATAAGGACAAGATACAATACTTGGGTCATATTATTCTGAACAAGGGTTGGAAGTTGACCCTGAAAAGATAAAGGCTATTAAGGAATGGCCGGTGCCAACTGATTTTTCTACAGTGAGATCATTCATGGGGATTGCAGGTTATTATCACAGATTTGTGGAAAGGTTTTCTGCAATAGCATATCCCATAACTTCACTACAAAGAAAAGGTGTCAAATTTGAGTGGACTGAAAAATGCCAAAACAGTTTTGAACAATTAAAAGAAAAACTCACTACAGCCCCAATACTGAAGATTGCAGATCCTGATAAATAATTTGTTGTGTGTACAGATGCATGTAGATAGGGGCTGGGAGGAGTCATGTTGCAAGAAAATTCAGTTATTGCTTATGAGTCTAGGAAACTTAAGACACATGAACAGAACTATAGTGCATATGATTTGGAATTGGCTGTTGTAATTCATGCCTTGAAGATGTGGTGACACTATCTTCTTGGAAAAAAATTTACATTGATGACTGATCACATTAGTCTTAAATATTTCCTTTCCCAAACTGATTTGAATGCTTGACAAGCCAGGTGGCTGTATTTTCTGAGCGAATTTGATATGGATATAAAACATATCAGGGGGAAAGAAAATAAAATTTTTGATGCCCTGAGCAGAAATGCTTGCCAAAACATAAACAGCATTGGAAGTAGTGCTAGTTTTGATTTAGAAGATCTAGTGAAAAAGGTAGCAGACCAGGATCCAAATTATGAGAATCTACAAGTGAAAATACTAAATAAGGAGTTGGTTGACTACACTCAAAATCAAAAAGGGCTTATCTGCTACAAAAATAGATTGTATGTCCCCAATGTGGAAACTTTGAAAAAAGAAATCCTAGATGAATATCACAAACAGCCATATGCAGGGCATCCTGGATATCAGAAAATGTTAACAGCTTTGAAAAAGAAGTTGTTTTGGCAAGGAATGAAAAGAGATGTAGCAGAATATTTAGCTAGGTGCATGGAATGTCAACTAGTTAAAGTTGAGCATCAGCATCTTGCTGGTCTTTTAAACCCTTTGCCGATTGCAGAATGGAAATGGGACACAGTTTCTATAGATTTCATAACAGGGCTACCCAAAACCAAATACCAACACGACTCAGTGATGGTGGTAGTAGACACTTTAAAAAAAGCTGCACACTTCATACTTGTGAAATCTACTTTTGGGACAGCCCAAGTAGCAGATGTGTTCTTGAGGGAAGTAGTAAGGCTCCATGGGGTCCCAAAGATGATTGTTTCAGACAGAGATTCTAATTTCACAGCAGCCTTTTAGAAAGGTCTATTTGGGGGCATGGGCACTAAGCTGAATTTTAGCACTACATATCACCCGCAGATAGACGGTCAGACAGAGAGAACAAATCAGATTCTGGAGGATATTTTGAGAATGTATGTGATGGAAAGGCCATAAAAATGGGAGGACTACTTGCATTTAGCTGAATTTTCCTATAATAACAGCTATCAATCCTCCATTAAAATGATTCCATTCGAAGCACTCTATGGGAGGAAATGTCGTACTCCTTTGAGCTGGAGCCAACTTGAGGATAAGCTAATGCTGGGACCAAATGCTTTACAAGAGATGGAAAGAATTGTTAAAAAAATACAAAGAAACATCAAGACAGCACAAGATCGACAGAAAAACTATGTTGATAAGAAGAGAGTACATCGAGAATTCAAAGTGGGGGAGCATGTGTATTTGCGTATTAAACCAAAAAAGAGTACACTTTATGCTGGAAGTTGTGCAAATTTGGCTCCTAGATATTGTGGGCCTTTTGAAGTATTAGAAAGGGTGGGACCAGTGGCTTATAGGTTGGCCTTACCACCCCATGTTAAAGTTCATGATGTGTTTCATGTTTCCTTATTAAAAAGATATGTACATGATGCTTCTCACATTGTTGATTGGAATGTGATACAGGTGGAACCAGAAGGGGAGTTCCTTCCAGAGCCACTTCAAATATTGGAGTGGGAAGAAATTGAATTGAGGAATCGAACGGTAGCAAGAGTAAAGGTGCAGTGGAAGCACTTTACTGCTGAAGAAGCTACCTAGGAAACAGAAGCTGAAATGATGGAAAAATATCCTTTGTTTTTTGGAAAATGAACTCTAGTAGCTAGATGTCAACACCAAGGATGGTGTTTGCTTTCAGAGGGGGAATATGTAACACCCCTAGTTTTATGTTTCTTTCAAAGTTAGACATTTGAACTTTAATCCAAAGGGGAGTGGACCCCAATGGATAAGTATTTTGTGGATGTAATTAAATATTTAATTATGAAAAATAAATCAAATAATTCTATGCAGATTGACCAAATGAGAATTATAAGATCACTTGCTAAATCCATGAGGATGGAAAGAGGCAAATACTTTCCCCAAAAACCTTTCAAAAATCCTTGAAAGAATTTATTTCCAAATTAGATTTTGAGGAAAATCTAGTTTCCCCAATGAGGTGGAGAGTAGTTGGGAAGAGGTAAAAAACTGGGAAAAGCAGAAAGCAGCTTTAAAAGTCCCTAAATAAGGGAAGCCTAGGAAAATAAGAAGAAAAGAATCCTGATATTCTGGACGCAGAATTAGAAACAGGCTTTGGGGAGCAAAGGCTTAAATAAGCTACTCCTGAACAGATTAGAGGTTGATCTATTCTAGGAAATGATCTCAGCTCGGGGGTGAGCTCTGGAGGATAAAAGAGTTCTAAGGTTGGGAGGCTGGTCAATTGCAAAGTGGTATGTCCCTAATTTTTATGAATGTTTATGTAAATGTTAATTTGTAAACTGGTTGCACTTATTTTATTATTAGCTTAAAATCGATGGATTGGTTATTCTCTACATTTAACAGAATTGTAGTGAAGAAATAAATCCTCTCAATTCCATATAGTTGTAGGAATAAAAATCTGTGGGAAGAATCTAGCAGAGTCTTTAAACCAATGTTGGTATAAATCTGAGGATACATTTTTCCCATAGATGATTTATTTATTCAACTTTAATCTGCTTCTGTGTTAATAAAATAACTGTCAAACAGAGGAAAAGAAAGTAGTATAATGTTACAGCTAAACATACTGTTCATTTACTCCATTAATGGAAGGATAGAGACAAACAAGATTCTGTGTTGAATGTCTAAAGTTATGTAGGTAGAATAAAGATTGACATACTATATACCAGAATTTATTTTCATAAAGAATTGATGTAAGAATCAGTTATAGTGAAATGAACTGTACATAAGAACAGACTGCACTATGCTGTAATAGTTAAAGTTCTATTGGAAAAATTGCATGCACACATAGTTAACTTCTAAAAAGGCTGTAAGCTGAAAGTTAACATGATTAGATATAATTTAGAATTGTACTACATATTTTTCCAAAAAGAAGATTATATATATTTAATGTGAATTTTTAAAGTGAACATGCAGCTGAATTAATAAAGTTCGGAAACAAATGGCAGTTGGAGACTAATATTTCCAGATAATACTCTTTTGTAGAAGACAGAAAAATGAATGAGATTGGAGACAGAAGAAATCACACATGACCATAGTGAAAACCCCCAAAAAAAATCTCTACATTTGGTACTCCTGTCATTTTAATATTAGGTGGAATACTAGACCTTGACAATAAAGGGCGAAAGAATCTGCTATAATATAAGGAAGAAGAACCTTCTTCTGTCACACAGTATATTTTATTCTGGTTCTGTAACGACTTGAAAATAGTTAAACTTCAATTGCTAATCTTATATTCTGGCTCAAAAAAGGGCAGCGACCATTTCAAAGTAACAATTACGAGAGTTGAAAATAAGAAATTTTAACCAGGAGTAGTAGCACAGCATCCTTTCATAAGGAAACTATATGAAATTTCAACAAGAGATTTATGCATGTTACTAAACAAAAACTGCAACTGCCATCCTACAATCCTTAACTGACTGTAGAATAAGAAGGTATGGGAAGTAAGAACTGTAATAAAAATCGAGTATCAAAAAGAAAAATGTCACCATATAGGTGCTCAGTCCAAATCCAAGTATTTAAAAATATGACAGTCCATTAAGGAAAAGTTGACAATAAACCAGTAGAATTTAGTCTGTTACAACTGAACAAGAAACCCTATTAAATTATAGAGGGCTATCTGTACAAAATTTTGAATGGTATAAAAAGCATTGACCGTGGAGGTCAAATACAGCTACAGAAAATTCGTACCAACTTGAACAGAGGAATACATACGATGGTAGCGATTAGAAAAGTGATCGCACATTAAATTAGTGATTGAAGGAGTTAAATCAAACACCAAATCAAGGACGAGGATACCTGCAAACAGAGAAAAAAATTTATGTAAGAAAAAAAAAATATAAGTTGATAATGATAGCATAAAACAAAACCAGCGAAGGGAATGGTAATCACCTTCACAGAAACAGGACGTGCATGCTCATCTATCAAGAGTAAGAGTAACATATGACAAGGCAGATCAATACCCAGTATAAGAAAACACTGGAAATTCAAACAAACGTTTAAACACATGACAGTTCTCAACTCAGGAACTAACCCATTCCATTCAACGCAAGGGAGGCAGCTCGACCGTGTGGAAGCCACGCAACGAAGTGAAGCACCCTTGAGAATGTTCATGCAGGAACATGTGAAGGCGCCATGAATCCAAGGACAAACGACCTTTCTAGAAAACCCATAGGGATGCGCCGAGATGCAATGAAAACACTCGCTTACGAAATAAGGAGAAAACCCCAAGTCAAATTTTATCAATCTCTTGCCTGTCAAATGTGAAATTTTAAACTTGTAAAAGGAGAAAAACACAAATACTACCAAATAAAACATGAGATATTTATTCCATCTCTGGTAGAGAGAAATAATTCGTGGAAATTAATAAATCATCGCAAGTGTAAATGTAAAACTTGATACGAGCAGTGGCTAAAGCCAGAAAATGGACAAACAGTGTCGATAGAGTCGAAATATCTCATAAAAGATTGAGAAATAAATTTATGGAGGAATTATACACTCACCCAGAAGATATCGTGGCCAAAGTCAAAACTAGAAACCAGGAACTGGCGCGAATTCTTACCTTCAATTTCCAGAACGAACCAGAGTTACGCCATGGTGGAAAGAACACGGGGAAATGATAACCGAGTCAGTGAAGGACTCAAGTAGTAGAAAACGTAGAAACCCTAGAGACGATCCGCCATCCACGTGTTAGCTATTCACCCATGGATACACGGAACAAGTGTTAAGCCATTTAAGACGAGATGTACCATTTCTGTGGAATGAAAGACATGTCATGGGGATGGGAAATTAAATAATTTTGTTTCGATGGCCACGGAGAAAGGTAAATCTGGCCGTATCAATCTATTAAATGAATACGATGCCAATAAATAAGAGTTGATAGCAAGGTAGTTGACAATAGCAGTATGAACGATCAAAGAAATTAAGAGTATGTACAAGAAAAAAATCCACATGAAGCCCAGGAACAACACGTCAAATATTTTTGGGTATGTAGTATATTTAAACATTGACATAGGAACGTGCCAAAATAAATGCTAATGGAGTCACATCTCTGTGGTTGGTAGTAAAGTAGCCTCCACGAGGCGAGTATATCAAAATCTCTACCCATACGTATGAGAGCACAAGTACGAATGGAACACTAGTAGTGCGACAAAAAAAAAAAATTTGATATCCCATAATATATCAAAACCAAAGATAAAGTACATGACTGGTAGGGGTATCGAAACCATAAGCCGGTTGGTTAGATGAGAAAAATTATATTTAAATATATATATATATATATATATATATATATATACTTATACTACCATTGTTGTTAAGTGACCACTTACAAGTATGAAAGGCATACAGTGAATTGATTTAATACGAATTGATTTAATATAGTAGAATACATACTTTCGGAAAGCGGAATTTTATGTATAGAATTATGGAAAAAAAAAATTTGTTTAATGGCTAGGGGGAAATCGTGGGGAGACGTTACAGTACTCCTAGTACAACATCAGCACCTCCCATAGGAATGGAAAGCATTGGACTATTCAATACATATTGCCCCATGGTTAGCTTGATATTATGGCATTTTCCAGAGCAATTTATAGTTCCTCCATGTGCAACCATCACTTGAAATTCTAGTGCTGGGTATAGGAAACAATTCAATTCCTTGGCTACCTTACAATGAATAAAATTATGGGTACTACCTGAATCAATCAACACTATTACCTTTTTCTTCTTGATATGTCCTTCTATCTTGAGAGTTTGAGGAGTGGCAATTCTTGCCAATGCGTTACACGATATGGTGGACTCATTTCTTCCTCTTCTTGGGTTGGTTCCTGGTGTATATCCTCTTCTTGTTCATTTTCTTCTTCCTCTTCACAATCTATGTAAAATAATTTCTTCTCAGCACACTTATGACCTTTAGTGTATTTGCTATCACAACTGTAGCAAAGCCCTTTTGCTATTTTTTCTTCCAATTGTTGTGGTGTCAGCCTTGTAGGTTGTGGAAATCTAGGCGTAGCAACACTTCCTTCTTTATAGAATTGAGTGGTAGGCTTCCTTGTCGCCATAATTTTACATTCAACTTTTCTTGCCAACCTGAATGCCTTCTCCAATGAATCAAGTTCCAAAACGCGAACTTCATGTTGGATGTTATCCTTTAAAGTGCCTATGAAGAGATCAATCCTGTGTTCCTCTGGAATATCAGTTACCCTTATATTCAATTTTTGGAAGTCCTCAATGTGCTGCCCCACTAAACCCTTTTGCTTGAGATTTATCAATTGGCTAAAGAAGGTGTTGCTCTTTGTATCCTCATAATGTGCTATCATTTCTTCCGTAAAAATTGACCAAGTGACAATTTTTTTACGGGAGCAAAGCCATCGATACCATACAAATGTATTTTTTCTAAATGTAAAGTTGCAATGCGTACCTTTTGTGTGTTTTGCACATTATGGAGATCAAAATATTGCTCCATCTGTAGTATCCATGTTACAGGATCCTTTCCATCAAACTTCCTCATATCCATTTTTGGAATATGGTGGTTCTTCCCTCCAACATTAGAGTTTATGAAACCACGATTAACATTTATTTTGTTCTCATCATGAGTTTCCTCTACTATCTTTTCACCATTAGGAAACATTTCTTGTATCAACTTTGTCAAACCTTCCATGTCTGCTTTTAGATCATTCTTCATGTTTTCCATCTTAGCTTCCATGTCATCCATATTAGATTCCATGCCAGCTTCCATGCCATCCATCTTAGCTTCCATGACATTCTTCAAACCATCCATCTTAGATTCCACGCCTTTCTTCAAACCATCCATCTTAGTTTCCACACCTTTCTTCAAAACTTCCACGTCATTTTTTGTTGCTCTTTGCGAGAGCGAAATTTTTTGCACTTGCTCTTGTAATTTTGATATGTCATGTTGTCATTCTTCATCTTCATGAGTCATAATAGAGCCTTATAAAGGCTTAATGGGTGTTGAATTCTATTTAGGGGCCATTTTAGAATCCAATACTGATATCTATTCTACAATATTCCCTTCTAATCAATTCAACTTGATTCTTCAAACAATACTTATGCAACTCGGGAGAAAAATACACACCTTTTACTTGCTTTTGAGGAGCTCAATATTGAAATTGACTTATCTCTATACTTGCAGATCCTCGATATCTGAAGTTAGGCCCTGTAATAGTCCTCTGAATCTTATTTTAAATGCCACAGGTCTGACTTGATTTGGATTCTTCAAGACAAAGTTATGTCCAATCTCCCACAATGACCTAATTATGGATTGGTTTAGTAGAGCAAACTTGTAGGACTTGCCACGTGTCACTTTTTTCTCCTTTGGATCTGAAATTTGTAGACAAGAAACTAAAGTTTGTGTACTTCCAGTCAATTTTTACAGAATTGCAATCTGATGCTCAGAGAGAGAGTTATGAATATTTTCCCATGATGACCTCTTTGAGATGAAATTCGGGAGCCTGAAAAATACCTAACTTCCAAAGATCATATCTACGAACGTATTGCGCACCAAGCTCTGAAATGTTGCGACGATGTTTCTCAGAATTTCAGCTTCGTGCTCTAAACATTTTAGCTTCTGAACCTTCATAGAAAAAAATTTATAGAGAAAATTCCACAATGACCTTTTTAAGTGAACTTCAAGATCTTGCAAAAATCCCTAACTTCCACAGATCATATCTCCAAAAATATTGCGAACCAAGCTCTGAAATTTTGTGACGATGTTCCTCAGGATTTCATCTTCACACTCTAAAAAGTTCAGCTTCTGAACCTTTGTAGAAAAAAGTTATAGCGAAAATTCCACGATGTCTTGTTTGTAGTAGCGAAACCCTAGAATCCAAAGCTCTAATACCAAATGTTGTGAAACCAGCTACAAAAATAGAAGAAAAGAGATATAAACGTTTTAGAAATAAGCCACTTCGAGGGGGAAACCTCCAATACATTACATGAATGAACAATTCTTAGATGATACAAATTACAAAACCTCCTTTCTATATATAGGAGTCCATGGGGCCATAATGTAATCCTAGTGGGGCCACAACGTAATCCTAGCCGACCTAACAATAATAATTTAAGGGTACAATAATAACAATATGGGGGTTACAGGGGTACAATAATAACAATAAGAGGGTTACACTAACAACAATAAGGGACTATACTAGTAATATAGGGACCTAACACTTGGCCTTATTGATCCTTTAGGTTTTTAATATTTATTACTTTGGTTCATTGATTCCTTTGGTTTATAATATTAAACCCTTGGGTTTATTAGTTGTTTTGATTTATAATGTTAATCACCCCTTGGGTTTATTAATCTCTTGAGTTTAAAATACTAATTCTTAGGTTTTATTAATCTCTATTGTTTTAATATTCATCCCTTATCCTTATTGATCCTTAGGTTTATAATATTTATCCCTTAGGTTCGTTGATTCCTTTCGTTTATAATATTAAACCCTTGGGTTTATTAGTTATTTTAGTTTATAATGTTAATAATCATGTTGGTTTATTAGTATCTTAAGTTTAAAATATTGATTCTTATGGTTTATTAATTAATTAGGTTTTTTAGTTTAAAATATCAATTCTTAGGGTTTATTAATCTCTTTTGTTTTTAATATTGATCCTTTGAGCTTATTGATCCCTTATGTTTTTAATATTTATCTCTTGGGTTCACCAATTCCTTTGGTTTATAATATTTAAACCTTGGGTTTATTACTTCTTTTGGTTTGTATTATTAATAATCTCTTGAATTTAAAATATTAATTGTTAGGGTTTATTAATTTCTTAGATTTTTGTGTTTTAAAAATTATTTCATATGTTTTATTAATCTCTTGAGTTTAATATATTAATTATTAGGGTTTATTACTTTCTTAGGCTTTTGGGTTTTAAATATTTTTTCTTAGGGTTTTTTAATCTCTTTATATTAAATTATTTATTCTTAGGGTTTTTTTTATTTCTTGGTTTATAATATTAATATTTATCCTTTTCTCCCCCGGATGCAGGTGTTTAAGGGCATACATACGGCTATGGGCTTGTGGATCGGTGCGTGGTAGGGCCACATGACCACCCACAAGCCACACCTACGGCCATTAATTCCATTTAATAGCTCGAGCGGTCACCCTAAGCAGCATTTACTCCACTGTGAACGTCGAGGCTGCTCCTTCTGCCTCAAAATGCCGCTCCTTATTCACTCGTCTGGCTATGTTATTCGGCCTTCTGGTTCTGCCTTTCGACCTTCTGGTTGTATGTCGTTCCAGTCTTCCCCCCTTCGAAGTTGCTGCTCCCCTGAGGTTGCAGAGCCAAGCTTCCGCACGTCAACTAGGAGACGCTGCAGTCTTCAGTGCTGCATTGATTTCCTTCCAGGCCACCATTACTCGCAGAGTACCCTCTGCCAATTGCACCTCTCTGTTGCCTTTGACCTCAATTCCACCTCTAAGCTTCAGTTGCCTTCCGCCTGCCCTGATCCCTCCACTTCTCAGAGTACCTTTCACCCCCACTGTGCCACTATGCCTCATCTCAGGCATCACTTGCGATGCAGGCGGGGCAGCAGTCGGATCCGTGCTACTCATCCGTCCCCCTCCTCTCTTTCCAGTTCCTCGTCCTCCTCCCATGAGCATTCTTGGGGCAGGTACCCCGAAACCCGCCGTGGACGTGGTCGTCTATTCGGCTGGTCTCGTTCCTCTGCTCGGCCCTCTGCCTCTGAGCCATCTCCGCAACCTCCACCTCGCCTGGTCCCTTCTGCCATCTCGCAGACCCCCACCACTACCCAATTCAAATTTCAATGCACCTCCGACCACCCTCATGTTGTTGCCACCATCTTAGTTTCCTTCCGAGAGGAACCCACTGAGGCCCCCAGCCACAGTCATCCCACTCTGCAAACACGCCCTCGCAGCGACTCTGGCCCTTCTGAAGAGGTGGAGAAGCAATAGGCTCCTGGCAAGCATAATTCGAGCTTGGACAGCAGTAGCGGCTCAGGATACAGTAACGACGACAAGGAGCAGGGCAGGCAAGCTGGTGGTAAAGGAGGTGACGCCACAGAGCCACGACATGTTGCACTCATCTCCCAAGAAGCTGATGATGATGAATACAGATGCCTCATAGTCGAAGAAACACCTCCAGCACCCCATGATTCCTAGACTTTCAGGATTTATCCAGTTTACGGATACTAGCATCATAGTTTTGTTATATGTTTCTATCTATTCTTGGTACAATCACTTATGTCTGTATAACATTGGTTTCCTCTCTCGAGGTAGCGACTCAAACTCTCCTTGGGCTAGTTTCCCCTGCATGAGCAGCTCCATTTTTGTTGTTTTGTTGCAAACAATGCCACTGATACAGGCCAGAACTGCAGAGGCTAGAGCCTCCATGTATTTTATGTTTAACTAATAGAATTTAATCTTACTTAGAAAAAAAAAAAAAAATTATCCTTTGCTTCACCAATTACTTGGATTTATAATATTAAACCCTTGGGTTTATTAGTTTTTTTTTTAAATATTAATAATTTCTTGGGATATTGGTAAGAGATATAAACTTATTATAAATATTAATAAAATATTATTATTATGTTATTTTGGAATTATATTATAGTTTGAGTTAAACCTATTAATATATTGAAATAATTTAAGAATATATTTTTATTATATATTTTACTATTGAATAATATAATATTACATATTCTAATATATTATATTCTTTTGTTTTATAATATTAATAACCCCTTGGGTATATTAATCAATTGAGTTTAAAATATTATTTCTTAGGTTTTTTAGTTTAAAATATTAATTATTAGGTTTCATTAATCTCTATTGTTGTTAATATTGATCCCTTGGCCTTATTGATCTTTTAGGTTTTTAATATTTATCCCTTGGGTTCACCAATTCTTTTGGTTTATAATATTAAACCCTTGGGTTTATTAATCTCTTGAGTTTAAAATATTAATTCTTAGGGTGTATTAATCTCGATTGTTTTTAATAATGATCCCTTGTCCTTATTGATCCCTTAAGTTTATAGTATTTATCCCTTAGGTTAGCTGGCTCTTTTGGTTTATAATATTAAACCCTGGGGTTTATTAGTTCTTTTGGTTTATAATGTTAATAATCCCGTTGGTTTATATTGATTTTTATGGTTTATTAATTTATTAAGTTTTTTAGTTTAAAATATCATTTCTTAGGGCTTATTAATCTCTTGTGTTTTTAATATTGATCCCTTGGTCTTATTGATACCTTATGTTTTTAATATTTATCCCTTGAGCTCACTAATTCCTTTGGTTTATAATATTTAAACCTTGGTTTTTACTTATTTTGGTTTTTTTTATTAATAATCTATTGGATTTATTAATCTCTTGAGTTTACAATATTAATTGTTAGGGTTTATTAATTTCTTAGGTTTTTGGTTTTTAAATATTATTTCATATGCTTTATTAATCTCTTAAGTTTAATATATTAATTTTTATGGTTTATTACTTTCTTAGGCTTTTGGGTTTTAAATTTTATTTCATAGGGTTTTTTAATCTCTTCCGATTAAATTATTTATTCTTATGGTTTTTTTATTTCTTGGTTTATAATATTGATATTTATCCCTTGCTTCACGAATTACTTGGGTTTATAATATTAAACCCTTGAGCTTATTAGTTCATTTTGTTTAAAATATTAATAATCCCTTGGGATATTGGTAAGAGATATACACTTATTATAAATATTAATAAAATATTATTATTATGTTATTTTTGAATTATATTATAGTTTGACTTAAAACTATTAATATATTGAAATAATTTAATAATATATTTTTATTATATATTTTACTATTGAATAATATAATATTATATATTCTAATATATTATATTCTTTTATATGTCTATATATAGTATGCATATATTTAATATTATTAATATATTATACGTAAATATGTAAAATATATTGGTAATTTTATTCATAAATATATAATATTTATTTTGGTTAAATATATGTGGGCCCAACTACATTGTTGAATATGGTTGTAAATCTATTTCAACTATGTCTATTTGGATATATCAACCACATTTAGATTGTGCTAATTATATGTAGATATAAATAATTATAATTACACAGTAAGATGTTTTCTTTGAGAAAAACTTCCCTCTTTCCCACATATTATCACTCTGCGGCCATGTAATTACGCCGATAGGCGTATACCCCTATCGGAAGGAGCATCTTTTGTGATTAGGCTAATTAATCTTTTTGATCTGATGGTCTAGATTGAAAGATGCCGGTATATTCTGGTTGTCGCCACTAAATCAATGGATGAAATTCAAAAAAGTAACTTCCTTGCATATCTAAATCACGTGTTTAAACCATACTTAAATTAATTTTTTACAAAACATGATTAAAAATTTACTGTGCCATTTGTTGACCGCCACCTATCAAGATTAACCAGTGATGGTTCAAACTAAAATTCCACCTATTTGATTGTTCAAATTCTCAAATAAACATGAATTCTCAAAAAAAATGTGAGCACGCCACCTATCAAATTAGGATGAACTGGGAAGATGAACGTGGGTGGAATGGAAGATTACGGTTTAGTATTATGGGCCACGCGTAGGTGTTATGGAACGTGGGCGAGAGCGGGCAGGTGAGAAGCTTGTTGATGAAGGCGGATGGAATTGAGCTGGCATAACGTTTCAGGTTCAACTTTCATTCGCCTGTAAATTTCATGCATTTGAGTAATCCGCCTGGCAAGCGAGTACATTTTTTTTATCCGAGTAGTAAAATATTTTTCGAGTTCGATTCTATCGGAAAGAAATTTTTCATGGTGAATTCTGGGGTCACAAGACGGGGAGGCTACAGCCGGTCCTTCAATTTTCTTCATACTGCCGATGCCTTCAAGGATTTATCTACTGATCGTTTCTCGAATGAGTTAATATATGCATACGTAGAAAAACTTGCCAATCTCCTGCCCAAGGCTTCCTCATTTAAGGAAACGGAGAAGTCCAAAAATAGTAGCTGTCCAGATGGATGCGTCTCTCAGCCGTCTTATCATGAAGACAACAGCTGGGGAGCTGTGGTTTTGTCCATTGTTAAGATTGTGGCATGCTTTCTCACGATGATGATTACAACTTTCTTCTGGGCGATAGTAATGCTAATACTGCTTCCCTGGCCTTACGAGAGAATCAAGCAAGGAAATGCCTATGGCCACGTTACGGGTAGAATGCTGGTACGATTATTTTCCCTTGTTATGTTAAGGTTCTTCTCCAAACTTACTATTTGCTTTCATTCTTAAATTACTATTTTCCTATCCTTCCATCACCGTGTCCTGATACTCTTGAAAGTTTTATTAATGAACAGATATAACTTTTTGTTACGCTGGGGCGGGCCTAGGCTGGTTCGAGACCACTCTCCATTTATGACTTTGGGATTATTGATTTGAGAGGGGAATCTTGAAATTAAACAAATATTTGTTCATGATTTGTACAAAAAGATGCAATTACAGGAAGATTTTTTAATAATGTATGAACAAATTTTTGTCAAGCTACAAGAACAGACGATTTCTATAGGTTATTTTTGGTTGGAAACTATGAAGAAACGGCTCATTCTGATGAATAAAACCTTAGGAGCTTTCCATTTCCACCTGAGATCGTTCTGTTGAAAAGATGTGGCTCCGAAGTTCATTAATTTTGGTCCCCTCTTCTATGGCTTTTGTTAATAATAAATACTTTCGATTGCACTTCATAGTCTCTGATATCAGACTTCAAATTTGCTAGGTTAGGTTATAATGTAATATTTCCTTTATTACACACTATTTGTTTTGAGGAATTAATAATGGTCTACCTGTTATTAGGTAACGTTTACGAACTTGAGGTCATTCCCCAAATGATTCTCTTTCAAGCTTGCACAAATACCATAATTTCCAATGGACATGTAAGGTGATAATATAATCTTAGGGATGAAATTGTTCTTTGGAAACCAATGTAGGAGATATTCTGGCATGCGTGATAGTAATGGATCAAATTTATTTTATTTTATTTTTAATCTTAGTGGTTTCAATGATTTTTTGAGTTTTTTGAATTTCATCAGTTGGTTTCAATGATTTTAAGTTTTTGACTTTAACAGGGTGGTTTTACTAGTACAAGATTATATAGAGACTAAATAATATATATTCATTTTTTTATATTTGAAATTTTTTAATACAATATTATTTGAGATGAAATCATGTATTTATATTTTATTTTTTAAGTTTTTTTTCAAGTTATTATTTTTATTTTGTTTTTTTGAAATTTGTAATATGAAATTGTTTATTTTATTATTAGTAACAAAAACATGTTTATTAATACTAATGTGATTGGTATATCCATAGAGATGTGACAAATATTGATTAATCACTAATAATGATTAGATGTATATTGTTAATGTGATGTATATTGTTAATGTGGCCATCAAAGATTGACTATATATATATATATATATATATATATATATATCAAAATTAACAAACTATAATAATATAATAGGATAAAGTTATTACTAATAATACTTATTTTTGTCTCAATATTATTTTAATGATTAATATCCATTTATTAACATATTAAAATAATTATCAATATCTTTCATATATATTTATATTATAATCACAATATTAATAATATTGAGTCATATGTAAATACTATAGTATATTAATAGTATTAGAAAAATGTCTAATACTATTAATATTAAACCCTAATATTTATATTATAAGCATAAATGTTCTAATGAGGAAGAAACTCATTCTCGGGTAAATTCTAGCGTAAATTTTAGTGTTTGTGTTGTGGCTCGCTTGCTTTTCTTCTTGTATCTTTTGCTTCTCTTTTCCCCACTCAATGAGACACAGGTTGAATGTTCTTCATCTTGTGTATCCTCGCCTCTATTCTTTGTAATCCATCATGGTAACCATAGGCTTTTAATATTATTAATATTAATAAGTTGTTGGGTAATGGTTTTCCCTTGGGTTCACCAACTCCTTCGGTTTATAATATTAAACCCTTGGGTTTATTAATTCTTTTGGTTTATAATATGAATAATCAATCAATGTCATCCATGATCAAATGTCACATTTTGACAAATATTGTCTCAGTATGAAAATCACCCATGGCCAACCATGGTCATAGTTAGTCCAACGTCGCATTGTGACAACAATTGTCTCAATGTTTAAATGAATTCCCTTGGGTTCACCAATTCCTTTGGTTTATAATTTGTTGGGTAATGGTTTTCCCTTGGGTTCACCGATTCCTTTGGTTATAAATATTATTAATATATATTATTAATAAATATTATAATATTATTAATATATATTATTAATAAATATTATAATATTATTAATATATCAATCGATATTATTAATATATATAAAATATTTTTGTGATTTTAATCAGAATTAATATATTGACAAATATTCTTATTAATATATAATATATATATTTCAAGTTAATATAATAAAATTATTATATATAATATCATGAATTAAGTATTTTAATACTTATCATGAATTGAATACAAAAGCCAAGGTTGATTGTGTTTTTTTTAGTTTTGTTTTCTTAAAATAATATTTTATTATTATAAAAATTAACTCATTTTAAATAACTATGTATTTAAAAAAATATAGATTGGAACAAACCACACTAACCCGAACGTACTATATGATTTGAAAACCATAAAATATAGTTTTACATTTGAAAGTCATTCAAATAAATTATAAATATAAATTTAATAAATAATTTTTTATATTAGATTTTATTTATGAAATATTAATTTTATTATTGATTTTTTTATATAATAATTTGGAGTGTTTTTTATTTTTAACATACAAAATTTAAACGAATTCTATTTCTTTTAATTTCAGGATAAATTTTAATAAACACTAATCATTATTATTAATTATCATTATTAATTTTTTTATAATAAAAAAAATGAAATTAATAATATAAATAAAACTTAAAGTTTACTTTAAAAAATTAAGTTTTTTATATCATATGTTTTAAATATTAATTTAGGAAAATAAAATATTAAAAAGGTTTAAAAATATAAATTTGGTAGTATAAGTAATACAATCTTTATTATTTTTTTATTAAAATTGTATGAGATGTGTAATTTTTTTTATGCTTACTCTAGCTTTGACACATCTTTCCTAAAATAAAAATAAAATGTTCATTAAATTAAGAAATAATGTCAACTATAATGAGAACAAAAAAATTACATATGTTTGGTTCATTTTAATTAAAAACGTTATTGGACCAATAGATGCATTAGAAAACCCTATATGATAGAGATATCTAATTCCTTTTGTGCTCAATCAATAACATATTTTGATGGAAGAAAAGAAAAAAAACTTATATTTCTCATTTAATATATATATATATATATATATATATTATTCTTAAATGTTTCATTCCCTAAACAAAACAAATAATTTAAATCAATTCCCTTGGGTTCACCAATTCCTTTTGTTTACAATATTAAACCCTTGGGTTTATTAGTTATTTTGGTTTATAATATGAATAATCGATCAATGTCATCCATGATCAAATGTCACATTCTGACAAATATTGTCTCAATATGAAAATCACCCATGGCCAACCATGGTCATAGTTGGTCCAACGTTGCATTGTGACAACAATTGTCTCAATGTTTGAATCAATTCCCTTGGGTTCACCAATTCCTTTGGTTTATAATTTGTTGGGTAATGGATTTCCCTTGGGTTCACCAATTCCTTTGGTTTATAATATTAAACCCTTCGTTTTATTAGTTCTTTTGGTTTATAATATGAATAATCGATCGATGTCATCCATAATAAAATGTCACATTCTGACAAATATTGTCTCAATATGAAAATCACCCATGGCCAACCATGGTCGTAGTTGGTCCAACGTCGCATTGTGACAACAATTGTCTCAATGTTTAAATCAATTCCCTTGGGTTCACCAATTCCTTTGGTTTATAATTTGTTGGGTAATGGATTTCCCTTGGGTTCACCAATTCCTTTGGTTTATAATATTAAACCCATGGGTTTATTAGTTCTTTTGGTTTATAATATGAATAATCGATCAACGTCATCCATAATCAAATGTCACATTCTAACAAATATTGTCTCAATATGAAAATCACCCATGGCCAACCATGGTCATAGTTGGTCCAACGTCGCATTATGAAAACAATTGTCTCAATGTTTAAATCAATTCCCTTGGGTTCACCAATTCCTTTGGTTTATAATATTAAACCCTTGGGTTTATTAGTTCCTTTGGTTTATAATATGAATAATCGATCAATATCATCCACAATCAAATGTCACATTCTCACAAATATTGTCTCAATATGAAAATCACCCATGGCCAACCATGGTCATAGTTGGTCTAACGTCACACTGTGACAACAATTTTCTCAATGTTTAAATCAATTCCCTTGGGTTCACCAATTCCTTTGGTTTATAATATTAAACCCTTGGGTTTATTTGGGTTCACCACTTGCTTGGTTTATAATATTAAACCCCATCCATGATCAAATGTCACATTTTGACAAACATTGTATCAATATGAAAATCACCCATGGCCAGCCATGGTCATACTTGGTCCAACGTCGCATTGTGACAACAATTGTCTCAATGTTTAAATCAATTCCCTTGGGTTCACCAATTCCTTTGATTTATAATTTTTTGGGTAATGATTTTCCCTTGGGTTCACCAATTCCTTTGGTTTATAATATTAAACCGTTGGGTTTATTAGTTTTTTTGGTTTATAATATGAATAATTAATCAATGTCATCCATGATCAAATG
The DNA here is from genome assembly GCA_034641835.2 of Pinus albicaulis. NCBI lineage: Eukaryota > Viridiplantae > Streptophyta > Pinopsida > Pinales > Pinaceae > Pinus > Pinus albicaulis. The sequence continues at coordinate 636,367,234 of CM076571.1, forward strand.
ACACATTCTGACAAACATTGTCTCAACATGTAAATCACCCATGGCCAACCATGGTCATAGTTGGTCCAATGTCGCATTGTGACAACAATTGTCTCAATGTTTAAATCAATTCCCTTGGGTTCACCAATTTCTTTTGGTTTATAATTTGTTGGGTAATGGTTGTCCCTTGGGTTCACCAATTCCTTTGGTTTATAATATTAAACCCTTGGGTTTATTAGTTCTTTTGGTTTATAATATGAATAATCGATCAATGTCATCCATGATCAAATGTCACATTCTGACAAATATTGTCTCAATATGAAAATCACCCATGGCCAACCATGGTCATAGTTGGTCCAACGTCGCATTGTGACAACAATTGTCTCAATGTTTAAATCAATTCCCTTGGGTTCACCAATTCATTTGGTTTATAATTTGTTGGGTAATGGTTTTCCCTTGGGTTCACCAATTCCTTTGGTTTACAATATTAAACCCTTGGGTTTATTAGTTCTTTTGGTTTATAATATGAATAATCGATCAATGTCATCCATGATCAAATGTCACATTCTGACAAACATTGTATCAATATGAAAATCACCCATGGCCAACCATGGTCATACTTGGCCCAACGTCGCATTGTGACAATAATTGTCTCAATGTTTAAATCAATTCCCTTGGGTTCACCAATTCCTTTGGTTGATAATTTTTTGGGTAATGATTTTCCGTTGGGTTCACCACTTTCTTTGGTTTATAATATTAAACCCTTGGGTTTATTAGTTTTTTTGGTTTATAATATGAATAATCGATCAATGTCATCCATGATCAAATGACACATTATGAGAAACATTGTCTTAATATGAAAATCACCCATGGCCAACCATGGTCATAGTTGGTCCAACGTCGCATTGTGACAACAATTGTCTCAATGTTTAAATCAATTCCCTTGGGTTCACCAATTCCTTTTTGTTTATAATTTGTTGGGTAATGGTTGTCCCTTGGGTTCACCAATTCCTTTGGTTTATAATATTAAACCCTTGGGTTTATTAGTTCTTTTGGTTTATAATATGAATAATCGATCAATGTCATCCATGATGAAATGTGACATTCTGACAAATATTGTTTCAATAGGAAAATCACCCATGGCCAACCCTGCTCATAGTTGGTCCAACGTCGCATTGTGACAACAATTCTCTCAATGTTTAAATCAATTCCCTTGGGTTCACCAATTTCTTTCGGTTTATAATTTGTTGGGTGATGGTTGTCCCTTGGGTTCACCAATTCCTTTGGTTTATAATATTAAACCCTTGGGTTTATTAGTTATTTTGTTTTATAATAATCGATCAATGTCATCCATGATCAAATGTCACATTCTAACAAATATTGTCTCAATATGAAAATCACCCATGGCCAACCTTGGTCATAGTTGGTCCAACGTCGCATTATGACAACAATTGTCTCAATGTTTAAATCAATTTCCTTGGGTTCACCAATTCCTTTGGTTTATAATTTTTTGGGTAATGGTTTTCCCTTGGGTTCACCAATTGATTTGGTTTATAGTATTAAACTCTTGGGTTTTATTAATCTCTATTGTTTTTAATATTGCCTTTAGCGTTATTGATCCCTTAGGTTTTTAATATTTATCCCTTGGGTTCACTGACTCCTTTGGTTTATAATATTAAACCCTTGGGTTTATTAGTTCTTTTGGTTTATAATGTTAATCACACATTCGGTTTATTACTCTCTTGAGTTTAAAATACTAATTCTCAGGGTTTGTTAATTTCTTAGATTTTTCAATTTAAAATATTAATTCTTAGGTTTTATTAATCTTTATTGTTTATAATATTCATCCGTTAGGTTTATGATATTTATCCCTTGGGTTCGCTGATTCCTTTGCTTTATAACATTAAACCCTTGGGTCTATTAGTTCTTTTGGTTTATAATTTTAATAATCTCGTTGGTTTATTAATATCTTATGTTTAAAATACTGATTCTTATGGATTATTAATTTATTAGGTTTTTTAGTTTAAAATATCAATTCTTACGGTTTATTAATCTCTTGTATTTTTAATATTGATCCCTTATGTTTATAATATTTATCCCTTGGGTTCACCAATTCCTATAGTTTATAATATTTAAACCTTTGGTTTATGATGACATTGGGTTTGTATTATTAATTATCCCTTGGGTTTATTAATATGTTCACTTAAAAAAATAAATTGTTAGGGTTTATTAATCTCTTAGGTTTTTTGTTTTTAAATATTGTGTCATATGATTTATTACTCTCTTGAGTTTAATATTATTAATATATTCATATATATTATAAATAAATATTCAAATATTTATTAATAATGATTATTAGTAATATTATAATATTATTAATATATAATATATATTATTATAATATTATTAATATATTATTAGTTCTTTTGGTTTATTAATAATATAACCATCTATGATATTAATATATAAATAAATATTAAAATATTATATATTAATTATATTATTTTTATATTAATAAATATTATTAATATATATTATATATATTTCAAGTTAATTTATAGTATGTATATAGTTAATATTATTAATATATTAATAAATATTTTTAATATATATTATTAATACTTATTATAATATTAATAATATATATAAAATATTTTTGTATATATTGATAATATTATAATATTACTAATAATCATTATAAATAAATATTCAAACATTTATTAATAATGATTATTAGTAATATTATAATAATATTAATATATATTATTAATAAATATTCAAATATTTATTAATAATGATTTTTAGTAATATTATAATATTATTAATAATATATATTAATAATATTATAATATTATAATATTTTATTAATATATATAAAATATTTTTGTGATTTTAATCATAATTAATATATTTAATATATTAATATTCTTATTAATATATAATATATATATTTCAAGTTAATATAATAAAATTATTATATATAATATTTATTTATTAATATATAAATTAATGTGATGGGTAGTGGATATAGGTCTATCGGCGTATATCAACCATATTGGTAAATGTGGTTGTAAATCTATTTTATATAGGTCTATCCGGGTATATCAACCACATTAGTAAATAAATATAATGTGGTTGTGCTAGTGCTAGATGATTAGAGAATGTTCAGTGATTCCATGCGAGGTAGTTGGAAGGAACTGTCTTGAAATGTTGATGAAGTGTCCTTGCTTTCTTGAGCAACCCTTCCGCGGCGCCATCTGCACCAGCGTCTCCACAACAGTTTCTTTATCTTCCAAAAATGTTGCACGAGCTCTAGGGTTTTTGAATACGGGATTTGTCATGGACGAGGTCATTGAACGAGATGTGGCATAATGCTGACTGCCATGGTCATATTGTTTCAGTGAAGTAATAAACAGTGATGAAACATTACATATTCAAATGGACAAACAGCTTGAATTATGATTCGTGGAGCAAAAGTAAAATGAGTTCTGAGTGCCTCGCCAGGGTATTGACAATTTCATGGAGGAGTGCAATCACAGTTTTGTTTTTAGAAAACTTTGGGCCCAGAAGAACTCATTCCTTGATTCTTGTTTTCAATGTGATTATGAAAGCGATACCAAGGTCGGTTCCCACTCCATGATCATAATGAGGCCAATACTTTCCTGCTTTCAAGACTCCACACATCTGACCAGCTTCTTCTTTCAGAATGAATTTATCATATTGTATTGTGTTGTTCGCCTCGTGCTCTACTCACTACAAAACAAAAATGAATCTTGGAGGTTGGACTACATTTACTTATTTCACCTGCACTACATTACCAAGTATTTTTAAGCATTCTTCACGGTTCCATTGGAGTTATATTGTGATTTACATTCCTCATCTGCTCATTTATTCCATGGCTTTACCTTTTGTATTACTCTTTTTTTTAATATGTACAAGTAGACCACGTTAAATATCTATTATCCCTTTCTTTAGAGTGAAGATTTTCTTAATCCAGGCAGACATGGAAATATGGAGAGTATAAACTCATTTATAACAATGTTGAATCACCATGGTTCCCCTGCAAACACTGATTTGTAGTAGTAGCATTGCCTTTCATTCTTACCGAGGATTAAAGTTGGAGCATGGAATCTCTTCAAAGGATGTCTGAACTATGGTATTATTAGATCTTTTTGACATTAATAGCTTCCCTTCAGAAACGAAAACAGAGATGAGGTTGATAGTAGTATTCATTAGATAGTAGTATTCCTGGTTGCTTTGAAATGCATCATAATAACTGCACGGATTGAAATATTTGGGCCTCTTCAACTTCAAGGCAGGCAAGTGTTGCATTTAATCACTCCGATATACAAAAGGGGAAGAAACGAAGCTTCATGAGAAACGAATAGGCCATGATGAAGATATTGCCAACCTGAAATTAAAAGCATTTTCATTTTTTTGTCTATATGTCTTTTTACTACTTATACATTTATATTATTATTTTTTTATCAATAAGTTTTGGAAAAGAACTATGTAATTTTTTTTAAGTAAATTCTATAATATTAATAACTATGAAAATTTGAATAACATTATTATTCAAAAGCTAATTCTATAATAACATATTATTTTATGGTTAAAAGTTTGATTTTGGTATATGTTAATTTTTTATACGTGAAAACCCACTTTGATGTTAGCATATGTGATTTTTTTTATTTTTTTTTAAACCCAGGAGGATCAAATGAAACGTCCATTTATTTATTTGTGAAAATCGAGGGTCCAAGGAGGGTCAAATGAAAAGAAACTCGGCTCGTACTCAAAAAAACATATGCTCTTTCGCCCACTTTGATGTTAGCATATGTGATTTTTTTTTATTTTTTTAAAACCCATGAGGATCAAATGAAACGTCCATTTATTTGTGAAAATCAAGGGTCCAAGGAAGGTCAAATGAAATGTCCATGCTCTTCTGAGAAAAGAAACTCAGCTCGGACTCAAAAAAACATATGCTCTTCTAAGAAAAGAAACTCATCTCGTGCTCAAAAAAAACATGAGTTATCTAGCTAATGTTAAGAAAATCAATGTAGAACCTCCCAAGTATTTTATCCACGTGAAAGCAATAAGGAATCACACCAAGGATAGTCACAGTCTTGCAGAAAGTGTAAATCTAGCCTTGCTATAAGTAAATATAAATTTACATCAACTTATCTTATTATTATATTTATTTAATTTTTCAATGTTACGTTTTATTTTAATTTTTACATTTTTATTTTTATTTATTATGTGATGTACTTATTTTATGGAATTTTTTACAACTGAATAGAATTTTTGTTGTGAACCAATTAGATTTATTTTAACTTTGGATATATAGAGCATAGAGAAGAATCAAATTTTTGAAGGTGTAAACCTCTAATGAAAATTTTGCACATGAGAGATTTGATCTCTTTTAGATGTTAAGAGATCATGAATTAAAAGATGAATCTAGAATGGTGTAATTATTAATAATTAATATTTAAATTATTAATTATATTTGTATATGTATATTTTTTTGCTTTATTGAAATTAATTTTTATTTTTATGTAGTTTCACGGATTCAAAATGTTTTAATTAATACTTATAAGTAATAATTTATTTTATTTATTTTTATTTTTATGTAAGTTGATTAGTCAAAATGTTTAGATAACATAACAGTACATTACAACAGCTCTACCATATTGCGCTGAAGAGTGTCTCTTGGCCCAAAAATGTAATTAAACAAAAACTTATAAAATATTTTGATTGTGAAAAGAGAAATGATTTTTGGGCATGTCTTATTGTTGAGCCATGGTATTGGCCCATGATATTGTAATAAATCCTATTTACAAGTTAATAATATCTATAGTAAAGTGGAAGTGAATATACATGGCAAAAATCCTGTTATATTTCAAGTATTAAAGTTTTATGTGCTTATTAATAAAATTTTAGGAATTTGGAAGAATAATCTTTGAGTTTCTCATTCAACTCATTTAATACATAATTGCCTCTCACCATCTTTGATAAGCTTTGTATAATTGAAACTTTTTGATATTTAGAAGGACAACCTCGAATATGAACTGTTTAGTAGTCAAACAATCAATTACGCAACTCACCTTTCTACACACATGGAATATCTCATAACATAAATTGTAGTTGATGCTTTTGAAGCCCTATGCACAACAAAATCCATTAACATATAACTTAACTATACATTCTCTTGGCACAGAAGAACCAAAAGAACCATTGATTTAATTATATTATTTTGTTCGATTCAACACTACTTACAAATACACTAAAAAATAATGAAACAACCCCCTCATGACCAAATAACTACTCTCCTTTAAGCTACTGAACTACAACAAGTTAGAGAAACCTCCTCGTCGCCTGTTTTATTTCTGTGATCGTTAACGCCATGCCCCCACGGTTTATAAAAGATCAGTAGGATTTCATGTAGCTATCCCCCTTGGATGAGTCGATAAGGGCTACACTCTTCAATTTGGGATCTCGTGAAATAACATTGCAATTCTGGAACGGCCAAATTCATTGATTTGGGATCCTCGTGGAATAGCATTTGCAGGCGTTCATGCATATTTCCAGAATGTATACCTCAGCTGAGGCAGAGAAAAAAATAAAAAATCCGTTTCATCTAATTCAAATGGAAACCTAAGGAAAATCTTAATTTCTTCATTTCCTTCGAGAGTAGAAATACTACCTTCGATGCCATTGAAAGGAGAACAACCCAGACGCTAGTAGGTAGAGAACTCAGAACTGTAAATATCATATTGTACCCATGAAATGTCCTATGCGGTATCAAAATTCATCTACATGTTATACTTTTCAATAATCCCAAAATCAACACCCATAGCAGTGCCACTTAATTCCCGTATATGAAAATCAGTACCAGTACTATTGGCGGAGTTCGATTTGGATATTACAGTGTTTGCTTGGTACTTGTTGGAGAAATCACAGCGGAATTCATTAAACAATTAACACACAGCAATTAAACCAAGCACATAAAGACACAGGCATTAACGTGGTTCACCCAAACCTCCTGGGCTACGTCCACACAACAGGCATCGGCAGTCTTTATTAATCAAAACAGGAGATTACATAATTCACACACCCTCACTCCATTACAAACAATCCGTATGGATACCTGTTATATAGCCAGGAGAATCAAACTGCCTCATAAATCCTCTCAACACTAATTTAGGATGCATTAACTCCCTCCCAACAAACTGGAGCTAATCTAGGAACTAATTCCTAATTTTTGTCACCTACTGAGATTTTTGCCTATTCTATTCAAAACAGAAAAATCTCAACAATCTCCACCTTGACAACAATTAGCCTGATGCCCTGTTATTATTATTTTATCTCTTCTGCAAGCCAAGAGAAGCCAAACACCAACGCAGCTTCTCTAACAAAACTGGTTTCGTGAACATGTCTGCACAGTTTTCCTTTGTATGCACCTTTTCAAGAGAGACTCCCCTTTCAGTAATAACTTGTCTTACAAAATGGTACTTAATTGGAATATGCTTTGATTTACTATGATAGGCCGGATTCTTAGCCAAATGTATTGCACTTTGACTATCACAAAGTAACCTGATGTTGTCCTGCAACCTACCAAATTCACCAAGCAAACCTTTCAACCAAGCCGCCTCTTTGCAAGCATGAGAAGCAGCAATGCATTCTGCTTCAGTAGTGGATAAAGCAAAATGTTACGTAGCTTTGACATCCGGCTAATAGCTCCACTGCAAGAGTAAAGACATACCACAGTTGGCCTTCTCTTATCAAATCACACCAAAATCAGAATCAACATATCACAAACATATTCCTTTATTGTTATAAGTGATACAATAATCACTTGTGCCTCTCCGAAATGCAGAAGCACCCATTTCCTCTTGTTGATGTTCTTTACCGGATTGCCATGTACATAATGACAACCCATTGCATGGCAAATATCAAATTCGAGTACATTTCATCGCATACATCAAACATCCTACTACATTGGCATATGGAATTCGAGACATATAATCCTTTTCTTCATCTGTATTAGGACATAAACCCGAAGAAAGCTTGAAATGGGAACCGAAAGGGACTGACACAGGCTTCACATTATTCATACCAAATCTCAAAATTATCTTCTCAACATACTTCTGTTGTGATAGCCACAGCTTACCATTACTCCTGTCTCTGAAAATCTCCATGCCCAAAATCTGTCTTGCTGCTCCTAGATCTTTCATATCGAATGTCCTTGCCATATGAGTCTTCAACCTGTTGATTTCATCAATGCTTTTGCTTGCTAAAAGCATATCGTCAACATACAACACTAAGATAATGAACATGCCATTTTTCAATTGCTTGAAATACACACAATGATCATATTCACTTCTTATATATTTCTGACTCAACATGAAAGAATCAAATTTCTTGTACCACTGTCGAGGCGACTGCTTCAGACCATACAATGACTTCTTGAGCCTGCAGACAAATTTCTTATTGCGATGCTAAACAAACCCTTCCGGTTGTTCCATATAAATTTCCTCATCTAAGTCTCCATGTAGAAATGCAGTCTTAACATCTAATTGCTGCAACTCTAAATCAAGCAAAGCCACTAATGCTAACACAATTCTAATTGAAACGATTTTAACCACTGGTGAAAAAATCTCATGAAAGTCAATACCGGCTTTCTGAGAAAACCCTTTTGTAACCAGTCGCGCTTTGTACCTGTCCTCCATATCATTCACACCCCGTTTCAGCTTGTAAACCCATTTACACCCCACAGTTTTCCTGTCTTTCGGAAGCTCAACCAGATCCCATGTGCCGTTCTTACTCAAGGCCATCATTTCGTCCTTCATGGCTACTTTCCACTTGTCACTATTCGAACCTTCTATTGCTTCCTGATAGCACAGAGGTTCATTGTCATTAGCGGTCAAAGCAACTGAAGTAACATAATCATCATACCTTCTCGGTGGCCGTTTGATTCTTGTCGACCTCCTTAAGGATGTTTCTGGTGCTTCCACAATTGGCTGACTACCACCTGTAGGAACTTCTTCATGACCACCATCTGAGACCTGTTCATGACCTACATCTGAACCCTGTTCATAATCTGATTCTGAAACCTGTTCATGACTAGAATCTGAACTATGGTCATCATGACTATCATTAGAAGTGTTGTCAAACTGAATGTGCTGAAAATCAAATACATCATCCTGTTTCAATCTACTATCTACATCTAACTGTACAAGAGAGGATTCATCAAACTTTACATCTCTGTTGATGATGATTTTGCGGGTAGTAGGATCCCACAATCTATATCCTTTTGTTCCAACACCATACCCAACAAAGATATACCTTTTAGACTTTGGATCTAACTTAGTTCGCTGATGTTTAGGCACTAGAGCATATGCATCACAACCAAACACTCTGAGTTTAGAATAATCACAAGGGTGTCCTTTCCATACCTCTTGCGGAATCTTGCAGTCTATGGCCGTCGATGGAGATCGGTTTATCACATAACAAGCTGTTGCCACTGCTTCCGTCCACAACTCCTTCTGCAAACCAGCGTTACTCAGCATACTCCTTGCTCTCTCCAAAAGAGTCCTGTTCATGCGTTCGGCAACTCCATTTTGCTGAGGAGTATAAACAATAGTCTTATGTCTCTTGATCCCTGCATCCTTGCAATAGCTGTCAAACTCCTTGGAAGTAAACTCACCACCATTGTCAGTTCTTAAACATTTTATTGTTCTACCAGCGTTGTTTTCTACCAATGCTCTAAACTGCTTGAAAACTAAAAAAACATCAGACTTTCTTTTCAACATGTAGACCCACACCTTCCTAGAAAAGTCATCAATGAACGACACAAAATATGACGAGCCACCATATGACGCTGTAGGGGCTGGACCCCAAACATCTGAATGAATATAATCAAGTATGCCTTTACTAGTATGTTTTCCTGTTTTAAATTTTTGTTTACTTTGTTTTCCAAACAAGCAATGTTTACAGAAATCTAACTTTCCAGACCTTAGATTAGGAAGTAACTTGCGATCAGCCAAAATCTTTAACCCTCTTTCGCTCATATGGCCCAACCTTTGATGCCATAGGCGAATGGAACTACTGTCATGTTCAGACATTGTAGACACATGATCTGACCCTGTTCTTCCTTCTAATTGAAATAGATTTCCTACTTTCTTAGCTTTCATTACTAGTAAAATACCTTTATAGATTTTCATAACTCCACCTTGAATTACAGTTTTATATCCATTCGTATCCAATGCTCCTAAAGAAATTATATTTTTCCTTAAGTCTGGAACATGTCTCACATCTGTTAATATTCTAGTTGTGCCATCAAACATTTGCAGTTGTATACTTCCTATCCCAACAATATTAGATGTGACATCATTACCCATGTACATGACTCCATCATTAATTGATCTATATGTCTTAAACCATTCTCTATGAATACCAATGTGGTTTGATGCACCGGAATCTAACAACCAATGTTGACCATGATTTGACATATTAACAGACAACACTTCGTCGCTCATACCTGAACCAGATGCCGAACCTGTATCTGTCGCATTTGCCTCCTTCTTCTCTGTCGAAGAGTCTCCTTTCTTCTCTGTCGAAGAGTCTCCTTTCTTCTCTGTTTGCTGTCTCTTCCAGCAGTCTTTCTTCAAGTGTCCAGTTTTCCCACAATGCCAGCACTTCACCTTTGTCTTCTTTCCTTTAGACTTTGAACGAGAGTTGCTATGCTTACCCCCGGAGTGTCTCTCTCTCGAGTGACCTCTGGCCATCATTACCTCTGATGTAGAGGTGTCTGCATTCGACTTCTTCCTCGTCTCCTCAGACAACATGGCTCCAAGCACATCGTTCTCAAAACGGGCACTTTGAGTTTTCGCCATCTTGTATCAGCAAAAAACACAATAATCTCCAAAACCAATTTTCAAATAAAGAATGCCCTTTTAATTAAAAAATGCCTTAAAAAAAAAAAATTGCCCTTGCCTTCCTTTAAGTGCCTCTCACTGCCTTTTAAAAAAAAAAATTTATCCTTGACCTTTGCCTTTAAAAAATGCCTTTCACTTCATACAAAGCCCTCAAATCGATTTATATAAATCGATGTTTTTAAAAAAAACTTTACCTTAAAAAACACTTTCCTTTCATACCATATGCAATGGTAATTCAAATCGTTTTCAAACTTTTATAAAGCCTTTTCTAAATCGATATACACAAATCGATTTATAAACCATTAAACCATTCATGATAAACCATTGCCATCGACTTTTACATATCGATTTTTAAATGCACATGGCATATAAAAAACAAAACAGTTCGATGGCATAAAACAATTTTAAAAACCGTTTTGTTCTCCAACGCATGAGCCAGCGTTATAAATCGACTTAACTGAACCTTATGCCAAACATCGATTTTACCATCGATTTTCAAATCTCTTAAAAACAATGAAATTTTTCATATATGCAAATGGCATTATTTAAATGGCAAATCGAATACCATTATACTTTAATGCAAAAAAAAGTCGATTTTTAAAAAAAACTTAATGCAACAGCACCTTCAAATACGCTCTGGCATTTGAATACGCTCTGACGCTCTGGCATTTAAATACGGCAATGTTCAACGCTGCCTTGCACGCAGTCCACCACACTGTTCAACGCTGCCAACGCCTACGCCTCTCTGCATTTCACGGCCAGTTCAACACTGCGGAACTCTACGCAGCACCAGGAACTCCACGCAGAGTCATACGCTCCGTCATACGACCAAACTCCGTAGCTAGCGTCTGGAGGTAAATAAAACTAAATAGAGATCCGAGTTTCCGTCAGGAGGTAAATAAAACTAAATAGAGATCCGAGTTTCCTTAACCGCTCATGTTCTTCTGTTAGAGGCGGCACTGACAATACCTAGGAGGAAGGGGACTGTAAAGATAACGGTCAGGATTTGTGATGTTGCTATCAATTGCCGGAAGATAAAGCTGGAAGACAACAGTCCCCTTCAACGCTGGAAGACTGTGACACCTTCGCCATTCAACGCTTTAATACCACCTCGCTGCTGAGTATGATTTCTGAGGGAAGTTTAACCCACGGCGCTGCCATTGTTCAACAGTCTCGGCATGCGCAGGTCCTCCACCGTCACGCGTTCAGGTATATATATCACATATACGTAGACAGATATCCAAAACAGTGATCGGACTGGCCATCCACGCAGCAGTGCACCAACAACGCACCAGCAGTACGCACCAGCAACGATTTAATAACTCCACGCAGCAAAATGCACTTCCTCCACTGCGCGCTCCTCCAACATTCTCTGATACCAATTGTTGGAGAAATCACAGCGGAATTCATTAAACAATTAACACACAGCAATTAAACCAAGCACATAAAGACACAGGCATTAACGTGGTTCACCCAAACCTCCTGGGCTACGTCCACACAACAGGGCATTGGCAATCTTTATTATTCAAACAGGAGATTACATAATTCACACACCCTCTCCAAAACAAACGTATGGATACCTGTTATATAGCAGGATAATCTAATAGCCTCATAAATCCTCTCAACTCAAATTTAGGATGCATTAACTCCCTCCCAACAAACTGGAGCTAATCTAGGAACTAATTCCTAATTTTTGTCACCTACTGAGATTTTGCCTATTTTATCCAAAACAGAAAATCTCAACAGTACTTATTCTATAACAGCGCGTTGATCTAATCACTAGAATTCATGGTGAGGGAGTCAAGACCATAAAGGTTCTGATATCAAAAATGGACAAAACATAGCTCACAGATTGCTCAAAAATAATTTGTATTATTCAACCACAAATCCAGATACACCCCATATAATTAGTGCTTTATGAGATTCAACAATTTCTAAAGTGAGAGATTATTGCTGACAAAATACCTCAACTAGACAATCTACTCAAAAAACCAATCTTACCTATATGCATTATTCCAAGTACAAGTTAATAATATTTATAGTAAAGTGGGAGTGAATATCCATGGCAAAAATCTTGTTATATTGTAAGTATTAATGTTTTATGTGTTTATTAATGAAATTTAAATATGGTTACAAAATTAATATTTTAATTTATATGGTAAAATGGATGTAGATTTACAACTACTATTTATATCTTATATATTTTAATGTGATAGAGAGTTTAAATATATCTCAAAAGTAATTATAATTTTTTAGCTTCAAATTTATTTAAAAAAATACAAAGTTAAATTCAAATAAATTATTTTATAAATAGTTTATGGTGAAATGAGAAATGGTTTGTGGGCATGTATTATTGATGATCCATGATATTGCAACAAAGTCTATTTACAAATTAATAATATCTTTGGTAAAGTGGTGTACATATCTATGGTTAAAATTATTGTTATTATGTGCTTATTAATTAAATTTAAATATTGTTACAAGATCATTATTTTAATTTATAATGTAAAATGTATCTTAACTCATACCTACTACTTATATGTTATATATTTTTATGTGATATGTATATTATGATTTTCTTTTATCTAAAAATTTACTTGTAATTTTATAAATAAAAACAAAATTGTGATATAACAAATAGAATTATTTTAATGTATAATGTAAAATGTATCTTAACTCATACCTACTACTTATATGTTATATATTTTTATGTGATATGTATATTATGATTTTCTTTTATCTAAAAAGTTACTTGTAATTTTATTAAAAAAAACAAAATTGTGATATAACAAATAGAATTATTTTAATTTATAATGTAAAATGTATCTTAACTCATACCTACTACTTATATGTTATATATTTTTATGTGATATGTATATTATGATTTTCTTTTATCTAAAAAGTTACTTCTAATTTTATTAATAAAAACAAAATTGTGATATAAAAAATAGAATTTTATTATTTTTATCTTTTACGACACTACAACGTCTCCTTGGTTTATATTACATTTAATATTTTACTATTATTTAATTGAATGGAAATGTAAATATTTAAAAATCCTTTACATGTTATAAATTCAACATATTAATATAAATTCAACATATTGAGCAAACATGTAAAAATGTTTACATACTTTCTTACATAACAACTACACATCTCATCTATACCAGATTGTAGAGTTCCTCTCGATACAATAACACTTTCGTTTTAATATTTTACATCAAATTTCATTATCAACATATGTAATTTAATTAAATGAGTTTTAATTTTTAAATATCCACACATTAAATTTATCAAATTTCATCAACATATTAGCAAAATAGATCACATTCCCAAGACAAAAAAGAGATTAGTATATTCTTTCTACAATATCAAAAGTATCAAAAATCTTCATTGTACAAATAAAATCAGTGTAAAAATGCTTTACACCTTTCTTCATATATATTTTTGAGAAGAGGATACTCTCTTTATTATTTTGAAGGTTTACACAAGAAAATTAAAATTCCATATCTGTTGTGTACAAAATTATAGGGTCCTAATCCATACTCAATGGCTAATTATATACATAACAAGGTTGTAAATATGTTATATCCCTTTACTGATACATCTATGCAAGAAGAGGAATCTAAGTGTCATTGTCATCTTAAAGCAAAAATCCTTTAGATATTGTCTTGACCAATCCAATAACCAAGTCTAATCTAGCCATATATTTTTTTTTTTGTGCTACCCAAAATTTTTCTAATCACCCAATTAGGATGACTTTGCAACCAAGTTATCTACATCTAGAGAAAACAATTTTAGACTCTTTTTTCTTTTCTATAACACTACTCAATACCAGTCATACGACGGGAATTCAGGATTAAGATGAATTGTGTAGGTACTCTTATTCATGACAGTTGACATCTATATTATATCATTGTGTACTCAAGAATATTATATCCAACCTTGTAATTTTACAGTTATGTATTCATCAAATATGGAGTTCTATAATCATGGAACGTCACTGGTAGTGTAACATGCATTAGAATCACATCATAAATCTGGTATTTTAATTTATGTACAGTAAACTTGCAAAGATGAGGTTCCACAAAAGTGCAAGGAAAATTTTGAGAATGTGTATAAATACTACAAGAAAACAAGGGATGGCAGAATGAATAGACAGGGTGGCAAGAGCTACAGATTCTACAACGAGATCAAACCTCTTTATGTTGGAGTTTTCGTGAAGAATGGTGGTATTGGCAATGGTGCTAACAAGGGAGCTTGTAGTGATACAAATATTGGCAATGAAAGTGATGTGAGAAATTATAGTTATGTATTAATGCACAATATCAATAAATTACAAGAGGAAACAACTTTGCAAAGATCCACATAGACAATTGACAACACAAGACAAAATTTGTCTTTTGATGGTATTTCTCCAAAAGAAGCTTTAGGAAAATCAAAATCATAGTTGTAAATTAATAGGGAAAGGAGAGAAAGGACATAAATCCTAAGTTATATTAAGGATTTTCTAGAGAACATGATAAAATGTTGGATGGAACGCCAAGAGAATCAAAAAAGGAAAGTATTTTAAGCAATAGAGAAAATAGATCAGGATAGATTCAAAAGAGAAGAAGCTTGGAAGTGACAAAAAATGGCTAGATTGAACAGGGAAACTAAGTTCTATGCACAGGAGCATGCTCTTTAATCAAGTAAGGAGAAGGCCATTATTGAATTTTTGGAGAAACTCAGAAGCCAAAAATTTAAGTCAGATCCTAGGATCATAGCAACACCATCACTTCCTAAAGCTCACAAGTCTGAGAATAAGACTTAAAGAGGAAAAATGACCTACTTTATTGGAGGTGGCATAAGTCTGAAGTTTATGTATTTGATAAAATTGAGAATTGATATGTACCAAAGTTCCAGGGAATCATGACTCGATATATCATTATGGGAAGTGATCCCATCTGCAATGGCATGCATGGATTGAGTTGTATTGGGAAAACGCTCATTGGTATTATCCTTCTTCTGCAACTGTGAATATTATGTTATTGATGATACTAGAAGACCCAAAGGTAAATGCACATGTTGACCCAATTGAAAATATTATGGCACTGAATGAAATATGTTTTGGAGGGGAATTTGGAGAGAGGCTTGAGGAGTCATTGCAACTACTGCTCATGTGCTTGGCACAGTCATTTTAGTTTTCATTACTAAATATGGAGGACAAACGCATGAACCAAACAGAATTACAAGGTGTTAAATGTTTTGAATGTGGATGGCAGGACCCAGTGATGAATTATAAGAGAAACAAGCCACATATTCTTCATGTGAACTTGCTTGAATGCATGGAAATGGAGAGCACACAAAAGATACAAAGCCATTATAGAAGCAAAATGTTGCAAGTTTTCAAGCGCATGATCAAGTTTCGAAAGTATGTTATGAAAGGATTATCAATAAAGGGTTAGAAGCAACAAAGATCCCATTTTCACTAGAAATTTTTGGGTGGAATTATTTTCTTATCTGGTAAACCAACTAGCTCATAGCTCATCTTATCATCCTCAATCTGATGGGAAAATTGAGATTATGAACAAATGTTTGGAATGATATCGTCGTTTCTTTGTATCTGATAAACAAACATAATGGGACAAGTGCTTACCTCTGGTTGAATGGTGGTATAATGCTTCCTTCCACACTGCAGCAAAAATGACCCCATTTATGGCACTTTATGGTTATCATCCACCATCCATCACATCATATTTAAGAGAAAATTATAAGGTTCAAGCAGTGGAAGATCACATCAAGCATCAACAATAAGTTCTCCAACTCTTAAAGGATAAACTGACTTTAGCATAGAATCGAATGAAACAACAGATATATCAACATCACAGCGAAATAAGTTTTGATGTAGGATATTTGGTATTTTTACGGTTACAAACATACAAAAAAATGTCCCTCAAGCAAGCTAAGAAGGATAATAAATTATCACCAAAGTATTATGGTCCTTACAAGGTGTTGCAAAATATTTCTACTATGGCATACAAATTGGAGTTTCTTGCATCTTCCCAAGTGCACCTAGTTTTACATGTTTCATTCTTAAAGAAGGCTACAGGTGACAAACTCTGAGTTCAAACAATATTGCTAGAACTTAAAGAGGAAGGAAAAATCATATTGGAACTTGAAGCAGTCATGGAAAAAAAAACGTCGATCAATTTCAGAGTCGAAAGTATAAATAGTGACGCGTGGCACATCGTACAAGTTCACTCTACTGAACCATTCCATAATTAGGTCATTTTGGGAGATCGAGCATAATTTTATCTTGAAGAATCCAAATTAGGTCTGACCTATGGCAATGGAAAGAATACTCAGAGAGCTACTACAGGACCGAAGTTCAAACCTTGGAGATCCAAAATTATAGAGATACAATATATTCAATATCAAGCTCCTACAAAGCAAAGAAAGAGGTGTGTATTTTTTTTAAATAATATTTTTCTTGAGTTGGGAATTCTTACAAAGATATAAGTGATATTTGTACCATAATGAATCATATTTCCTACTAAATGTATTAGATGTATTGGGATATTGTTGCAATTTTTGAATGAGTTTCCACACCTCTTCTTCATTCTTCCATTCATTCCTTGCTTCAGTTATCCAATTAAGTTGGATAATAGAAATGGAACAAATCAATGCTTCCACATCTTCCTCCTTTCTTGAGAGTGCATCTGCAACAACATTTTTCTTCCCTTTTTTGTAGATCATTTCAAAGTCATAACCCAACATATTTGTAACCAATTTTTGTTGTTCTTCTGAAGATAATATTTGTTCCAAAAATTATTTAAGACTATCATGATCTAATTTTACCTCAAATTCTATTCCCATTAGGTAAGGTCACCATTGCTTTAGCGCATGTATTATTTCCAACATTTCCTTCCCATAAATAGGTTTGTGTAAATACTTTCCTTTGATTTGATGAATTTCAAAAGAAATGGGTCTTCCTTCGTGCATTAAAATAACACCAATTCCATTTCATGGGGCATCACATTCCATAATAAAGGTTTTTGTGAAGTCTGGTGTAGCTAAGATTGGTGCTTGTCACATTACCTATATAAGATGTTAAAAGGCCTTATTTTCTTATGGAGTCAAAGAGAGTTCTTCTTTCTTCAGTAATTTTGTTATAGGTGCTACTATTTTCCCATAATTCTTAACAAAGTTGCAATAATACCTTGTCAACTCGAGAAATCCTGGAATATGCTTTATGGTTGTGGGTATTTTCTATTCCTTAATGACTTTTATTTTGTTAGGGTCTACCTTAGCACCCTCATGAGATATAATATTACCTAAATATTCCACCTCTTGTACTCCAAAGAAACATTTGGAGGCTTTTGCATATAATTATTTATCCTCCAAAATTTTGAGCACCATGTCAACATGTTGAACATGATCCTTTCAAGACTTGTTGTAGATTAGTATATCATCAAAAAATACCAACAAAAATTTTCTAAGGAAGGGTTTGAAAATGGAATTCATAAAACCTTTAAATTTGGAAGGTGGATTAGTAAGGCCAAAAGGCATGACCGAAAATTCATAATGACCCTCATGATTTCTAAATGTTTTTTTTGGAATGTCTTCAGTATTCATTCTAATTTCTTGATATCTTGAACGAAGATTCATCTTGGTGAAGTAAATTGCTCCATGGTGAGATTGTTTATCTTCTTATAATCTTGACACATATGCCATGATACATCCTTCATGTGCACCAATACTACTAGATCAGAGAAATAGATTTGACTAGGTTTAATTATACCAGCCTCTAGCATTTCTGCAACCATACGTCCAATTTCACTCTTTTTGGCATAGGGGTATATGTAAGGTTTGATGCTTGGAGGAATACTTCTTCAAATCAAATTAATAGCATGATCAAGATCATGAATAGCTGGGAGGCCTTTGGGAGTCTCAAATGCCTTGGAATGATTTTTTAAGACTTTCTCGAGATCTGGAGAAATATATTATTTCAATGTTTGAACCTCTAGTGATCATAATTGCTCAATTATGCCTCATTTTTATTTCTTCATAAGTTTTTTTATTCTAATAGAGTTGATTATATTTCTTATTTTCCCTGCGATACCCCTTAATTCGACTTCTTTTCCTTCCCAAAAAAATTTCAAGAAAATTTCTAGAAAATTAAAAGTTATTGTCCCCAAAGATTGTAACCATTGGACTCCTAGTACAAAATCAGCACCACCCATTGGAATGGAAAGCATTGTACTATTCAATATATATTCCCCCATGGTTAGCTTGATATTATGGAACTTTTTAGAGAAATTTATAGCTCCTCCATTTGCAACCATCACTTGACATTCTGGTGCTATATATTAGAAGCAACTCAATTCCTTTGCTATATTACAATGAATAAATTTACGGGTACTACTCGAATCAATCAGCATTATTACCTTTTTATTCTTGATATATCCTTCTATCTTGAGAATTTTAGGAGTGGTAGTTCCTACCAATGCATTACAAGATATGGTCAGATTCATTTATTCTTTCTCTAGGGTTGGTTCCTGATGCATATCCTCCTCTTTTGATGTTTCTTGTTCCTTTTCTTCCTCCTCTTCACAATCTATGTAGAATACTTTCTTCTCGGAACATTTATGACCTTTACTTTAATTTCTATCATAATTATAACAAATCCACTTTTCTATTTTTTCCTCCAATTTTTATGGTGTTAACCTTCAAAGTTTTTGGAAGGCTATGAGTAGCAACACTTACATTTTTATAATTATGAATTATAGACATCCTTTTTTTCGCAATTTCGATTTCAAATTTTATTTCCACCCTGAATGCTTTCTCTAGTGAATCGGGTTCCCAAAGGTGAACCTAATTTTGGATGTTATCCTTTAAAGTCCCTATGAAGACATCAATCCTATACTCCTCTGGAATATCAGTTACCTTGATATTCAATTTTTAGAAGTCCTTAATGTGCTCCTCCATTGAACCCTTTTGTTTGAGATTTATCAATTGGCTAAATAATGTGTTTATCTTTGTATCCTCATAATGTGCTATCATTTCCTCCTTAAAATTTGACCAAGTGAAAATTGTTTTACGAGAATAAATCCATTGATACCATACAAACTGATTGGGTTCTAAATCTAAAGATGGAATTTGTACCTTTTGTGTGTGTTGCACATCATGGAGATCAAAATATTGATCCATCTGTAGTATCCATGTTATTAGATCCATGCCATCAAACTTCCTCATATCGATATTTTGAATGTGATGGTTCTTAATCCAAACATTGGATTCTTTAAAATCATAATTTTATCCTCATCATGGTTTTCATGGATTACCTTTCACCACTAGGAAGTCTTTCTTCTAGCAACTTTGTCAAACCTTCCTTCAACCCTTTTATCTTGACATCCACCGTTGCTTCCATGTCTACTTTTAAACCATCATTCAAAACTCACATGTCCCTTTTTATACCATCTATCTTAATATTCATCATGGCTTCCAATTAATTTTTTGTTACATTTTGCAAGAGCGGAATTTTTTGCACTTGGTCTCATAATTTTGATATATCACATTGCATTTCTTCCTCTTCTTCATGTGTCATAGAAGAGATTTTTGGTTGCTTACTAGGTGCATCCATTTTTTTTTATAATAATTTTGGAATAAAACAATAATATACATGCTTCATTGTTCCCTTTGAATCACTTCAAACTGATTTTTCAAAGAAACATTATGCAAAATTTTAAAAAAATACACACATTTTTCTTTCTTTATAGGAGTTGGACATTGTAACTATTTTATATAGGTAATTTCATATCTCCAAGGTCTTAAATTTCATCTTTTGGTAGCCCTATGAGTCTTCTTTTCAACCCCACAACTCATACCGATATTGGATTCTTCAAGAAATAATTATGCCCAATCTCCCACGATGACCTTAGAATAGACTAGTTCAGTAGAGAAAACTTGTATGGAATTCCACGTGTCACTGTTTCAACCTTCGGCCCTAAATATGATATAAAAAAACTACATTCCATTCACTTTTAGTCGCTTTTTACAAAATTCAAATCCTATGCTCAAAGAGAAAGTTATGCCAATTTTCCCTAGGTTGCCTTTTTTAGATTGAATTCTAGAGCCTGGAAAAACCCTAACTTATTCAAACCATATCTCATAAAATATAGTGAAACAAGATCTAAAAATTTTACGTGAAGTTCACTGAGATTTCTATTCCACTTGGTCAAAATTTCAACTTTTTAAGCATTGTAGAAAAAAAATTATTGCAAAAATTCTAAGATGACCTATTTGAAGCAGCAAAACCCTAGAATCCAAAGCTCTGATACCAAATTTTATGCAACAAGCTCACAAAACAGAAGAAAATATATATCAACGACTTAAAAATTATCTTGTTTGAGCGGGAAACCTCCTTTACATTACATAAACGAATAATTCCTGGATGATACAAATGATAATACCTCCTTGGTATATATAAGAGTCTAAGGGGTCACAATATAATTAGAGCCTACATAAAAATAATAATAATAATATAATGGCACAACAACAACAATAGTGGGTTCTATGGGGAACAACCATAACAATAGTGGGCTTATATGGGGCACAACAATACAACATGGGGAATACATGGGAACAACAATAACAATAGGGGGCTACACTAAAAATAACAATAAGGGGGTTACACTAGTATTATAGGGACCTAAGAATTACATGTTCAAAGGTGCATAAAACACTTCAAAATAGATCGTATCCTTATCCCATATTGTCCACAATTTTTTTCAAAATTCAAAGACATATAAATGTTATTCCATAGAGCTCATCTAAAATTTTGAGACAAAAGAAACCTCTTTTAAATATAAATGGTTATGTAAAAAATGTTGGTGAAGAAATAGATTTTATAAATTTTATTGTAATTTTTCAACAAAATCATAAAACTAATCCCATATATAAATATATATATATATATATATATAAATTTATATATTGTTAGGTCCCTGTATTACTAGTATAGTCCCTTATTAGTGTTAGTGTAACCCCCATATTGTTATTATTGTACCCCTGTAACCCCCATATTGTTAATATTGCGCCTTTAAATTATTATTGTTAGGTCAGTTAGGATTACATTAAGGCCCCATGGACTCCTATATATAGAAAGGAGGTTTTGTAATTTGTTATCATCCAAGACTTATTCATTCATGTAATGTATTGGAGGCTACCCCCTCGAAGTGGCTTATTTTTAAGATGTTGATATCTCTTTTATTCTATTTTTGGAGCTATTTTCACAACATTTGGTATCAGAGCTTTGGATTCTATGGTTTCGCTACTCCAAACAGGTCATCATGGAATTTTCTCTATAAATTTTTTGCTACGAAGGTGCAAAAGCTGAAATTTTTATAATTCGAAGCTGAAATCTTGAGGAACATCGTCACAAAAGTTTAGAGCTTGGTTCGCAATATTTTTGGAGATATGATCTGTGGAAGTTAGGTCTTTTTGTAGGCTCCTAAATTTCACTTAAAAAGGTCATCGCGTAATTTTCACTATAACTTTTTTTCTATGAAGGTTCACAAGCTGAAATTTTTAAAGCACGGAGCCGAAATCCTGAGGAACATTGTCGCACATTTTCAGATCTTGGTTCGCAAGATTTTCAGAGATATGATCTGTGGAAGTTAGGTCTTTGTTTAGGCTGCCGAATTTCATCTCAAAGAGGTGATTGTGGGAAAATATTCTAACTCTCTCTCTGAGCATCGGATTGGAATTATATAAAAAGTGACTAGAAGTACACAGACTGTAGTTTTTGTTCTATAAATTTCAGAGCCAAAGGAGCAAACAGTGATACATGGTAAGTCGTACAAGTTCGCTCTACTGAACCAGTCCATAATTAGGTCATTGAGGGAGATTGGACATAACTTTTCCTTGAAGAATCCAAATCAAGTCAGACCTATGGCATTTAAAAGAAGCTTCAGAGGACTACTACAGGGCCAAATTTCAGATATTGAGGATCTACAAGTATAGATATAAGTAAATTTCAATATCGAGCTCCTCAAAAGCAAGTAAAAGGTGTGTATTTTTTTTTCCAAATTGCATAAGTCTTGTTTGAAGAATCAATTTTAATTGATTCTAAGGGCATATTGTAGAATAGATACTAGTATTGGATTCTAAAACGGCCCCTAAAAATAATTCAACACCCATTAAGCCTTTAGAAGGCTCTACTATGACTCATGAAGACGAAGAATGGCAACATGACATATCAAAATTACAAGAGCAAGTGCAAAAAATTTCTCTCTCGCGAAGAGAAACAAAAAATGACATGGAAGTTTTGAAGAAAGGTGTGGAAACTAAGATGGATGGTTTGAAGAAAGGCATGGAATCTAATATGGATGCTTTGAAGAATGGCATGGAAGCTAGCATGGAATCTAATATAGAAAACATGAAGAATGATCTAAAAGTAGACATGGAAGGTTTGACAAAGTTGATACAAGAAATGTTTCCTAATAGTGAAAATATAGTAGAGGAAACTCATGATGAGAACAAAATAAATTTTAATCACGATTTCATAAACTCTAATTTTGGAGGGAAGAACTACCAAATTCCAAAATGGATATGAGGAAGTTTGATGGAAAGGATCTTGTAACATGGATACTACATATGGAGCAATATTTTGATCTCAATAATGTGAAAAACACACAAAAGACACGCATTGCAACTTTACATTTAGAACAAAATACATTTGTAGGGTATCAATGGCTTTTCTCCCGTAAAAAATTGTCACTTGGTCAATTTTTACAAAGGAAATAATAGCACATTTTGAGGATACAAAGAGCAACACTTTCTTTAGCCAATTGACAAATCTCAAACAAAAGTGTTCAGTGGGGGATCACATTGAGGACTTCCAAAAATTGAATATAGGGGTAACTGATATTCCAGAGGAACACAGGATTGATCTCTTCATAGGTACTTTAAAGGATAACATCCAACATGAAGTTCGTGTTTTTGAACCTGATTCATTGGAGAAGGCATTTAGGTTAGCAAGAAAAATTGAATGTAAATTATGGCAACAAGGAATCCTACCACTCACTTCTATAAAGATGGAAGTGTTGCTACTCCTAGATTTTCACAACCTACAAGGTTGACACCACAATAATTGGAAGAAAAAAGAGCAAAGGGCTTTTCTACAGTTGTGATAGAAAATACACTAAAGGTCATAAGTGTGCTGAGAATAAATTATTTTACATACATTGTGAAGAGGAAGAATAAAATAAACAAGAAGAGGATATACAACACGAAAAAACCCTAGAAGAGGAAGAAATGAGTTCGACCATATCATGTAATGCATTGGCAAGAATTACCACTCATCAAACTCTCAAGATAGAAGGACATATCAAGAAAAGATGTAATGTTGATTGATTCAGGTATTTATATTCAGTCATTGTAAAGGTAACCAAAGTTGAATTTAACTTCCCTGTCCCCAACACGAATGTCAAGTGATGGTTGCAAATGGAGGAACTATAAATTTCTCTGGAAAATGCCATAATATCAAGCTAACCATGGGGTAATATGTATTTAATATTCCAATGCTTTCCATTCCTATGGGAGGTTTTGATGTTGTACTAGGAGTACAATGGTTAAAATCTTTGGGGACGGTAGCTTTTAATTTTCAAGAACTTTTCTTGAAATTTTTTTAAGAAGGAAATGAGTCGAATTACGAGGTATTGCAGGGAAGCTGAGAAAGATAATAAGCTCTAATGTCATGAAAAGGCTTCTAAAAAAATAACAACGAGGCATAATTTCACAATTATGCTCACTAGAAGTTCCAACATCAAAATCATCTATTTCTACAGATCTCCAAAAAGTCTTGGACAATCATTCCAAGATGTTTGAAACTCCCAAAAGACTCCCACCTATTTGTGATCATGATCATGCTATTCATTTGATTCCAGGAAGTGTTCCTCCAAACATCAGGCCTTATAGATATCCTTATGTCAAAAAGAGCGAAATTGAACGTATGATTTCATAAATGTTAGAGGCGAGTATAATTCAACCTAATCAAAGTTCTTTCTCTGCTCCTGTAGTATTGGTACACAAGAAGGATGGATCATGGTGCATGTGTCCGGATTATAGGGAGCTCAATAAGCTCACCATTAAAGATAAATTTCACATTCCTGTGATTGATGAATTATTGAATGAATTACATGGAGCAATTTATTTTACCAAGTTGGATCTTCCTTCAGGATATCATCAAATGAGAATGAAGACTGAATATATTCCGAAAACAACATTTCAAACTCATGAGGGTCATTATGAATTTTTGGTCATGCCTTTTGGCCTTACCAATGCACCTTCTACATTTCAAGGGTTGATGAATTCCATTTTCAAACCCTTCTTTAGAAAATTTTTGCTGGTATTTTTTGATGATATACTAATCTATAGCAGGTCTTGGAAGGATCATGTTGAACATGTTGACAGGGTGCTCAAACTATTGCAGGAGAAACAATTATATGCAAAAACATCCAAATTTTTCTTTGGAGTACAAGAGGTGGAATATCTTGGTCATATTGTATCTCATGAGGGTGTTAAAGTAGACCCTAACAAAATTAAATCAATTAAGGAATGGAAAGTCCCCATAACCATAAAGCAGTTGCGAGGATTTCTCAGGTTAACAGGGTATTATCGCAAGTTTGTTAAGAATTATGGGAGAATAGCAGCACCTCTAACAACATTATTGAAGAAAGATGCATTTTCATGGACTCCTGAAGCAACTAAGGCCTTTGAACATCTTAAAGAGGCCATGTGCCTAGCACCGGTCTTAGCTACGCCAGACTTCACAAAAACCTTTATTGTGGAATGTGATGCCTCAGGAAATGGAATTGGTGCAGTTTTAATGCTGGAAGGAAGACCCATTGCTTTTGAAAGTCGTCCAATCAAAGGAAAGTATTTACAGAAACCTATTTATGAGAAGGAAATGTTAGCAATACTGCATGCACTAAAGAAATGGAGAACTTACCTAATGGGAAGACACTTCAAGGTAAAAGCTGATCATGATAGTCTTAAACACTTTTTGGAACAAAGACTATCTTCAGAAGAGCAGCAAAAATGGGTCACAAAGATGTTGGGTTATGACTTTGAAATAATCTACAAAAAAGGGAAGCTAAATGTTGTTGCAGATGCACTCTCAAGAAATAATGAAGAGGTGGAAGCATTGCTTTGTGCCATTTCTATTATCCAACCAGATTGGATAAATGAAGCAAGAGATTAATGGAAGAAGGACGAAGAAGTGTGGACACTCATTCAAAAGTTGCAGCAAGATCCTAGTACATCTGATACATTTAGTTGTAAAAATGATTCCTTATGGTACAAATATCACTTATATCTTTGTAATAATTCCCAACTAAAACAAAATATTCTTTTGGAATTGCACACTTCTCCTTTAGGAGGACACTCAAGGTTTTTAAAAACTTATCACAGGGTGAAGAAAGAATTTTTTTGGGATGGCCTTAAAATTGATATTCAAAATTTTTTGGTGGAATTTTTTGTTTTCCAATAGAATAAAGTTGAGACAATTAATACCCCGAGTCTTCTACAACCTTTATTCATTCCAAGTCAACATTGGGCGGAGATTTCAATGGATTTTATCACAGGTTTACCTAAGTCCGAAGGAAAGAGTGCCATCATGGTGGTAGTTGATAGAATTACCAAGTATGCACACTTTTGTGCATTATCTCATCCATTTAAAGCAAGTACAGTTGCTACTATATTTATGGACACAATTCAAAAGCTACATGGAAACCCAAGGGTTATTTTGAGCGGTAGAGATCCCATTTTTACTGGAAATTTTTGGACAGAGTTATTTTCTTGTTTGGGTACTCAATTAGCTCATATCTCATCTTATCATCCTCAATCCAATGGTCAAACTGAGATAGTAAATAAATTTTTGGAAGGATATCTTTGTTGTTTGTATTTGATAAACAAACACAATGGGTCAAGTGGTTACCTCTCGCTGAATGGTGGTATAACACTTCCTTCCATACTGCAGCAAAAATGACCCCATTTATGGCACTTTATGGATATCATCCACCATCCATCACATCATATTTAAGAGAAAATTAGAAGGTTCAAGCAGTGGAAGATCACATCGAGCATCAGCAAGAAGTTCTCCAACTCTTAAAGGATAACCTGAATTTGGCACAAAATCGAATGAAACAACAGGCAGATCAACATCGCATCGAGAGAAGTTTTGATATAGGAGATTGGGTATTTTTACGGCTACAACCATATAAACAAATGTCCCTCAAGCAAGCTAAGAAGGATAATAAATTATCGCCAAAGTACTATGGTCCTTACAAGGTGTTGCAAAGATTGGTACTATGGCATACAAATTGGAGCTTCCTGCTTCTTCGAGAGTACATCCAGTTTTCCATGTTTCATGCTTAAAGAAGGTTATAGGTGAAAATCTTCCAGTTCAAACAATATTGCCAGAACTTGATGAGGAAGGAAAAATCATATTGGAACCTAAAGCGGTCATGGAAACAAGAACTCGACAGCTACGGAATCGATAAATTTCAGAGTATCTCATCAAGTGGAAGAACTTACCCACTGAAGATTCTACATGGGAGGATGAGAATTTTATACAGAAGCACCCAGAGCTACTCAAGCGTTGAGGACAACACTTTTTTGAAGGAGAGGGCATGTTAGGTCCCTATATTACTATTATAGTCCCTTATTGTTGTTAGTGTAACCCCCTTATTGTTATTATTGTACCCCTGTAACCCCCATATTGTTATTATTGTGCCCTTAAATTATTATTGTTAGGTCGGTTATGATTGCATTGTGGCCCCATGGACTCCTATATATAGAAAGGAGGTTTTTTAATTTGTATCATCCAATAATTGTTCATTCATGTAATGTATTGGAGGTTGCCCCCTCGAAGTGGCTTATTTCTAAGACGTTGATATCTCTTTTATTCTATTTTTTGAGCTTGTTTCACAACATATATATATATATATATATATATATATATATATATATATATATATATATATATATATATATAGTGTGTGTGTGTGTGTGTGTGTGTGTGTGTGTGTGTGTGTGTTTAGACAAAGTTGTTGGAGTTCACAGCAATGTCATTTCTAAACTCAATCAAAACCATTTGGCCTTCCTAAATATGGAAGGCCTATTTAAATAGTTCATTGACCACTATATTAATTTCTTCTATGTATGCAAGAGAGAATGAAATATATTCAATTCTATCACTACTATCCTTGAGGATTTTACCTAGAGGCTTGAGTGTGAAATTTCAGAGATATGAAGTTTCGGAATTAAATACTAAAAAAGAATGATCATAAATGTGAAAATTTGAACTATTTTATTTAAAAACATTATTTATTAGTAGATTTATCATATATTTGTTTATTAGCACTTGAGAAAACCTTTAAAAAAAAAACCCAATTGAGAGATTTTTTTATTAGTACTTATTAAGTTAGACTTGACACTTTTTTCAATTCCTAGGTAATGCATTTTCATCCTAAAATATAAATATATGAATACATTGGTGTGAATATAACTGATTTTTGGACTCCTAGTTTGTCCAATCATGTTATATGGGTGTGAATTATGGGCTAGCAGCACCCCCGTCTCAAAATGGAAACAAATTGAGAAAATCCAAAAACTATTGATCATGAGCAAGTTAAAAATAAAAATTTTGGTTCCTTATGAGATAATTTTGAGTGAAACAGGAACAACTCCCATCAAAGCAATTTCTATGGTGTGTCTCATAAGATATCTAAAAGGAATTTAGCAAATGGTTATAGGTAGATGGCCTAATGTTAGCTTCAATGAAGGCATGAGTGAAAGAAAGAAAACATGGATGAGACAAAGCTACACATGGATGCAAAAATGGAATATCTACATCAGTTCCTATACCACAAATAGCGAGGAGATAAATAATTTTTTTATGAAGAAGTTATGTAAATGTATATGGGGAAAAACGTTGGGTAGAAATAAGAAGTACTATGTTGAGGAATTCAACCCCACTTTTGATCTAAAAAAAAAGAGTACATTGGCGCTAGCATTATGTGGAGGGAAAAGGTTCTTATTGCTTAATTAATAACTAACTCGCATCAACTTCGATGTGAAACATGATGGTGGAAAATACCTAAAGAAACTTGGGAAGAATGGATGTGTACCTTTTTCACATCAGTGGAATAAAAAAAAACATTTCATTTTTTAATGTGATGCTTTCAGAGACATTAGGGATAGTTATGGGAATATGTTAGCACTAGTTCCTTAGCATTGTCTTTTCAACGAGGGGACTATTAGAAGGTTGAGCCAGCTCATCATCAATTTGAATAAGAAAAGGATTTAATTGCCAAAAGTGAAAAGTAGGGACAGTAGTGGTCCCGAGACTATTTTTAACCTCATGAGCGTTAAAATATCACTTCATTTTTCATTTCATTTATTTTAAAAATATAGTATTTTTTTAAAAGTGTTTGAAATTCATATCAAATATCCTTAAAAAAAAAACAAACATGAAATCACTTTATAATTTTTTAATTCTATTTTCATATACTAAATTATAAAACACTCTATAAATATATTTTCATGCTATAAATTTTCAACCTTATCTAATTTTTTTGAACCATTTAATAATGCCTTAATTAGTCCATAGCTATTACTTTTGAATTTGTTCACTTAATATTTTCATTTACCCTTTCTACGCACTTGTTAAATCTGTCCAATAGCTCTACATATGTTTCTTTTTCCTTTTCCATGGAATTTGTCTTATGGTCTGATAAAAGTCAGTGTTAATTACACCATTAAATAAGCTTGAGTCAAATATATCGTGGACAATGTAAATGATATTTACGTTGATAATTGTTGCAAATAGCGCTCTGTGAATTAGGAGTAAGTTCATGTTAATGTGCATCAACATGGAGACTACCGATGAGTTTCGCCATGGCCAACCAATGAAAATTGGAAACTAGCATGGGTTTAAGTGGAAACTCGGACTTCCTTGATGGTTGTCGCTCCTCATGGGATTGGTTGGAATAGTCAACTGGAGCACTATTTAAACCCTATCAGAGTTATTTAAGGTTGATATCAAATTAAATTTGCTTCAGGATGGAGATTTGGCTTACTTGTAAGGTTTTATTTCGCCATTATTGGTGAGATTGATCAACATTAGAAAATGTGGCAACAGACAATCTGATATGAATTATTATGGTGTGGTGTTGTCGTGAAAATTATTGTTTTTGTGGGAGTTGTTTTTATCGTATTATTCTTTACTTGTCTGATGTGTTAAAGTAATCGAAGAAACATTGTTGACTGGTTGAACCTTCAACTACAAAGTCTATTTCGGCGCTTAGCGTGAAATTTATCTCATAACAATTATTGATGTCGTTCTATACCGTACCGTGGCCTTAATATGGATTCCGGTGATCTACAAATGTACCAATCGTCGGTTCTCAACAACATGGTTTGATTCTGGATTAATGCTGGTCATGGTCATTTTTTCAAGGTGATTTCAGTGAAACTGGTGTCCTTATCATATTTCATTTCGACATTACAAAAAAGATTGAAGAAGAAATGTTGATTCACCAATATTGATCACCTCGAATTAATGAGTTGGTATATTCAGTTCATTAATCATGGTTACGTTTTTTCCAAAGCGATAAAGAAAAATAAATAATGATGATGATGTGGTAGTGATAACCTTCTTGAAATATTCTCGTATGTGAAAATAAATAAATAATAATTCAGATTAGATGGGTTAATAAAGTGGAAGAAAGATTAGTCTGTTTATCTGTTCATTATAATGGAGGTGGTACTTTTACAGATTCCAGGGCTAAACCTGCTTGGCGAAATTTCCACTGTCTCATCTGGGTCCGTCTCTCTGCGACTGCGGCGTCCGTGTGCTTCCTTTGGACTCCCCTTTGGAAAAAAAAAATGGGTGGATTGTTGGTATGTATTCGTACATTACTGAGGCTGCGGCAGCTGTCTGTCTGTCTGTGTGTATGCACGTGTGCGCGCGCGTATGTATGTGTGTGTGTGTGTGTGTGTGTGTGTGTGTGTGTGTGTGTGTGTGTGTGTGTGTGTGTGTCTCCGCGCGCGTGTGTGTATATATATATATATATATATATACATGTACATGTATGTATGTATGTATGTATTTTACAAACCCACCAAACTCAACGGAATTAACCAAATTTAGAATGTTGCTAACTAACACTAGTGGAGGTTACATTGGAGGCGAGCTCCAAATCTAGTGGAAGAAACCTTATTATAGCACCCAGTAAAATTATTATGGGGGAGTGGGAGTCGAACCCCTGACCTCACGCCTACCAACCGCGCAACTTACCACCTCTCCTCCAGGGTGTTTCTTAACCCTTATGAAATCCGCATCTTAAAGTTTCATGACCTGACTGTTGGGGGTTGGAGGGGGCCAGCCCCCTCCCCATGTGGACATAAGCGCAGAACCCAAAGCTAATCCAATGAACCAGGGGGTTTTAATAAGCATGATTAATTATGTTAAAACGTGGGTTAGTGACATTTAAAACGTCATTAGTGCTTAAACTGCACTTATCACTAAACCTTGCTTATCCACCCATAAAACTTTCTTAGCGCTAATTAATCCCAAAGGTTAAGTTGGTGGGAATTTAGGAGGGCATGCCATTTTTTACAGTTTTCCAAACTTGGAATGTTAACTGGCAGTTCCTCCAGTTTTAGAGGAGAAATTGGGGCAAAATTGTTTTTGGTCATAACTCACTCAATTTTTTACCAAACTGAGCTCAGTAAAAGTCATGCTTAGAATTTTGGCATGCTAGGAACTCAATGGAGCAGGTTTCAGAGGCAAATAAGGTCATATTCAGGTGTTGTAGTGCATTTGAATATTTTTGAAGATCAGGGCCATCAGGTGTTGGGGCCATTTCCAGAACATCCAGAGTCCAATTTCAGAAAATGAATAGTCATTTTTTACCATCTTGGACCTTCTGAAGCCAATGGTGCAACTTTTAGAGGCATTTGGAGACTTCTAAGAACGATTTTACTACAGGGAATTTTCATGGAGCGTAGTGCCACTAGGTGTTGGAGGCATAGCCAGGGGAGCCAGAGGTCATTCTGAGTGAATGAACAGTGCATTTTGTATGTTTGACATGTTTTGGAAATAGTGAGATAGGTTTTAGGAGCATATGAAGAATTATAAGGGTGTTTTTTCCATAGTATAGCTCAGGGAAGCTCAAGGCCACCAGAAAAAGATGTCATGCCCAAGGGAGCCATGGTCCATTTCCAATGATTGAACAGTCAATCTAGGGGTATTTTGGTATTCTAAGACCATTGGTACAATCTGGAAAACCAATGGAGTTGAGCATCATCTTGTAAAATAATTTTAGCATATTAATCCCAGAGAGCCTGGTTCATTGATGGAGGCTCAAGGAGATGTAGCCCAAGTGTTGAGGGTGAACTCCTTTATTAATTTTCTATTATGTGTTGTTGGTTATTTCTCTGAAATTTATGTTTTTCGTTCATGCATTTAATCAGCTAAAAACAATTGTTAATTTCTCACACAAAAAGCATGTAAAAAAACACATAAACTTGACACAAGAATTCAATTTCACAAATGGATGTATGAGCACGATCCTTATGTTATTTAAATGGAATAGAAGGTGCTTGCATAGAAAAAAATTCAGCCACCTATTTCAGATAAAGTTGGTATCAAAGGTTAGGTTAGCTCATTTTAGCCAAGTATAGCTAGGGTTAGCTATTGGTTGTTAAATTATGTAAGGAGAATTTAATAGTTTGTGTAATATTCCAAAATTTTCCTACAATAATTTGGAATATTAATTTTTGTTGATTTCACCTAGGAGGAGAATAAATGGGTAAGGAGACACATTCATAGTGATAATATTAATAAAATCCCTCATAGTATGAATGGGGATCATCATTGGAGCTAGTTTTCACATCCTCGTGTGTGAACAGGGTTATTTGCAAGTGGACAAGGTCAAGTTTGACCAAGTCAACAGCGCTGGGATAAGAGGTGGAGAACACGTAGAGAAACAGAGCAGTATGAATGGGAAGAGGGTTACTTGGTGGAGGAAACCCTAAGAGGAGTGTGACCCATGGAGAGGGGCTTTCGAATGCTTGTATTATTCATCTCATTGTATTTTCAGACATTGTGCATTCTCTGCTGTTTAGCAAGAGTTGCTGGGGGAATTCTTGTTTAGGATTCCTTCTCCTTCTTGAGAGGCCTCTTGAGGGATTGTTCTTCATTCTCCACATTTCTTGGCTCAAGGCCTAAGCATCCTCCTCCAGGATAGCGTTATTGCTACAGCAGCATAATTCTGTGTTGTAGGGTGTTGCAGTGGAGGACCTCAACACCACTTCCGGAGCTAATTTTTAGAGGAGGGAGTCTCCATTCCTTTGGGAAGCTAGTGAGGAAGGTTTCAGCACCTATTTCACATCTTGGCAGCAAGACAACCTATTCCCTTACCCATACAGCGCAGTTTCATCCAGTAATTGTGTTATTTCTAGTGAGCATTTGCAGTGGGGCTCTTGTAGATTGTTGGAGGGTAAGATCTTTGGTGAGAGGATCAGCCTTTCACTTGAAAGATCCATTGGAGGAGGCATATTCAGTTTGGGCATCATCTACATCCATCTCCATCCAGTTCTATTTCTAAGTTGCTGCTGCTACCCAGCAACTCCAGCATTTTGCAGATTTTGCATTTTATAGCCAATCCTTCCAGGATTGATAGGAGGTAGTCTTTGGGAGTTGATATCTTCACTCCCAATGTTGTATTGGGCCATATAATTGTACATTCATGTATTTTACATATGTAGCATGTATTTTATCTATAAAACTGCGTTGTCATAGCTTGGACATATTTGTGTAGCAGTGGTTTCATCATGATTTATGTACTTGTCTCTTGAGGCTGAGCATTGCCTATCTTGTGCAACATTTCCTTAAGATCTTGTATTCATTTGTTGCTGTTATTTATTAATAAGATAGCTATGGATTTCTCTCATGTTTTTATGAGTTGAGTGTTTCTACTGCTCCATTGTTGTGTTTGCATATTTCTGGGTCTCCAACTTTAGAATATCTTGAGATATTCTCATTGTTGTAGCATTTTCCTCATTTGGGATATTACAGTGGTATCAAAGCATGATCTCTGGCTCAGCCGATGGATCTCAGCCATCATGCTATCAAGGAGAGAGAAGATGAAGACTCCACTATGTGGAGAGAAAAAGGGAGATAAGCTTACAAAGCTTCTTCCAAGATCTGTATAAAGCATTCATTAAGAATTCGAGAAGATAAGGAGGGAGATATGTACAGGATCTCCAAGAGGGTTTGAAACTGAGTCAAACTCTAGATTTTCTTATAGGAGTGTGAGCATGTAGCCACACCCTATGATGTACAGTGCAGTCACATGGCTAGTTTTTCCATGAGAGAAGAAGGAGAAGAAGAAATGTTGAAGAAAGGAACTCTTGGTGGTTTCTTGCATGAGTATGAATCTCAAACTTAGAATTTTAGAGATCATATTACTTTTCTGGATTTTTGCAAGATCATGGTGAGGAGGAGCAAGCAACATAAGGAGGATATATTTGATGGTTCCCCTACTTGTTTAGCCAGGGCTTGGATAGAAGAGCTAGACACCTTTTTGCAGCAGCATCAGATTTCTGAAGATGAAGCCATCAGAGTAGCAGTGCTGCACTTGGGAGGTAAGTTCTATGCATGGTGGTTATTTGAGTCATTTACTTTGAAAAATGAAAATACCTCTTCCTATGCAATGTTCATTAGAGATTTTATGAAGAGATTTGGTAGGAGGGATTCTGAAACACATGTTGAGGAAGCAAACACATTCAAACAAACAAAACCCTTGCATGTGATGGAGGAAACCATAGACTCAAAAACACTTTAGAAGACCATGAAGGAGGTTGATATCTTGCATGGTACTTTATTGAAGGCAAGACCTTCATCTTGTATTTTGGCACAAGAAGGCAAATAGATCCTTTTTCCAAAAGAGGATCCAATTATTGGAGGGTTTCCCACTCATGTTGAGAAGGCTGAGGGCAATAGAATTGTCATTTATAGAGTTGATATAGCACCTCATGCAGAGGGAAGAGGAGCTTTTTCTCCAAATAGAGGGATTCTTGCATCCTTGCAAGGAGGTCCCCAGGATCTCATACATGGAGGTCCAAGCATAATCAGTAAGAAGCATGATTGTGCAGCATTGCAGCTAGAAGAAGGAGGAAGGGAGGAAAAGCAGCATCAGTTGATGAGAATCACACACCCTTCTCTATTTCAGAAAGCTAATGCAAAGAGGAGGTAGACTGTATTGTGCTGTGAGAAAAAGGGAAAGGTTTCCCAACCATATGTACAATTCACTCTTGACATTGATGTCTCACTGCATAGAGGCATTCCACCATGGAGGCCACCTGATCTATCATTGATGAGAGACATTTTGTCTTTGGATTCACTGCTCTTGGATTTTGGAGAGGTGAAGAGTTTGGAGGAGAAATTTGGCATGGGGGATGTCAAAGTAGCAGATAGAAGCAGGAGGAGAGCTTCACATTTCATATCACCAGCGTTGTCTCTGAGGAGGGTTGATCCTTACTGGAGATCTCATCTCTTAGTAGATTACTCCAAGGATCTTGGTGCATGCATGATTCTCGATGACTCAGATAGAGATGACAGATACATGGTAGATGATATGGTCATCTATTCACATGACAGATTCTTCTTAACTAGAGATTCCAGTCTCAAGGAGAAGCTGTTGCATGTAGCACATGAGGACTTCTTTTCCATGCATTTTGATGCATATCTTACCTTGGCAGAGGAGTTCATTTGGGAGGGCATTCAGCAAGACATATTTTAGCATATGGAGAGATGCAGAGCCTAGATGATGATGGAGAAGATGTCACAGCCACCTTCCTACTCATTGGGAGCAAGGGAGCATTTTCAGTTGAGTCATTTCAGCTCAAGTCTTTGAGTACATAATGGAGAATGTACAATTTCACCTTATGTTTTGTACTTCTTTTCTTTTTATGAGAAGCATAATGTACCAAGGAGGATTATTCCTTCTTGCATATTTTATATTGATCTACTTGAAGCCATTTGTAGTATTGAGATTGGCTATCTCATCGGTGGTTTGTGGGGGAAGCCACATAATCTTTGGTGTACACCATTGGCACCCTATTGTACTTTCATGTTTATATCTTGTAAAAATATTGTGGAAGGGAACAAGTGGCTGGAAAAGCACTTGTTTTTGTTTGATTTGATGTAGGCAAGGCATGCACTGCGCTGGTTCCTTGTATGGGACCTTGATCCACTTTCTGGTTGTCATGTGACAACTTGTTCCTATTGGTTTTTGCATCCATGTATTGCTGGTATCTCTATTTTCATGGGAAGCTTTGATTGGAGAGTGGGCTTGAGACTGAGGATGCCCATTGGGAGCATGATTCTCCCCACTATACATATTGTACATTTCAAGAGGAACCATGGGTTGACCATGAATTCCACACTACATTTATTTCCTTCTTGTGGGGGGGACCACTTGAAGAACTTGAGGAGGCACTCCATGGATCATGAGGGGATGGAGGAGTTAGCACAGTCAACTCTTTTCCCTTTGAGGATGAGGGGAGAATCATTTATGATCCACTCCATTTATATGATAAAAACATATGGTAAGAGTATTGTTGATTTTCATAGTGATTTGTCTATATATATGCATCTCTTAACCATATATGTGCAGGGATTTTCTCAAAGAAGGAATATCCTTCCTTCTAGATTTTATGGTCTACATAAGGCCATTATGGATGATCACTCCCTAAGTAGATATGAGGAGGGTATTTATTATGGATAACATACTCACGTTTCACATGACATCATTCACTTTCTCCAGGATATTGGGGCAGCAAGAAAATGGTGGGGAGGCCACCCATCATTTTATTTTCTATGGCAGTGGAGAGTCAAATTGCGCTGGCTACATTTGAGGGACCATTGTCCTTCTCCCTTACTTCACATGGCAGCTAGCATGATTTCCCTTGTGGTTCCCTTGGTTGGTATTGCTAATGCTTTTCTTGGGAGCATGATTGGGAGAGAGACACATTGGTTGAATGTGTCCTTTGAGGGAGAAATTCCTCACACTTTTTGCACTACATGTTCTAAGGGGAACATGGGACATGATATGGTTACCTTAACAACACATTTGTCACTTTGTGAGGTGAGCCATATGATGGAGGAGATGCCATATGATGATGACTTCCAACTCATCATATATGGAGATACTTGGGCCAGCATGATTTGCAGTGTTGGAGGAGAGATCCTTGGAGATCTAGTCTTCATCTTGCCACTTGAGGGCAAGTATTTTGCAGCCCAGGATCAGCACTCCCTCTACACTTATCATGATTGGAGAGATGGACAGCGTGGGGTAGGCTACATTGTCTACCATGAGCATATTTTCATCCCACCTACTTTGCCGAAGCCAAAGGTGGAGGACAGTTTTCAGGAGTTGCCTAGTTGGAAGGTAACTCATTTTGCATGGATGATTGCTTGGGGGATGGAGGATCCACATGAGGAAGATGTTCCTCAACACATTATAGACTCCATGCCTTTAGAGGAGGCTTTCCAGTTCTGTCCTTGCAGTTGCTTGAGGACAAGCAACATTTGGGAGGGGAGGACTATAATATTCCAAAATTTTCCTACAATAATTTGGAATATTATTTTTTGTTGATTTCACCTAGGAGGAAAATAAATGGGTAAGGAGACACACGCATAGTGATAATCTCAATAAACTCCCTCATATTATGAATGGGGATCATCATTGGAGCTGGTTTTCACATCCTCATGTATGAACAGGGTTATTTGCAAGTGGACAAGGTCAAGTTTGACCAAGTCAATAGCGTTGGGATAAGAGGTGGAGAACACTTAGAGAAACAGTGCAGTATGAATTGGAAGAGGGTTATTTGGTGGAGGAAACCCTAAGAGGAGTGGGAACCATGGAGAGAGGCTTTCACTTGTTTAAAAGGAGGGCAAGGTAGCCATTGTTTCGGATGCTTGTATTATTCAACTCATTGTCTTTTCAGACATTGTGCATTCTCTGTTGTTTAGCAAGAGTTGCCGGGGGAATTCCTATTTAGGATTCCTTCTCCTTCTTGAGAGGTCTCTTGAGGTATTTTTCTTCATTCTCCACATTTCTTGGCTCAAGGCCTAAGAATCCTCCTCTAATACCACATTATTGCTGCAACAACATAATTCTGTGTTGTAGGGTGTTGCAGTGGAGGACCTCAACACCACTTTCGGAGCTGATTTTCAGAGGAGGGAGTTTCCATTCCTTTGGGAAGCTAGTGAGGAAGGTTTCAGCACCTATTGCACATCTTGGAAGCAGGCCAACCTATTCCCTTTCCCCTACAGCGCAGTTCCATCCAGTAACTGCGTTATTTCTAGTGAGCATTTGCAGTGGGGCTCTTGTAGATTGTTGGAGGGTAAGATATTTGGTGAGGATCAACCTTTCACTTGAAAGATCCATTGGAGGAGGCATATTAAGTTTGGGCATAATCTACAACCATATCCATTTAGTTCTATTTCTGAGTTGCTGTTGTTACCCAGCAACTCCGGCATTTTGCAGATTTTGCATTTTATAGCCAACCCTTCCAGGATTGATAGGAGGTAGTCTTTGGGAGCTGAGATCTTCACTCCCAATGTTTTATTGGGCCATATAATTGTACATCCATGTATTTGACATATGTAGCATGCAGTTTCTCTATAAAATTGTGTTGTCATAGCTTGGACATATTTGTGTAGCAGTGGTTTCATCATGATTTATGTACTTGTCTCTTGAGGCTGAGCATTGGCTATCTTGTGTAACATTTCCTCAAGATATTGTATTCATTTGTTGCTGCTATTTCTTAATAATATAGCTATGGATTTCTCTCATGTTTTTATGAGTTGAGTGTTTCTGCTGCTCCATTGTTGTTTTTGCATATTTCTGGGTCTCCAACTTTAGAATATATTGAGATATTCTCATTTTTGTAGCATTTTCCTCATTTGGGATATTATAGTTTGAAATTTTATGTGTGAAGGAGAAGTTAGATTGAGAGCATGGTTCTCAAATCACAATAAATAAGTTTTTGAATCTCTGTGAATTGTTGTGAAACTCTTTATTCATTACATTGTGATGGAAACTTCATCAAGTGGTGATTCTAAACCATCCTCCTCTACAAGACTCTTTGATAAAGAGATGGTGCATGACATATACCTCATGAAAGATATGCTGCAAAATTTTTATGAAGATGTAAAGGAGAGCACTAAACTTTAAGATTATTTTGTTTTTATGAAGAAATAAAAGCAAGAACTTTTTCAAAAGATGCATGAGATGGAGATTCAGCTCCATGATGCCAAAGAAGCCTTAGAAAATCATGTGCTTGAAGAAGAGATAAATAATTCAATTTTGTCTTCAATTTCCTCTCAATATAAATGTGTAGGTTTTTTTGAAAAACACACTAGTGGAATAGGGTCCAAATTGATGATAAAAATGTGCTATGAAGGTAAAGGATTGGGAAAACATGCACAAGGCATAGTTGAGCCAATTATGGTCGAGGAAAGGCCTAATTATTTGGGTCTTGGCTATGGAAAATTTTATGGAGAAAGTTCTAAAGCCATGAAGGCACTTGAAACAGTTCCAAGAAGGAATTTTTTTGCAGGTTCAAACCCTCAAACATGTAAATTTTGTATTCAAGATGAATGCAATTTTTTGAAACCCATGTTGCAGCAAGATTCTTTTATGCATGTAGCTTATGGTGAATAAGAGAGTTGTGACAGCTCTAAGGACATGAACATTGTTGTTGGTCTTCAAAAGAGAGTTGGAACCTCTTCAAGTTCATATTCTCAAGAAGGTGAAAAATATGGACATTCAAAGCAACATTCAAGGTATAATTCTTCCTATAATCATGTTGTTTATGATTATGTTAAGCATGAAAAATCTACATGCATGAATGGGAGAAAAAAATTGTGTTCATATTGTGGTTTGTATAACCATCAAGTTTCAAGATGTTGGAAGAAAATGATAGCATAAAGGAAACAGTCAAAGCAAAGGATACTTGAACGGAAGATGCAAAAGATTTGCACTCATTGCCAGAAAAAGGGACATCTCATTGCCCAATGTTGGACAGTGTATCCAACCACTCATCCCAAGAATTTGAATCAAGTGGATAAAAATATTGGCGAGAATGGAATAGGAGATTCCATCATCGATGTGAGTCAATATGATTCATAAGAAGAGGATGTTCAGCAGGAAAAATCACCATTGAAGTGGATTGGTAAGAAATGGCTCGATTTCTTGACCAAGTAAGGCATGAATTTCCTTTATACATCGATAAAAATTTCAGCCTTATGTATGCATTAATTTCTATTGAAAGTATGACAAGTTGCAACAGATTATCACAACTTTTATGATGCAAGATTGCATGTGAATGTTGTTCTGTTGAAGGCATTTATTTTTGTTGCAAAATTTCACCAAGATGGTGTAAAAGATGGGTATGTCACTCATTTATGTTGCAGCAATTTATCATTCAGTTCAGCTCTTATGATCACCCATATGTTTTGGGTTTATGTACTTATTTGTACTTGAAAAAGAGATTTGAAAAGTGTACATATGCATGATATTTTGTATATGTAAATAGAGAACTTGTGATAGGTACATTGTAAA
Organism: Pinus albicaulis; assembly: GCA_034641835.2. Classification (NCBI taxonomy): domain Eukaryota; kingdom Viridiplantae; phylum Streptophyta; class Pinopsida; order Pinales; family Pinaceae; genus Pinus; species Pinus albicaulis. The sequence continues at coordinate 636,407,834 of CM076571.1, forward strand.
TAAATACATGCATTAGTGCTATCAATATGTGTCATTTCATATCGATTTATGTCGATTGTACTGCACATAAGTTTATCGATTTATGTTGATTGTGTTGCATACATTTCATAATGATTTATGTCGATTTTGTCGCACACATTTCATATCAATATATGTCGATTTTGTTGCATATTTCATGTCTACTTGTGTTGTTGATGTCGCATGTTGTTTTTCGACTATGTTTGTCGATTATGTTGATCAACTTATGTTTTATTCAATGTTGTTTTTTGATTGTGAGTCGATGTGGGATACACCAATTTGAAAGAAGAACGCCATGTACTTGATGTTACAGGAGGTGACAGTCATTGATTTGAAGGAGAAAAAAAAAGAGGTGGTCGTCATTTCAATTCTTGCATAATGTTTTATTTTCAAGATTGATTGTGTTCTTGTGACAATATGTTGCAGGAAGTTTGATGCCCATTCAGTGGGAAGTGGAAGAGATGAAAATTGTTTTGCAGCCATTGCAGGACAAGCTGATATTTTTTGTTGACACCAAGAGTTCACTCATATTGCAAGCTCAATTGGATAAGAGGATTTCCAAGAAGAAGCTTGAATGCATTTGTTGCAAGAGGGACTTCATTATCAATGGGAAGGCTAACAATTTTCCAAGAACATAGAGATTGATTTGGTGCATCAATGTATGTATCAGTCAACAACAGTCAACAATGCTGAAGTGGTTCAATAACAGCCAGAGATCAGTGGTTGAGAGACGTATCCAGTTGCGATGTAAGGCATGTCAAGATAATTTTCAAGTAAGACTTGTCAAGTAAAATTAGTTGATATAACTTGAAAGAAAAAGAGTGTTGAAGCTCAAGAAAATAATTATTAGCTTTTGTGGGTCCAAAATCCCGTCAGTGGGAAGGTGTGATCGGAATTTGGATTAGGGCCTGAAATTAGCTAAAATTTCAAAGTGCTCAAAATTGCTTCAAACCTGAATGACCGGATAGAGTTCGTTGCTAGGATTCCATCACAACTTGTTTCATCAAAATACGAGTTCATATCACTGAGTTATTGTCTACTGTTCATTTTCCAAAACAGGCAAAAAAGGAGTAGAACATGTACAGTGATGATGTGGCAGGTACAGTCAGCATTGCAAGGAATATTCTCTAGATTACATCTAGTGACACTATGATAAGTGTCCTCTTTAGATTCGCCATATGGGTTAAGTGAAGAGAGAAATTTTCCAATGACCTCCAATTCTTCCTAAGTTAGAAATTGAATTTTTTTAGAGCTTGGAGTACAACCCAACCAGAGGGCGCCACATGTCCTCTCTGGTGGGACATCTCCTAACCTATGGGGGTCGAATTATTTGATTGGACATTTAAGTTTTATGGTGGAATTAATTTTATATAATATAAATATATATCAATATATATATATATATATATATATATATATATACATTATTTTCTTTTTTTAAATGATATCTTGTACTCTTGAAACCTTTGGGAAGTGGATTTTCAAAAATTCTAGGATAACAATGAATATTTCAAGAAAAAACACAATGCTTTTAATCTCATGGAAAGGTCTAGAAGAAATTGATATTGAATCATCTGACCATTGAAGCCCTAATTCTCTCATCATGATGCCACCTAGTAATTTTTTGGGGGGTTTGAGAAATGGTGCCCCATCTTTATTTCCTATTCTCTAGAGTGAAAGGGCCAAATAGGCTAGAAATAGTCTAGAGAAGTAGGCTGGAAATTGCTCTCTAATTTTTCCTTTTCAAAATGTTCACGAGGATAGGTGGGGGGCCTATAATTTCATTTTTTTGGAAATTTCTTATAAAATATTTTGTTGATATTAAACTCCTCTTTCATATCTAGCCATGCATTGCAGTCTCTAGCCTATGGGTACGATCAATAAACTTTTAAATTCCTCACCTATATAGGTGATTGGTAACAAACCGTGCCATTTCAGCAAAAGGTGTACCATTATAACTCAATACTAAAAATACAGACATTCAAAATTTGGGCTTGATCTACAGGAATCTCCTTTCCTTTCGATTTTTGTCTTAGTGACCTCTCCTTTCCTTTGGATTTTGGTCTTCCAAATTTCTCTTAGTTATAAGGTGCCTTTGATTTCCACATCAGTTCGAGCACTTATAAGAATAATTTGTAATTTATTTATCTAGGTCTCTAGGATATTTTCCCTAAGGGATATCCTATAGCTATGAAAGAAGATGCATTGCAACTAATAAGAGAATGAGTGAACATAGGAAATTCATGGGTATATTCATCATTTGTACATGTTGTACAAAGAATGAGTTCTTCTCTAATAAAATATGTCTTAGCTATTCTATATTTATCATATGTACCTCTTTTGCAAAGAATTAATTCTTTGCTAATAGAATGTGTGTCAGTTATTATCTACATATCTTTTTTCATTATGTGGAATTAATCCATGTTTCATTCATCTGTTTTATTTTTACCTCTAGTTTATAAATATTTAATTTTATCTCTGTGCTAATTTTTTCAATATGCACTACGATATTTGTACTTTGTTACATATATCTGCTCTATTTTTTGCAGTAAGATGAGTTATAAATTCAATCAAAGTCAAGAGTAGAAAAATCTATGCATGTAGGTATATGCAAATATACTACTTGATTTTATTTTGAAGAGTTACTAAATTGGGCTACCATTCTACAATTCTAACCTAGTACAAATGGACACCATATTTCTATGTGTTATAGCTAAGCTCTCCATAAATTATGAGACGTTGTAAAATTGCATATCAAGAAAAAATGACAGTCCACTAAAATCCAAGGAAACATATAACTTTAAAGTATCTCTAAAAATGGATACACAAAAAACTTAGATGTAATTCAGGCCCTTGCCAATGCAGCAATTCCATATGCTTATAATTCTTATCTATCAATAAAAAAAGTTTTTAACTCCACAGTCATTAAGATGATAGTGGGATATGTAGCCTTGAGAGAATAATTTTTCAGATGAAAAAAATGTTCCCTGTGCCAAGAAAATCCATGAATGAATGGTAGATAAGCAACATAGATTGTAAAGAAAAACCATATTAATAGCCCCAGTTGGGACTAGAGATAATGTGTGTGAAAATGTTATTATATGTAACAGTAAAGGAGCTAACAAAAACTTGTTTCCTTTATCATATCAAATTGTGATTCTTCTGTATAAACACGTTGTGGAGTTGACATCCAAATTGATCCATTTATTTGTATTTGGAGTGTGCATTGATATCCCATGGGTTTCCCAATGAGAATAGAATTAGAGTAGATGCATTGGAATGTTTAACGAGATTCAATTTTTGAAATTTAAAATGTATTTGGATTGTACATTTGATTGGTTCATGTTTTAATTGCATCACATCCACATAACTGGGTTTGCAACACATTAACCTGAGATGCCTTTTCAAGTAAAAATATAAGACTTGCTAGACCAACATGTTCTGTATGACTTCTGGTTGTGTGGTTTTGGTTTTCAATACATATACAAATTCCATTTCTCAAAGTTTCAAAGGTTGGAGAGGGTTGGACTGGATCAACTTGTATGTTATGGTATACAGATTCCATATGGAAAAGGTTGGAGAGGGTTTGAATGGAGCAACTTGTATGTTAAGGTTTTATCCATCATCGTGAAGTTGAAGCATAGCAATTTTAGAGGAGAGACAAGGTAAAAGATAAAGTCAACTTGTGGCTCAAGCTCGCTAGGGAAAACATCTTGAGTTGACTTCCCCTGAACAAAAAAATCCTTACAAGTCCCCAATAAGCAAATTTTAGAGAGTTGTATTGTGGCACGATCAATTGTGGTCAAATATCATGCAAATAAGATGGTTGTGAAAGCATCTCAAAGGAATGGACAACAACGATAAAAAATACCATGCTCATGGAAATTGGATGTTAGTTTTGCACTTTTTTTTAATAAACAACAAAGATAAAAAAAAATAGCATGCTTATGAAAAGTGAATGTTAATTTTGTAATTTTATTTTTTTAACAACTACTATACTCTTGGAGATTAAATTTGGTTTTGTAGTATTATTATTATTCAATTGTACTTATATTAAATCAGAGAAGAACAAGACAGTGATAAAATATGTAAAAGAAAATAATTTCCTCTTGTATAGAAAGGAAATATTTCCTCACTTTTAATCACGGTTGGATGGTGAGATTACTTCTTTCTTTGGAGATTAACGAGGACCTCTTTTGAGAGTTAAATTTTGTTAAGGGATTTTCGTGGTTATTGTTGTTAAAGTGTTTTTCTTTTTCTTGATATAGGTTTCAATTGATATTTGTCTCAATGCATATTTGTTTTAATTGTTCTTAGTAACGAGTAATATATAACTTTAATATATTAAATTTTGTTAAAGATTTTTTCCTAATATGTTTATTGCGGTTAAAGTGTTTTTCTTTATATATATGTATTGATACGTGTTTTTTTACCATTCTAGGCAACCAGTAATATATAACTTTAATATATTAATTACTATTTTCTTGATTATAGAAACTAAAATATTTTTTTCCAATTTAATAATTCCTTTGCAGGCAACTGCTAATAAAATAATAAATAAATATAGATGGTTTAACCTATTTCGAACACAACAAACATATATTAAGACTTTAAATTTTTCCTTTGTGGCAACAAATCCTTCTATACTCACTATTTGTCTTTAATTCTTCTATTTTACTTTTCTCCTCAAGCGAGCTCATCTAATATATCCGTTCATCAAATTTTCCCAATCATTTAATTGATTGTCTTTAAGACCTAAAATTTAATTGTTTATCATCTTTGTGACAGTATGATTGTAATTTAATTTAGGTTAAATAATTTATTAGAAAAAATATATATAAATATATTATAAATTATTATATTTATATTTCAAAAACAAAAATACAAATTTACATGAATGCAAAATTTGGATATATTATTTATCTTTGTATTCCTGTGATCCATAATATTAATGAAAATAAATCTTTCAGTGAGAATCACATATTAGAACAAATCGTTGATGTGTTTGTGGTTCATCTTCAAGACAAGATGAGGAACCAAATCATAGCAACAAACTAAATAGATGAAGAGAATCATAACTAGTCGTTAGAATGTAATAGCTAGTTTGACGCAAGAATTATTATTGATAGAATTAGTTGTTAAAAAGAATAAATTTATTAATAATAATAAATAGTTTCTATTCCGAAAGGGTCAAAGTTAATTGATATAAACATAAATATGGTTAATTAATTCTATAATAATAAATAATGTTATTAATAGTAGGAATCAATTTTATGTTATACATAGAATAAATCATAAACTAAATAAAAGGCCTGCACAATGGAATACATCTCTTTGTCATAGGTGGGATGATTTCAAACTATATCTGAAAGTGTCTCACTGTGATATGTCGTTGGATGCCCCTGCTGAGTAAGAACTGCACCAATAGCATAGTTGGAGGCATCTGTCTCAATATCAAATGGTTGTTGCAGGTATGGTAATGTGAGCACTAGTGCAGAGCAAAGGCGATGCTTCAACTTGTCAAACATATTCTGTTGGGATTCGGACCAAAATAAATTTTCTTTCGCTCCCCCCTTGGTGACTTGAATCAAAGGCCAAGTGATATGAGAGAACCCCAACACGAACCTGCACTAGAAGTTGGCAAGACCCAGAAAGTTGTAGAGCTCTATTAGAGTGGTTGGGACTGGCCTATCTCGAATGACTTATATCTTCTCTAGGTCCACATACATACCCCGTTCATCAATGATGTACCCCATATATTGAACCTGAGTCATACCAAAAGTGAATTTCTCCAAATTAGCATACAGCTTGTGTTGCCACAAGGTTTGGAGGACCTACCGAATATGGTGGAGGTGCTCTTCCCAACTCTAGTTGAAGATCAGGATGTCATCCAAATAAACCATTGTGAATGAGTTGGTGAAGGGTCACAAGATGTCGTCCATTAGCCTCATGAAGGTTGCGGGGGAATTCATCAACCCGAAAGGCATGACCAACCATTCAAAAAGGCTATCCTTGGATTTGAAGGCAGTATTCCACACATCGAAGGGTTTGATTGGTACCTAGTGATAACTGGACTTCAAGTCAATCTTATTGAAATATTTGGCCAACTTGAGCTAGTCCAAAATGTCATCAATATGTGGGATTTGATACCTATTCCGAACATTGATCTTGTTCAGCGCCCAATAGTCAATATAGATTCTTCGAGTCTCGTCCTTCTTCTATACCAACACGACTGGGCTCCCATAGGGTGAAGAACTTGGCCTGATGTGCCCTTTCTGCAGTAGCTCCTAAATTTTCCTCTTGATTTCATCGTTATCAAAAACAGAACGTCAATAGATCCATACATTATGTAGTAATGTGCTCAGGGTCAGATCGATGGATTGCTTCACCTGAGAGTGTAAAGATACCCTTGTGGGTGAGGTGAAGATGTCCATGTGCTCCTCCATGACCTTGTCCATATGTTTTTTACGTGCAGAGGAGACCTATTTGGAGGTTGTTGCCACAATCGTATTCTTGCGTTGAGGGTGAATCATAAGGAAAACAAATTTCCCAGTCTGGGAAATGATCTTATTGCATTTCTTCGCAGTGATAAAAGAAATGGTGGTGGGTGGTGATACCTCCAGTATCATGTACAACTTATTTCCCAAAGTAATAATAATAGTGTGAGGCCTAGACTCATACACAACATGTCGCTTCCATAATTATGGTTGGCCTAATAATACATCACAAACTTCAATATGAGAAACATCACACAGTACCTCATATACAAAGGGCTTGATGTTGTAGAGAAGGAGGCACTGTTGGATGACGCGGAGATCTCGTCCTTAGTGAAGCTACATGATGGTGTATGGTCACGGGTGTGTTGTGGTTGGTAAGCCCAATCGCTTCACAACCTATGGTGAAATAAAGTTCTTTTGGCTTCCTCTATCGACAATGAACTACATCGGATAAACCTTCACCCACATCTGTGAGTGGAATAGGCACTCCCCATCCTCTGGATCTTTAGGCTCATCCTTTCATATCTTGGTGGTGGCAACGGTGGCACTGGGCTTCATGTCAATAATATGCATCCCTTTTTCATTCCCCTTGTTAGGTTCTAACTTAGAGTCGGAACATGCATCTAATTCGAAAGCCTTCAACTTGGCCACTAGTGACTGTTTGGCTCAAAACTCACTTGTGTTGTGAGTGGGGCTCTTATGGAACTCACACCATTTTCCCGTATCCTTCTTTATCTTCATGATGTTTTTCTTTGCTTGCGGCTTTCGCGGGTTGTCCGCAATTGCCACACCTTGGATTTATCCTTTTTTGTGTGATTTGGGAGCATCTTTACCTTGATTTGGATTCACATATCCAAAGTCTCACTTCTTCTATTTAAAATTCTGCTCGATCTTGACAACGTATTGATAGGCAACACTGAGCGAGGATATGTTCAGGAACTCCATCTCATCCTGGATGTACTTGTGTAGACAATCGCAGTAATTTAGTACCAAATGTCACTCAGAATCCTTGATACCCAACTTCATGCAAAGGGTATGAAAAAATTTGTGAACTCTATCATGTCTTGGTCCCTCTAGCATGTCTTGGTCCCTTGCATGGTCCACTTTATGTATTTATCCTCATAGCTCTCGACAGGGTAATATTGTTCCCTGATGGCGTATCAGAAAGAATTCCAAGTAAGTGCGGCTGAAAATAGTGAGGGTCCACTCTCATCCCTCTTCTCATAGTAAGTATCCCACTAGTGCTTGACATGGGGGTGGCTTTGAGGAGTGATAAAGTAAGATTTTCCTATTTGGAAAAATCATGAACCGAAAAATATCCTTCTAGTAGATTTAGCCATTTATCTATTACATCTACATTTATCTTACCTTAAAATATAGGGATTTCAAAGTGAAATTATACCTTAAAGGGATTGGTGCTTCAAGAGTGGCTTTTAGAAGAAGACGTGTTGCATGTGGGTAGCTACCGAAGGATCTGGGCAAAGTTATCCATCATCACATTCCTCTGTCACTCAAGGGATCCTTCGAGCAATATTTTGAAAGGATCTCGTACTCCCTCATATTTATTTTCTTCCATCATGGGAGGTTGTCGGGGTTTGTGAGGTTGGTCTTGCAAAGGTTCAACCTGTTCGAGCCCTAACTCCCTATACCCTGACCTCATTGGGGACATGCAAAGAAAAAATAGAAAGAGAAGACCGCTCTGATACCACTGACCTGAACTTAAACATGAACGCAACAAAATACAGATATAATCATAAATACATAGATGCAACAGAAATAACACTTCATTTCATTAATATCAAATAACTTAAATATGCTTACATACGTAATGGAAATAAACTAGCTCGGGCTATGGTATCTTATCTCTAAGAACATATGTGGAGGATAAATTCCTTTAAACTGTGTTACAATGAGGCTCAAGGGCATTTTTATTATTTAACATCAAGGGAAAACCCTAAAAAACCAAAAACCTAACCCCGGGATATGGAACGCCAAGAGTTTGTGGGCCTCGTTGGGGTTATTTGGGTAGCCAACTTCCTGAGGTCGTAACTTGGTCATATTATCTTTGTTTGGTGCGTATGATACCTCATTGGAAATATATCTCCAAGTACTACAGGATTTTCTATAGGCCTATTGAGGACCTCAAAAAAAAGTTGTTTAGGGGGTCAAAACTGCTCCATAATTTCAAGACCTAGAAAACTGCTAAAAATAGTAAATGCTGATATAAACAAGGAAACTGATTAAACCAACTACAGGTGTAGGTGGAATAGGCAGGTTGCCACTAATATCCACCTGGATCATGCTTACATAAATACAGATAATCCTCTAAACTTTGATTTTATTTTACGTATTTCAATGTATGTTATGTCCATGACAGAGTGGATAGCAACATGACAACCAAGTGGGTTGGTTGGGTTCATGGGAAGTAATGGAAAATGATATGGAAGCCAAGAAAATGGCTCAATGGAGGCTCTCTTGATGGTGACCCTATTTACGTATTTAAATGTGTATTATGTTGATGATCATGTTAATGAATATATATAAAAATTCCATTGTGTCTAATAGGATCTTGTCATGGATCATTCTTGTGGAAGAATTATTTTTTTAATTTATTTGATGCATATGTGAAAGGATAGTTGGGATAACATAATGAACTTATCCAGTGAGATTCTTGGTTGTTTGAGGAATCAATTGGGCAAGAGGTAGCCCTGGATGAATTATGTTTTTAATATTTGGTGATTATGGCTCTTATATTTGTGCAATGTTTACATTATAAATAGGGAATACTTAAGGTTGTATCATCGGGTAAAGAGTGTTGAAAATGCAGCAATAAATTCCTAATATAATTTTCCATAGAATTAAATTAGGAGAAATTTGAAATTATACATCACTAGAAAACTTGAATGATTTAAATGAGTTGTTATCACTCAATTAGCTTAGTTAGTTTGATTTGAGGGATGAACTTGAGTTGTGTATAGTTATTCCTAAATTTAAGGAGCCTAGGTTGAGTTAATTTCAGTTGTAACAATTTAATTCAGTTAAATTGAGTTAAGGTCAGTTAAACTAGTTCCAAATTTTGGAGGAACTAGTGGGAGGCCTAGCAGTGGGGTGAAACTTTAGCATTTAAAAAATTAACTAATCAATCAGCCTAAATTAGCTCATGTGTGCATGAAGTTTGAGTTACCCAATTGAGATTAGAGTACAAGGGAAGTGTACTATCAGTTTTAGAATTTTCCAAATTGTACAGGTGGTGCATGCATTTAGGAAGGGTATAAAGGAATTGTGAAATTCTCAATGAGAAATTTCCCTAATTAATAGGGACTAATTCCTCATCAAACAACGCAAGGAAATAGTAGCTTGGAGGCTAGGAAATTGGCTAAGTGTTGGCCAAAGTCATTCAATCACACAGAGTATAGAAGATATTTTTGCAGGTTGTTCTCAAGCTTAAGCAAGCATATTGTATTCATCCATAGTATTTGATTAATGAAATTCAGATAGTAAGGGGTTTTGATTAGTTTCTTCCCCTAGATCAATATTTGTGTATGTGTGTTGAATCATGATGCATATTTTTCATATTTGTTCTCGATCATGAATCACTTTCCGCAAATGAGTAAAGTATATTTGATTCTTATATTTTAGTAAACTACATTAGTAGTATTGACTCTACAATTAATTTCTACATGGTATCATATCTAGATTCGTAGTAGAGAAGAGAATTCAAAGTTTTCATTGTAGGAGGTTTGAAATTCAAGATTAGTGTTGTTGGTTTTCTCCTTGACTGAGAAGATGGCCTTCATTAGACTCAGGCTCGACTATGCTTTGGAAGGAACCACAAGTTTTGTGGCATGGAAGATCTGCATGGAGGTAGTATTCGATGACAATGGGTTACTAGAATACATCAATACATATGTATAAAAACCCCCAAAATATGATGTTGAGGATCTCGCTCAGTGGAAGAATGATGTGTTTAAAGCGAAGAGAATCATATTGGAGGGAGCTCAAGATCATATTGTCTCGAATCTCCACGAGAAAGAGAATTCATTCGTGATGTGTAAAACACTAACATATTTGTTTGAGAACAATAGTGACCACAAGAAGCTAGCACTCAAGGACAAGCTTCAAAGTATCAAGATGCAAAAGAATGAAACAATTATGAAGTACTTAAGCAAGTTTAAATAGTTTTGTGATGAACTCGGCAGGATCAATGTTACTACCTTTGAAGAATATTTGGTATCTCTAGCTCTTTTGGGCCTTCCCAAGAGCTGGCACAGTTATCAATACTATGTAAATGGTAGAGAGAAACTACCAAGTTGGGAGCATTTATGGTCTGATATAGTGCAAGAATAAATAAGGTGGAGCAATAGAGACGGGACTTCATCCAAGGTTGAGGATGAGGAGAATCATGCCTTGGCTAGAAAGGAAAACCAAGGGAAAGGGAATAAATCCCAATCCAAAGGAGATTCTGGTCAAGGGGTAAAGAATAAATACTTTTCCAAAATCAAGTTATTTCATTTTCATGAATTGGGACACTATGCCATGAAGTGTCCACACAAGAAGGCAGGCAAGAATCCCCCAGGAGGAGCGGCAGGTGAAGCTTTGGCTTCACAATTCGAGTTGGACTTCACACTCATTGCATGCATGGAAAGCATAGTGATGGGTAGTGTGTGGTATCTGGATAGTGGTGCCTCATTCCATATGATGGGAAACCAAGAATTTTCAGTGACTTGGAGGAGAAATACCTCCAAAATGCACATCAAGATGGGAGATTATGAGATGTATAGCACAACCGATTTCGGTACAATTAATTTTTAGAGGGATTTTGTTTCCCCTCTCAGGATAAACAATGTGATGTTTGTTCTGGGTCTAAAAGATAACTTAGTTTCTGTCGTAGTTTTGGACTATCATGGCTACGATGTGATATTCAACAAAGGAAAGGAATTTCTGAGGCACATCACCATGCGACAAGTGAATAAGATCAGGTTTCAGGTGAAGAACCTATACAAGTTAGATGTGGAGGATTGTGATACTTTGAGAACAAAGGCAGAGAAGGTGCAAAGACGAGATGTCGGTGGATTATGGAATAAAATACTTGTCCATTTGCATCATGGAGCTTTGAATATCATGCAGAAGATCACCATAGGCCTCCCCAATAGAAAAATAGAGTAGAAGAATACATGCAAAGGGTGTACCTTGGGGAAGTACACAAAATTCACCTTCAATGATCGGGATAGCAGGGAATAGGAAATCCTTGAAAGGATCCACTCTAATGTCTATGGACCTTTCTCGGCAGCCTCTATGGTAAAGCACAAGTATTATGTTATATTTGTAGATGATTTCTCATGTAAGTGTTGTATTTTCTTCATGCAGAGTAAAGACCATACATTCTCCAATTTTTTTGAATTTAAAGCACTTGTTGAGAAAGAACTGGCATGAAATTGAAGGCTCTCAGGAGTGATAACGGTGGTGAATATGTGTCGAATGAGTTTGGAAATTTATGTTCAGCTTGAAAATTTATGTGCAAAGGAAGGCATTCAATGGGAGTTTACATCACCCCATAACCCACAACAAAATGGGGTGGCTGAGAGGAAGAATAAAAGTATTGTGGGAGTTGCACGGGTGATGTTTCATTATCAGGGCATACCTCTGCACTTGTGGGCTGAAGCATGCAACACAGTGGTATATGTGCATAACAGGAGTCCTCATCGTATTCTTGGGATGAGTACATTAGAAGAATATTTTTTCAGGAAGAAACCATATGTATCACACTTCAGGATCTTTGGTTCATCAATTTATTGTCATTTTTCCAAGGAATCAAGGAAAACACTAGAGCCAACAGCAGATTTGAGCTTATTTTTGGCATACACGGATACACCTCACAACTATCGGGTGTACCTTCCATCTCTTAGGATGATAGTTTTTCGTAGAGGTGTGAATTTTGATTAGGAGAAGGAAATGAGGTTTTCCCTTGAGAGGGACTTTTAGTTGCGTTCACTTGAGGATATTTTGGCTCTAAAGGAAGAACCTCAAGATTTTGTGGACCATCCACAAGTAGAGGAGAAGAGAGTGGAGACACCCACTCATGTAGAGACATCCAGAGAAGGAAGGAAGCACACCATGGAAGTCGGCATATTATTGCATGATGCTAGAGAGAATGTGGGAGCATCACCATCAAATTGCATGCAGAGGAGGTCACCAGAACGATACACAGGCTGCATGGCTCTGATGAGTGAGATAGTTGAGGAAAAACCATCCTCATTCGAGGAAGCAATGCAGCAGCCAGTGTGGGTTAATGACATGGTAAAGGAATATGATTCCAGTGTCAGAAAAAATGTTTGAGAATTGTTCCCAAGATGATAGGACAAGTTAGTGGTGGGTTCGAGGTGGATCTACAAGGTGAAGCAAGTAGCAGACGGAAGCATCGAGAAACATAAGGCCATATTTTTGGACAAGGGGTTCTCTCAGGTGGATGGAATTGACTATAAGGAGACCTTTTCTCCAATAGCAAGATACTCTTCTATTAGATCAATTCTAATACTTGCAGTGTAGATGGGATGGAAGATTCATCAGATGGATGTGAGGATAGCACTCCTCAATGGACTGATTGAGGAGAAGATGTACATTGAAAAATCTGAAGGATTTGAGACCTTTGATAGAGAGTCACATGTGTGTAGACTCAAGCGAGAACTGTATGGATTTAAACAAGCACCCTGTGCTTGGTACACCAAGATCGACAGTTATTTCACTAGGTTGGGCTTCACCAAAAGTGAAGCAGATGAAAACCATTACCATATTGTTGTTAAAGGTAATTTTTTTATTATAGTATTATATTTCGATGATTTGATTTTAACCAATGATGATAAATTGATCAAATCTGGAAAAGAGGATCTTACAAGAGAATTCGAGATGAAGGACATGGGACTCATGCATTATTTCCTCAGTTTGGAAGTATGGCAAGGAGATGGGGAATTTTTTGTCTCTAAGGGAAAGTATGCCAACAAGATACTGAATAAGTTTCGCATGGAGAGTAGAAAACCCATGGACACTCAGGCTAGCAGGCAGTTAGAGGAAGGAGGATGCCACTTCAGGTGACAAAGTGGAGCTACTATTTTGAGGTAGCTTGTGGGTTCACTTATGTATTTCATGAACACACAACCAGACATGTGTTATGCAGTTAACCAACTTAGTCAAGCAATGGTTAAGACAACCAAAATTTATTGGAAGGTAGCAAAACATGTGTTGAGATACCTCAAAGGAACTACTTAGTTTGTTCTTTGGTACAAACGGACGAAGAGAGTGAAGCTGCAAGGCTTCACAGATGCAGATTGGGCGAGAAGTCTTTAAGATCAAAAGATCACTTCAAGAGGAATGTTCAGTGTTGGGTCAACATCAGTTTCTTGGTACAGTAGGAAGCAGATATCAATTTCACTCAACTCAGCATAAGTAGAGTACATGGCATCCATTCAATAATATTGTAAGGTTATCTAGATGAGAAACATTCTTGTTGGGTTATTTTATCAGATGATGGATCCTACTGTGATTTGCTATGACAATCAGAATTCTATCAAACTCTTTGAGAATCCATTTTTTCATGATCGATCCAAGCATATTGACATTTGGTATCACCATATACAAGATTTTTTGTAGAGGCGAATCATGTTGTTGGAATACATTCCTACAGAGGAACATGATGTAGATATTTTGACAAAAGATTTGTCAAGAGGAAAATTTGAGTTCCATAAAGGTAGGATTGGGGTATCTGATAATCCCTTTATTACTAATAGGGAGTGTTGAAAATGCAGCAAGAAATTCCTAATTTAATTTCCCCTTGAATTAAATTAGGATAAAATCAAAATTCCACATCACTAGACAACTTGAATGAGTTAACTGATTTGTTATCACTCAGTTAGCTTAGTTAATTTGAGTTGAGGGTTGAACTTGAGTTGTGTATAGTGATTAATAAATTTTAGGAGCCTAGGTTGAGTTAGTTTCAATTGTAACAATTTAATTTAGTTAAATTGATTTAAGGTCAATTAAACTAGTTCCAATTGTTGGAGGAACTAGTGGGGTCTAACTTCATTGTTTAACCATTTAACTGATCAGTCAACCTAAATTAACTCATGCATGCATGAAATTATAGTTACCAAATTGATATTGGAGTTTAAGGGAAATGTACTATCAGTTGTAGAATTTTCCAAATTTTACATGTGGTGCATGCAATCAGAGAAGGGCCTTAAGGAATTGCACAATGCTCAATGAGAAATTTCCCTAATTAATAGGGGCTAATTCCTCATCAAATAGTGCAAGGAAATAGGAGCTTGTAGGATAAGAAAATTTGCCAAGTTTTGGCCAAATTTAGTCAGTCAGGCAGAGGATAGAAGATACTTGTGCAGGTTTTTATCAAGCTTGAACAATAATATTGTATTCATATAGATTCTTTGATTAATGTAATATAGATAGGAAGGGGTTTTGAGTAGTTTCTTTCCCCTAAATAAATATATGTGTATGTATGTTAAATCATGATGCATGGTTTTTATGTGTTCCCAGTCGTGAATTGATTTCCTATATGAGTAGAGTAGATTTAAGTCTTATGTTTTAGTAAATTACATGAGTGGTATTGAATCTAAAATTAATTTCTACAAAGATTAGTGTGGCCCATGGCATGTTGGGACAAGCATGGAAAATTGAAATAACCACAGACCCGAGATTTGGGTTGTGGGTGCATGTGGTAAAGTGTAGGAAAGACATATATGTTATCATTCACAATACATACAGGTAGACCACCTGGATTGCGGGTTTCCTGAGATGATAATGGGATAGGTAGACCACCTAGGATTAGGGGTTTCCTAATCGTGAGATTTTTCATGGGATTTGTGATGACGGGGAAGTCATGGTGATGTGTAAATTATGCAATGTGAAGTGTGTGTGTGTGTGTGTGTGTGTGTGTGTGTGTCTGTGTCTGTGTCTGTGTCTGTGTGTGCGCACGTGTGTGTGTGAGATATATGTATACCTATATAAAATGTGTTATGTCCCATATATTTTTAATGTGGAAGCTGTGATGGTAAATAATATTTTTGTTGATAGAAGACTACTGGGATCAGTAGTGCCCACATTCGCAAGGAAGCGAGTGAGAGGTAGATATAGTGTGTGTACGGTAGGAGAGAAGGCCAGTAGATGCTTTTTAGGCTTGGAAACCAATCCAATGTGCGAAAAGCAAGAAGCAAAGAGAAATGAAAATATAAGTATCAATACTTTACTTTATTTTATGAATTTCTATATTATGAACATGATTTGATACTATGATTTTTGTTGTTTTGGTTTATGAACTAATTTGGCTAGATGTGATAGGAATCAAAATGAAATTGCAAGCTTCACTTCATGGATAAGTTTCTAACGAGGTGTGATTAAATTTATTGCATGTGTAATGATGTAGGAAAGCATGGAAACTACCTAGTTTTGGTGAATGGACTTGGTTGCAAGGTTAAATAGTATCGGTAGTAAAGGTATTAAAGGATGCAACAATATGTTGGTTAAAGAATACAATAACATGGCCATTGTGGGACACGAGCACCCAATAGTGTTTGATTATTTCCATGAAGCATGCCATGATCGGTATGAAGTGTTGAGGCAGGGACTTGCCTCGGTTATGAGACTCTTACTATGAAAGGAATCCTTTCCAAGGAATGGATTACCCAGGGGAATGTGAATCAAAGAAGGGGATAATTGAACTTGGAAGGTGTGTGACTGCATGAAAGAGGAACTGGGATTCAGAGAAGGAGATATCATAAAATAATTTGGTTTTAAAAGGGTCATGGGCATGGATTATTGGAGTCAAAAGTACATTGGGGGTGTTCCAAGAAGTAATGGGTTGAGATTGTTCACTAAAGGAACAAAGAGCACAAAGGAAAACAACGTTGGATATTGGAGGCAAGTAACACTTCAAGAAAATAAAAAGCTATCAAGTTGGATTAGCATAGAAAAGGCCCCAAGAAACTATAAAAATATCCCCAGAAAGTGGCTAATCTAATGAAATATTATGCTTATTCAATTGTTGGGATAGCAACTACATATGTAAAATGTAATTGTAATTGAGTTACATTATAAAGATCAAAATTATTCATGCTTGGTTCAAAGTAAGTTGGCATTTGTGTTCAGTATCAGAAAACCAAGGATGGTATTCCTCCAAGGGGGTGGGGTTTGTGACAACCCCTTTGGGAAAATCCCCCTCTTACAAACATTGTAATATTACTACAAGTAAAATATAAACTAGTTGAGACTTCGGCCACGAATTTCATAGCTCAGGGAGGATATTTCTTGGGTAGTTAGAGGAATTGTTTATTAATATCATTCATGGGTTAACGCATGTGTTTATATATATATATTTAGCTAGGAAAATAAGGACAAGCCCATAAATTGTTTTGGAAAACCCACAAGAAAAAGGGACAAAGAAATTTAATGAAGGGAGTGGGTTGCACTAGTAAGACAACACACCCACAACCTTCAAAAACCGCATAGAGGATGGGGGAATAGGGGGAGCATACATATTTTTGGAGGAAAAGCCCATACATGGAATGGGATTGTCACGAAAAAGTGTGAGGAGGATCCTGAGCCAGTAGAAGGAGCAGGGAGAGCATACCTAGAAATAGTGCAAGGCGCAGAGAAGCACACAGAGCCTTCAGGAAGAATAATACGAAGGGGAAAATAAATTGGAGTGCAACATTGTGTGACAAAACACAAGAAGGTAAAGGAGCTAAATTTCCAAACTTGTTTTGGGGAATAACAACAAGAAGACTTCCTCTCATAGTGCTAGTTTACAGCGGCCAGTGCCCTTAGGGCAACCATTTTAGGGTGGAGGCGTTGGGGTGTAAATTAATTGAGTGTTGGGTGGAGATAGGATGATCTATAGCTTTCCAATGGTGTTGAAGGTGTGAAAAGCTATTTTGAGCACTCTTCCTCAAGATCTAAAATTTGGCTCAAGGTTGATTGGCTACAAGAAATATTGTAGTGCAATCTAATCTAAGGTTAGGTGGAGAGCTAGAGTCCCAATCTTAGTTTCCAGGGTCCCCATTATGAATGTGTGGAATGGTTCTTACATAACCTTGGGGAAATGGTGTATTTATGTGTGATTAATGAAGAATGGCATAATTCCTGATCTTTATATCTATTATAAGTCTTTAAAACTTAGCATATATATTGGGTATA
The DNA here is from genome assembly GCA_034641835.2 of Pinus albicaulis. Classification (NCBI taxonomy): domain Eukaryota; kingdom Viridiplantae; phylum Streptophyta; class Pinopsida; order Pinales; family Pinaceae; genus Pinus; species Pinus albicaulis. The sequence continues at coordinate 636,425,548 of CM076571.1, forward strand.
AGAGTTGTTTGGACCTATACATCTCAATTAATATTTTGGGCTTAAAATCTATGGTATTAGGGTTAGTTTTGTGAGATTACTATGTGAATCATGTTTTATATTAATTGCATTATGCATGTTGACATCATGTATTTGTTTAATGTGTAGTTATAATGGTAAGAAAATTGTTGAGGATTGTTGTTTCCTGCCTGAATGAGGATTTTTAATTCCTAGTGAAAACATTTTAGGGGATGGTTCAATTTATGTGTTTATTTCTAAGCTTGAAAATTAATCTAGTTACCTGAGCGTGAAGGATGGGTAAAACCTTGATCATTAAAATGATCTATGTGTTATAAATATTTCATGATTGGCCTTTATTTGAATAAATAATCTCAAGAGAGATAGTATATGTGTGTGTGTGTGTGTGTGTGTGTGTGAATTGAATGGGTCAAGTCAAGTTTTGGTTAAGCTAAGGAGGGATCGGCCTTTGTGCCTTATAACACCCAAAATGGGCAGGCTCCATGGCTATGTGTCGAGAGATTTTACCACCCCCTTCCCACATCTACCTAAGAAACAAACCAACTGGGGTAAATATGTGATGAGAGGCTAATATGGTGAGATTCAACCTCCTAGGTGACCTTAAGGAAGTGGAATCGACGGAAACTCTTCACACATACCTTGTACAACAACAAAAACACTCCCAGGAGGTAACCCAACCATTCAGGCCTTTTACCCCTAGGTCACACTGACCTTTTGACCTATTTGTGCCATAGATGCAGGCACAGGCTTGCAATCCAGCATCCGAGAGGCTATAGACGTAGGAATAACACTACATGTCAGCATCCAAGGACTCAATTCATCAGTTCTGTGCTAGTGTCCTCAGGATTTGAGCCACCTTTTGAGGCCCAGAACCTAGTGTTATGCCTAGAACTTCATGAAAAGTTCATAGATGATCAATAAAAATATGACAATGATATGGAATCAATCACATCAATAAGAACTCAGCTAGACCCCTCCTAACCATGACAGGAATTTTGTCAAACATGTCACAAACATTGAAACTACAAGAGTAAACAGTAGATCTGAGCATAGTGGTCTCATACTTATCTGGGAATCACTAATAAGCATTGATCCCTTATACAATCTATTTGACCATAGATACATTGTGCATTCATTTACAAATAAAAACATGGATAGAGCCATACATCACTTACTATCAAAATACCTGCTTATAACCAACATAATAACAACATAAATATCATGGATACAACAGCAATAAAATCCACATATAAACCAGTGCATTTATACATCAAATACCAAAGGAATGATATTCTCATTAATGAAATTAAAAACCAACCGAAGATGGGACTTCCACATTCCACCCGACCATATATTAGTTGAGCCAAATCTCTCTTCATCCAATCACCCTTGTTCCATATTCCAAGCATGAATTTGGGACTCATAACCAACTAAAAAGAACCAAACAATCATGAATGATACTAGATTTTTCTACCTACACACATCCCTGCATTTCAGTCTTTTGTGACCTCTTGTCCTTACTCCAGTGTTATTTCAATACCACTACATTTCTTGTATAAGATTTGTGTTTGTTACCTGATTTACTTGATATATATTGGTGTGTGAGGACTGTCTTGTTCTTTGTTCCTCATAATAATCATCATGACAGCCTTCTCTAAATTACAATTAAAAATAAAAAACTTCTCTACACATGATCTTTCAAAATTATAAGTTCTCCTCTTATCTCTTCTTGTTTTCTTGCCTTTCTTGGTCCAATGCCAAAATTCTCCAAGAAACTCTACGTGTCCAAGAGTGAGAGAAAGAGAGAGAGAATAATTAGAGAGCTCCAAAACTAAACTTCCAAAAGGTACCAACTAATCCTCATAATCCATTTTATAGATGAGGCCTCTATTTTCTTCATTTTCCATTATTTTCCTTCATTTTCCTCCTCACATGCAACCTGTGATCTTTCATCTCCCTTTTCTGCTAATTTCCATTATTTTCATGAATAAATGTGCCAAAAATGTCATTTTTCCTTTCCAAAGCCTTTTCCTTTTCCTTTGTCGATTTCCTTAGCCATAATAAACCAAATGAACACTCACTAGGATTTGTTTCCCAACATTCAGCTTGGAATAAATGTCCCATCAACCATGGTTATTATTTTAACTTTATTACATGGAATTTTCACCAAGGATGTTATATAACCCTCCCCCTTGGGGGACACCATCCTTGGTGTTCAATCACACATATACCTCAGCAAAACCGTTGAAAAGCAAACATACTGCCCACGGAGCTTTATAACATAGCTCGATGCATTATTTACAATGATCACCCTGCTGAAAAGAAAACTAACATGACATCATAATAACATGACCACTATAATGACATGACACCCAAACTACTTATTGGAGCTTTTTAAAATATCTCATGGTGGTATTTACATTTATATGCATATGTACATACACCTAAACATCGCATAAATACATATATTAAAAGACCACACAAACATAAGCCAAACATATACCAACACCACACCAAAACTGCTTTGCCTCAACCGGAAAACAAAGAAGAATAAATGGTCCTCATCTGATCCGCCATCTCCCATGTAGCTTCATCAGGCCCAAAATGCTTCCATTGCACTTTAACTTTCTCTATTGCTTGGTTCCAGAGCATAAGCACCTTTTTTCTACAATATACACTGAGGCTTTGGTTGGAATTCTCCATCGGGTTCCACTTATAATATAGACCATTAAATCACATAATCATCATATTTAACATCCTTCTTAGGAAACGATATATGAAAAACATCATGGACTTTCATTTTGGAAGGCAATGCAAGTTGATATTCCACTGGTCTAATCCGCTAAATAATCATGAAGGATCCACAAAACCTTAGCGCCAGCTTGGCACATGATCTAATCCTTAAGGGGATCTTATTGGGCTTGATATGTAAGTACACCTGATCCCCAACCTGAAACTCCTTGAACTACATGTTCCTATCTGCATAAATTTTCTGCTTATCTTGTGTTGTCTTCAAGTTCTTCTTGATCACCTACATTTCTTATTCCATTTCTGCCAACATCTCTGGTCCAATCAATACCTTGTTAACCAGATCACTCCAAATTATGGGATTGTTGCAACTTCACCCATAAATATCCTCAAATGGACTTATCTTTAATGACTCTTGGTACTTGTTGTTGTAAGAAAACTCTACCAGTGGAATATGTTAGTCATCAATATTTTTTTCCTTCATAGATGACTAAATGATTTCCCTAGATTTCTAGAAACAAAGTTCATGAACATTTTGAGTTCTAGAAATTTCACTGCCTTCATCATCCTTAAAGATATTTTTCACTATTTTATCATTTCATCATGTCAAGGTATGCTTACCAGTCCCAGAGAACCCATTAGAGGCTCATGTCACTCCTTTTGTCTAAATTTTGTAACCTTTGGCCCAAATCCTCTATTTTTTTTTGCCTAAAACCTCCACAAATACCTAAGGCCACCTATCAAACAGCTCATTGTGTCTCCCAAAGATACCCCAAGCATTGATGGTCTCAAGACTGTCTCTGTAGGCTCTTTAGATAAATCAAGTACATTGGATTTTGGATCTTCAATACATCAGTTTATCATAAACTCTATCTTACACTTGATGACCCCAAATTCTAAGTTTTAGTCTAAAATCCAAGTCCAATGAACCTTCCACTAGGTCACCTAGGGTTTCACAAATTCATAGGGTGGATTTGGTATCCTACAAACTATGTTTTTCCCGTATGAAGAAACTGCATTCAAAGAAGAAAGGGACAAGTGATTTTGTCCAAAACTCATCAGAGAGGTCATTCAAGGAAAGCCTTTTTGGCCTAAAGCACAAATCCTACAAGGGGGATAGCTACCCCTTGCTCACATTTCTGCAAAAGAATCAAATGGCCATCAACCTAGCAAAAGGTAAGGTAATGCGAAAATCATCACAAGAAGATCATCAATAGCAAAGAGAAAGCAGTAGGCTTATGTTTGAAGAGAATCATGATTTGTGACTGCTTTGGCCAAACAAGAAATAAGTACTAGGGCTACAAGGACAAAGGTCACCTCCACTCCATCAGTGAATAATTTAAGGTCTTTATAAATAATAAATGATGTTTGAAAGGTTTTAGAGAACTTAGAAGACAACACTATTTTATTTTTTCTAACAGCCCTAAAACCTAAGAGTTTGGGAAGATTGAAAAAAATGGTCAAGAAATGATAATGAAGCCTCCTTCATAATAATATATGGCATTCAAAGGGTTTCAATCTGCCCTCTAGGTTTTGACAAAGAAGCACTAATTCCACTTCACCAAAAGGACAAAAAGGAAAAGAATATCAGTACAAAGCCATGAGTTTTCAAAAGGTACAATCAAAGGTCTTAAAAAGGATCAAAGGAGGCAAGCATGAAGTAAAATTGCTGAAGAAGGTAATTATGATAAGCATGGGTTCACCGTTGAAGAAAAAAGGTGTTAAACTCCAAAGGGACAGTGATCAGAGGAAAAAGTTGTGTAGGCACCTACAAAAACAGAAGTGGCTAAGGAGAAGACACAAAATGGTTTAAAATGCTAACCTTTCCCACCAAAGATATATCACTGGAAAATTGATTGAAGGAACAAACATGTAATTGGTCTAAAAAGGAGAGAATCATCCAAAAATGGTTTCCTTATCAAAGGTATATTTTGCAAGATATAGATTAGCCATGAATGACACTTCCACAGGACTATCGAAATGGTTACCTACAGGAAGATTGATAAGGACAAGAAAACCTAATGTTTCTCATAATGATGACACATCCAAAATACCAAAGTGTTTTTGATTCCAACTGTTAGGGTTTTCACACCAAGGTCTCCACTGATTCACAGGGAAAAACATGACAAAATAACAGTTAGAGGAAGGGAAAAATTCTTCTTTCATTATATCCACCAAGAAATCAAAGGAAAAAAGATGCAGGGGTGAATACTTCGAGGTGAAAGTGCCAAAATGGTTACAATCTTACTATTTACAGGTTTTTGAAAGGGAAATAGTGAAGAAAACCTTCAAAAAAGAACACTAATGTCACTATCAGCCCTTTTTCCTCAAAACTTTGTTAAGATGACCTTTGCCTTTCAACAAAAGACTCATGTTTACAAATATTGTTCAAGGGCACAGTTTGAGCTTGTTTGAAGAATTTTTTCAATTTGAAGGCAGCATCAAGATGATCCAACAAAGGAAAAACCATTTTTCCTCAAGGTCCTGCCACCTACGGGACAAAAAAAAACAAAAATACAGTGAAAACTGAGAAGAGAAAGAAAACATTAGAAAGTGGGTTTTAACTATGAAATTATTTTTCAAAGAGGGTATAAAAACCTTCTTTCCCTCTCCCCCAACTCATTTATGTCTTTACAAAATAAGAGAAGAGCCATTGGAAACAATTTTTAGGGTTTTCTGCAAACTTGGTTGAAGTGTTCAGGTGTTATGCACCGACGGGGGTGCTACACACAGAGCCATCAGCACTGCGCACAGAGGAGTCATCTGCAGTGTTAAAATACACTGTGCTACGCACTAGCCAAGGAGCTGCACATAGGCCCAGGATCGGCCCGACTCACCCGCAAACCCTCCGGTGCTACGCACAGGCTGGCCAAACACCCGACCCGACCCGGCGCTATGCACAGGGAAGGCCCAACAGGAACGACCTGTCGAGTGGCGCTATGCACAGAGGATGATTGGTCAAATTTGCTTAAAAAATTTCCCAAATCAGTTTTTTCTGCTCCTCAAGGTCGACCACGGGCTCATGCATGAGTTAATCAAGGTTGGTGGTCCCTCTTCTCACCCTCCAAATTGATCTTTTTACATGCATAATCAAAGGAGAAGTTCAAAAAACCTAAATTTGGCCAAACCCTAATCTTCATGCCAATCAAACATTTGACCTTCCAGGGAAAGAATTATCATTTTGAGAGTGATAATGAGCATAAAGACACTCAATGAAGAACAAGCAGATGACAGTGGAAAGGAAGAAAACAGTGAGGCAGAGATAGAGTTAAATGAAGAACAAGGAGGTGACAACAGCAATGAGGAACAAAAAGATAATGATGAAAGTGATAAAAAATAGTGGAGCAGATACAGATTTTAATGAGAACGAGCAGGAGGATGATGATGACAATGAGGAGGGAGATGAACATGGCAGTCATGAAAACAAAGACAGTGATGAATTGGAGGAAAACAGTGATGGGGATGATACAAATGAATCACTCCCAAGTACAGAAAAAGGTACTGCAGATGAGCAAGATGAAGACCAAGAAGATAATGAAGAAAATGATGAATATGACAGTCAGCAAGAAAGTGCATAGGACAGCCAAGAGAAGAATGTACATGAGCATGATAGTGACCCTAGTCTTAGTGCAAACATTGACAATATAAATGAATATGATGAACTTAAAGAAACAGAGGGAGATGATGAAGAAATAGAAGATCAAGGAGAGGAAAATAGTGACGTTGAAACAAAGTTTGAAGAGGCATATAGTGACCAAGGCAATAGCACAGATAAAACAGTCAGTGATGAGCAAGGCAGCCAAGGAAATAGTCATGAAAGACATGACAGCTATCATGACTATCATGACACTAAATAGTCTCTAAATGACAAAGAGAATCAAAGTGGCAGTGCAAGGAGTGATAAAGAAGAGGACATAAATGAAGGACATAACCAAAGTGAGGCAAGTGAAGAAGATAATGATCAATTTGAAGGCCAATATGGCAGTATAGAAGACAGTCAGGAAAATGAAGATGATAGTGATGTTGAACGTCAAGAAAGCAGTGACCCAATGGGGCATGAGGTGACTCATGGAATCCATGGAAAAGATGAAAGAGCTTGTGACAACACCCAAGGTCATAACAATGATGGAAACATTGTCAAAACTACCATTATCACTCCTCTCACATGCACATGTCACAGAGGAAAAGAGATGTGTTTGTTGCCTCAAAAAGGAAAAGGGCCATCTCTTCTCCAGCTATCAAGCCAAAGGATAAAGGCACGAAAAATATGGAAAGGGGTGAGCAGCAGGTAAAGGTGGGGAGGAGTAAGAGAATCAAGAAAACCAATCAAGAGCCTCAATTCATTGATATAGACAGTGACAATGAGGACAAGGAGATGACCTTTAGGATGCCACTCTTGACCAAAGATGCACAGCTTAAGGAGTGGGAAATATATTTTGAGATGGCACAACGTGTCATTCAGTATTACAAAGGAACACAAGCACTTCAAGAAGGTAAAGAGAGGCTTTTCTCTCCAAAATAAAATGACCAAGCACTATGCAAAGAAAAACATGCGTGCTTGTGCCAAACTGAAGGAGGCCCTCATGGAGATAGAAAACCTAAAAAGGGAAAAAGTGCATGATAGCCTTGGATTTTTGGTTGAGGCTTATCAACAGGTGTCCAAGACCTCTTGAGGGACCTCGCCACCAATTTTGAGCCAAATTGAACAAAATTTTGTCTTTTTGAAATTTTGAGGCCTCTGTGCACAGCACCCTAGGCGCTACACACAAATTTGGTACATCCTCAGCCTACAAAATTTGCATTTTTGTATTCCTCTTATCACCAGCAGTCTTCTCACAAAATTTCAGATCATTTGGAGTAGTTTTGACCCCCCAAAATGTCAAAAAACATCAAAATTTTGACCTTTCTGCCTCATTTTCAGACTAGGTGTTGCGCACAGAGTAGTGATGGGAGAATTGGTTTTTGGATAGGTAAATGGCTCTCAATTAGGACATATCAAGAATTTCTGGAAAGTAGACTCATCATTCTTTCCAATGAGCCATCACGGAGCCAAATTTGGCATCGGAAAGGGGTCCAAAACTCAGCCACGAAAGACCCTATTTTTTGTTGAAGTGGTGCTTCGCACAAAGATTGTCTAGTGTGTTTTGGACCAAAAGTCAACAAAGCACACTCATTTATTTCAAATATATATTTTTGAGTTTTTTTAGGCAAATTACTCTAGAATTAGGTGCAAATAGTTATTTTGTCATTTATTTCTTAGGATATTATGTGCCTTGGGCCTTGCATGGTCTCTTGGCCATAAATGACATTTATGGTTGAATTTGACATTTTCCTACCATATTTAGGGTTTTAGTCCTCCTTTTTTCCATAAATAGAGCATGAGGCCCCTATGTATTTTGTTGGCATTTGATTAGCTTGAAGAGCAATATACATGGTTTTATGAGCTTGGAGAAGAAATTGGTTTTGTGAAGTGAATGAATGGCTTGTTTGGCTTGATGATGGAGAAGCTTGTTTGCAGGATTCCTTAGCTTGGTGAATGGTGATGTTTTCTTAACTTTTTTATTTTTTCTTGTTCTCATTATGTTTCATCTTTCTTGGTTGCTATAAATCATACAATTATAGGTTGAGACATGCTCTTTGAGGCACCTCAGTCCTCCTGTTCGTTATAGCTTTGATGTTTTCCTCTGTTTGGTAATCTTAAAGAATTCTTGATTTCTCCTTAGGTCCACCAAAATGATGACTCAATTATAGGACACTCTTACAAGCCTTAGGACTACCTATAGGAACTCAGAAAACCACAAAACACCCTTAGATTGGTTTCTTATCAGTTATTGATGGTGGAGCATAAACATACATTCTTAAAACAACAAAAAATATCCACCTGGCGACTCCACTAGCCTCCAGTAGGCCTATTACTTCATTAACACTCATTTGACTTCCTAGATTTGTTTCAAACCAACCCTAAGAATTTTATGAACCCACTTATATACTGTAGTAGTTTACCAAGAATTAAGAGAGGTCAACCTTCACAAAACAGTACTAAAACTTTCAGCCTCTCTGAATTTTTAAATTTGAAATCTGGCTTCACATAGGATCAGTACTAGATCTCATCTAGACCCAAACCCTCCCAACATAGTTGATGACCCAGAGAAGACTTTTTTGGCAAACTTCTAGATCTGGAGACTTAACCAAAGTTAGGACCATCCATAGAGAAAGCTCTGTACCTTAAAATCTTATAGCTTTGCAAGATCCCCAGTTTGACTTGCACCATACAAAGAACCTCTTCAGAAACAGGTCTCAAACTGATATTGACCAAATTGACCTTGAACCCTTAGATTTTCATTAGAGTTCTAGTATAGAAGCCTCTCCTTCCACACCACCTAACTTTCAAATTCTCCATCACTTCAACTCTTTCCATACCAAATCTACTCAATATCAGTTTTTTGGTCCAAGCACTTTCACCACACCCATCCATACCACCATTGTGCAAACCACTCCGCTTCATCATACATATCATTTCACCAACCCTCCGCTTGTAAACCCTCCATTATTTCCCATCATGGCAGCTTGGTATGCTCTTTTTGCCTTACCACAACCCCTAGTGCCTTTGCCAAATGACTATCAGTCCAAGCTCCCTCATTTCACAAGGGCTGAATCCATTACTGCCCAACAGCATGTATATAGAATCAATGATGCTTTTGATTACATGGAGATAGAGGAAGAAACCATTAAGATGAGGATCTTTGCACAAAGGTTAGGGGGGGAGGCAAAAAAATGGTTGAAAGAATTAACTCCTAATTCAATACATGATCTCCCTTCCCTTTACCATACTTTCATAAACAAGTGGGAAATCAAGAAAAAACCCCTCCAAATCTTGTCTGAATACAAAAATCTTAAAATGAATGTAGGAGAAAGTGTGTAATACTATTGTACCAGGTTTAACAGTGTGTACAATTCCCTCCCACCTCACATGAAACCTCCACAAGGCCTAACACTAGTGAAATTTCCTGAAGGTTTTGACCCTGACATGACCTTCCAATTGAGAGAAAGAGACCCTAAAACCTTAGAAGAAATGCAAAAAGCAACTATTAGTGCAGAAGTAAACTTGATTGAAAAGAGAGCCAGGTTGAAATCATAACTTAAGAGAGTAACATGCAAGGATGAAACCATGCCCTCAACCTCCTTTTATGATACCAAAATAGACATCCTAATGAAAACTGCGGATAGAATGATAGAAAAGATAAACCTAAATGAAAGGAAACCTCCTAGGGACAACCAAGCCAATTCCCAAAACTGAAACAAAACTCAAAACTTCTGAAGAGATACTCAAATCAAACAAAGGGAAAATGACCAAAAAATCAAACCTCCCTTTCAACAAAAATGTGTAGATGAAGAAGGAGAAATTATAGAACCTAAAGAGAACAATGTAAACCTAATAAGCTCTGACAATGAAAATGAATTTTTTCTCACGGAAGAAGAAAAAGGTCTCTTTTCCTTTCAACAAACTCAAACATATTGTGAAGACTCTGAAGATTACCAATTAGGAATGGAAAATGCCATTATGGAAGTCCATAGGCAATATGACCTCAGGAGCAAAAGAAACCAAGAAGCCTCTAAGAAACACCAAATTGATACTATTGCCAGGAAAGCTCCAGAAAACATTCATAAGGAAACATCAAACAATATAAATAGCATAGCTAAGAAAAATGACCCAAGCAAAGGAAAAATCAGCCAGAAAAGTGGTGACACAAGTTTCCCTAGTACCTCTACTAGTGGCCCCAAAAAAGTTTATGTTATCTAAAACCCCTGACCAAAATCAGCAAATCAAGATTGTGGAGAAGGTTGTGGCTGATAAAGCTAATACAGGTATGTCTAAGACCCAAATCCATTTCAGCTTTGAGGGGGAGATTGCTAAAATTAAGATAACCATGCCTCTCACTGAACTAGTAACCCAAGGAGTGTATAAATCCCAAGTGTTGAAGGTCTTGAACTTAGGAAATGATAATGACACGCTAAATTTAATTGATGATGGTCCTAAATTGTTATTTGGACCTAAGGTTGAAGGAAAGTATCAAGAAGGAGTTGTCCCTCCTTTCTATATCAGCTTAAACATACATGAAAAAATCTTACATAATTCCATGCTAGATTCCGGTGCCTCCCACAATATCATGCCAAAAGTTGTGATGGAGAGGTTAGGCCTAGAAATAACTAAGCCTTACAAAGACCTATACTCCTTCGATTCGAGTAGGGTCAAATTTTTGGGCCTGATCAAGGACCTTTGTGTCAACCTAGCACAAGTGCCTGCTAAGAATCTAGTTATGGACATAGTAGTGGCAGATATTCCTCCCAAGTATGGCATGATTTTATCCAAATATTGGGGAGCTAAGCTTCAGGGGAACCTTCAACTAGATATTTCCTATGCTAGTATCCATGTTTTCAACCAGACAAGGAGATTATACCGAGAGTCACATATGAAGTATATGGTTAGCAGTCAGGATAGTCCAGACAATACTCCTCTTTATTCTATTCACTCAGATCTTGATTCTTTCATATTATATGATGAGGAAGAAATTTATGAGAAGGTATATGAAGTTGAAACACATCAAGACACACTACAACATCCAAACCAGTATTTTCATGAAGAACTCAATATTCAGAACTATAGCAGCCTTGAACAAACACATGATGACAAAATCAAACTTGACTTTCTACAGACTAAAAATGAAACCTCAAAACCAATGGTCAGTTTGAAATATGAATCAGGTGGCTCAAAGGGAGGAAAAATCCCAGAAACACAACCTTTCCCTTTTGCCCATCCCAAAATTCTAATATGCCCTCATAGAACAAAAATATTGGGAGATTTTAATCAAAGGAGTCTTATGTTTTTACCTTATTTAGACACCTCATTATCAGAAATTTTTGTCCCTCCAAAAAAGTTGTTGACTCTCACTAATGTTGCCATGAATCCTAAAGGGGTGTCTATTGAAACTGATATAGAGGAATACAATGTAGGCAGCTTAAGAAGGCCCAAAGTTATTAAGTTGTCCAAATTCTTGCCATTACACATAAAACTGAAATACATAAGGTTGCGCAAGAAGTGTCAGGATGCTCTTGTGTATAGGAGTAAAAGTCCAAAGCCTAATGACATAGACATTGTTCAAAAAAGGCCTTTTTCCAGGAAGAACTATGAAACCTTTGGGCAAGTTCTATCACTAATAAAGAAAGCCAGAGGATGCAGACTATGTATGGACTTTAGAAACTTAGGCAAAGGCTCCATGGAATCCAAATACCCTTTTCCCAAGATAAATCATCCTATGACAAGAATAGAAATTTCTAACAAGGTGACATTGATTGGTAGTGTTTCAGGTTTTCATGAGATGATACCACTTCAAATCAATCAACACAAAGACATTTTCAAAATTCCTTGGAATGACTACATGCTTGACCAAATTTTTCCTAGAATAAGGAATGCCGAAGACACCTTCCAAGAGGCCATGGCACCTGTTATCAAATTTTTCACTATAATATACATTGATGACATTGTCATTTGTATGGGAGCTGATGAAGAATGATTTCTTCACCAAAACAGTTTCTTTCACGGAAACAAGGTTTGGAAACAAAACCCAAAGAAGAAATATAAGGGAGAACTTGGCATGTCTGAAATTTTTTGGCAGAAATCCTGTACCCTACCCTCAAAAATAGATATTCATCTTCCTTATCTACAAAATTTGAATGAAAAATGGTTGGTGGATGATCCTATGGATGACAGGGTAATCAAATACCATGGCCATTCAGAGTCTTAGTTGGAATTTCTCATTCATTGTACATACCACTATTTGATGAAAATATATGAAGAGAAAAAACACAAAAACATAAAAAATATATAGAAAAGAGGGAATATTTGAAAAGAGGTAAAGCCCCATACCCAAAAATAGAACTACTGAAAGTGTGTAAGTCTAAATACCACTACTAGTGCATAAAGAAGTCTTGTTTCAGTCATCTAGCCTAATCATGGTTGAAACATGTTTTAAATTTATTGGTTGATAAGGTAGTGAAAGATAGTTGGTCAAATTACTCAAGCTTGACTTGTCAAAGATAGATTAGGGAGAAAGGTACGAGTTCCACGTGCTTAAAACAGAACCAAAGAGAAAAATAGGGATGAATAGAAAACAATGTATCCTAGCCCTGATTTTTGTAGTCTTATTTTGTACAAAAATAACATTTTTGTGCAGCTTTTTTTATGCCACAAACCCATGGTAAGTCAGATTGTCTAATCCTGATTTAACCATGTTTTCAATTTCATGTTTATAGCTTAGTGAATGCATCCTGTCAAACAGTTTAACCTTGACAGTTGAATAGTATAAGTAGAGAATCAAAGGAGTTCATTAGCATAATCTGAGCTTCAGGAAGAAATAAGATAGAAGTAGATAGTTTTTTTTTGCTTTCAAAAGAAAATATGTCAAGGTTTCTAGTTCAAATGCACCTAAGGAAGAAAAAATTTTAGGCAAGTAGGTTGGGTAGGTAGAGATGGAGTTGATCTAATCACGTCTTTCAGATTATTGAGATCATAGCTTCAAGCAAGCATCAGCAAGAGAAAAGAGGTAAAAATATGCCCAATGGATGAGGCACTAGTCTCCCTTAAGCCAGAGATCTGAAGTTCTGGACACCTCCTGAAAAGGAGCTGCCCTCCCCAAGTGGATCCATTGTTAGTCATCAGTAATTTTTGCCTTCATAGATGACTAAATGATTTCCCTAGATTTCTAGAAACAAAGTTCATGACCATTGTGAGTTCTATAAATCTCACTATCTTCATCATCCTTAAAGATAATTTTTCACTATTTTATCATTTCATCATGTCAAGGTATGCTTACCAGTCCCAGAGAACCCATTAAAGGCTCATGTCACTCGGTTTGTCTATATTTTGTTACCTTTGGCCCAAATCCTTTGTTTTGTTTTTCCTAAAACCTCCACTGCTACCTAAGGCCACCTATCAAACAGCTCTATTGTGTCTCCCAAATATACCCCAAGAATTGATGGTCTCAAAATTGTATCTGTAGGCTCTTTAGATAAATCAAGTACATTGGATTTTGGATCTTCAATACATCAGTTTATCATAAACTCTATCTTACACTTGATGACCCAAAATTCTAAGTTTTAGTCCAAAAGCCAAGTCCAAGGAACCTTCCACTAGGTCACCTAGGGTTTCACAAAGTCATAGGGTGGATTTGGTATCCTACAAACTCTGTTTTTCCTGTATGAAGAAACTGAATTCAAAGAAGAAAGGGACAAGTGATTTTTTCCAAAACTCATCAAAGAGGTCATTCAAGGAAAGCCTTTTTGGCCTAAAGCACAAACCTGTAGGGGGGACAGTTTCCCCTTGCTCACATTTCTGCAAAAGAATCAAATGGCCATCAACCTAGCAAAAGGTAAGGTAATGGGAAAATCATCAATAGCAAAGAGAAAGAAACCGGCATATGTTTGAAGAGAATCAGGGTTTGTGACTACTTTCGCCAAAAAAGAAATCAGTACTAGGGCTACAAGGACAAAGGTCACCTCCACTCCATCAGTGCACAATTTAAGGTATTTAGAAATAATAAACAATGTTTGAAAGGTTTTAGAGAACTTAGAAGACAACATTGTTTACTTTTTTCTAACAGCCCTAAAACCTAGGAGTTTGGGAAGATTGACAAAACTGGTCAAGAAATGATGATGAAGCCTCCTTCATAATACCAGATGGAATTCAAAGGGTTTCAAGCTACCCTCTAGGGTTTGACAAAGAAGCACTAAGTCCACTTCACCAAAAGTACAAAAAGGCAAAGAATATCAGTACAAAGGCATGAGTTTTCAAAAGGTACAATCAGAGGTCTTAAAAAGGATCAAAGAAGCATGAGGTAAAATTTCCTAAGAAGGTAATTATGATAAGAATGGGTTCACTGTTGAAGAAAAAAGGTGTCAAACTCCAAAGGGACAGTGATCAGAGGAAAAAGTTGTGTAGGCACCTGCAAAAACAGAAGTGGCAAAGGAGAAGACACAAAATGGTTTAAACTGCTAACCTTTCCCACCAAAGATATATCACTGGAAAACTGATTGAAGGACCAAACATGTAATTGGTCCAAAAAGTAGAGAAGCTTCCAAAAATGGTTTCCTTATCAAAGGTATATTCTGCAAGAGATAGAGTAGCCATGAATGACACTTCTGCAGGACTGTCAAAATGGTTACCTACAGGAAGATTGATAAAGACAAGAAAACCTAATGTTTCTCATAACGATGACACATCTAAAAGACCAAAGTGATGTTGATTCCAACTGCTAGGTTTTTCACACCAATGTCTCCACTAATTCACAGGGGAAAACATGATATAATAATAGTTAGAGGAAAGGAAAAATTATTCTTTTAGTCTATCCACCAAGAAATAAAAGGAAAAAATATGCAGGGTTGAAGACTTCGAGGTGAAAGTGCTAAAATGGTTACAAGCTTACTATTTATAGGTTTTTGAAAGGGACATAGTGAAGAAAACCTTCAAAAAAGAACACTAATTTCACTATCTTCCCTTTTTCCTCAAAACTTTGTTAAGATGACCTTTTCCTTTCAACAAAAGACTCATGTTTAAATATGGGTCAAGGGAATAGTTTGAGCTTGTTTGAAGAATTTTGTCAATTTTAAGGCAGCATCAAGATGATCTAGCAAAGGAAAAATCATTTTTCCTCAAGGTCCTGCCACCTATAGGACAAAAAGAACAAAAATTCAGTGAAAAGTGAGAAGAGAAAGAAAACATTAGAAAGTGGGTTTTAACTATGAAATTGTTTTTCAAAGAGGGTAAAAAATCCTTCTTTCCCTCTCCCCCAACTCATTTGTGTCTTTTCAAAAGAAGAGGAGAGCCGTTGGAAACAATTTTTAGGGTTTTCTGCAAATTTGGTTGAAGTGTTCAGGTGCTACGCACCAACGGGGGCGCTACGCATAGAGCCGTCAGCGTTGCTCATAGAGGATGCAGCTGCAGTGTTAAAATACAATGCGCTACGCACCGGAGAGCTGGCGCTACACACCAGCCAACGCGTTGCGCACAGGCCCAGGATCAGCTCGACTCACCTATAAACCCTCTAGCGCTACGCACAGACTAGCCAAACGCCCGACCCAACCCGACGCTACGCACAAGGAAGGCCCGACAGGAACGGCCTGTCAGGTGGCGCTACACATAGAGGAGAATTGGTCAAATTTTCTTAAAAAAATTCCCAAATCATTTTTGCCAAATCAAATTTTTCAAGGCACTGCACACAGGCCCATGATCGGCCCGACTCACCCGCAAACCCTCCGGCGCTGTGCACAGACTGGACAAACGCCCTACCCGACCTGGCGCTATGCACAGGGAAGGCCCAACAGGAACGACCTGTCGGGTGGCACTATGCACAGAGGAGGATTGGTCAAATTTTATTAAAAAATTTCCCAAATCAGTTTTTTCTGCTCCTCAAGGTCGACCACGGGCTCATGCATGAGTTAATCAAGGTTGGTGGTCCCTCTTCTCACCCTCCAAATTGATATTTTTACATGCATAATTAAAGGAGAAGTTCAAAAAACCTAAACTTGGCCAAACCCTAATCTTCATGCCAATCAAAAATTTGACCTTCTAGGGAAAGAATTATCATTTTGAGAGTGATCATGAGCATAAAGACACTCAATGAAGAATAAGCAGATGATAGTGGAAAGGAAGAAAACAGTGAGGCAGAGATAGAGTTAAATGAAGAACAAGGAGGTGACAGTAGTAATGAGGAACAAAAATATAATGATGAAAGTAATGAAATAGTGGAGCAGATACCGATTTTAGTGAGGAAGAGCAGGAGGATGATGATGACAATGAGGAGGGAGATGAACATGGCAGTCATGAAAACAAAGAAAGTGATGAATTGGAGGAAAACAGTGATGGGGATGATACAAATGAATCACTCCCAAGTACAGAAAAAGGTACTGCAGATGAGCAAGATGAAGACCAAGAAGATAATGAAGAAAATGATGAATATGACAGTCAGCAAGAAAGTGCATAGGACAGCCAAGAGAAGAATGTACATGAGCATGAAAGTGAACCTAGTCTTAGTGCAAACACTGAAAATATAAATGAAGATGATGAACTTGAAGAAACAGAGGGAGATGATGAAGAAATAGAAGATCAAGGAGAGGAAAATAGTGAGGCTTAAACAAAGTTTGAAGAGGTGGACAATGACCAAGGCAATAGCACAGATAAAATAGTCAGTGATGAGCAAGGTAGCCAAGGAAATAGTCATGACAGTCATGACAATTGCCATGACTATCATGACACTAAACAGTCTCTAAATGACAAAGAGAATCAAAGTGGCAGTGCAGGGAGTGATAAAGAAGAGGACATTAATGAAGGACAGAACCAAAGTGAGGCAAGTTAAGAAGATAATGATCAATTTGAAGGCCAATATGGCAGTATAGAAGACAGTCAGGAAAATGAAGATGATAGTGATGTTGAAGATCAAGAAAGCAGTGACCCAATGGGGCATGATGTGACTCATGGAAGCCATGGCAAAGATGAAAGAGCTTGTGACAACACCCAAGGTCATAACAATGATGGAAACACTATCAAAACTACCATTATCACTCCTCTCACATGCACATACCATAGAGGGAAAAGAGATGTGTTTGTTGCCTCAAAAAGGCAAAGGGCCATCTCTTCTCCATCTATCAAGCCAAAGGAAAAAGGCAAGGAAAATATGTAAATGGGTGAGCAACAGGTAAAGGTGAGGAGGAGTAAGAGAATCAAGAAAACCAATCAAGAGCCTCAATTCATTGATCTAGACAGTTACAATGAGGACAAGGAGATGACCACTAGGATGCTACTCTTGACCAAATATGCATAGCTTAATGAGTGGGAAAGAGATTTCGAGATGGCACAACGTGTCATTCACTATTACAAAAAGGAGCACAAGCACTTCAAGAAGGTAAAGGGAGGCCTTTCTCTCCAAAATAAAATGACCAAGCACTATGCAAAGAAAAACACGCTTGCTTGTGCCAAACTAAAGAAGGCCCTCATGGAGCTAGAAAACCTAAAAAGGGAAAAAGTGCATGATAGCTGATTCTTCTCAACAGGTGTCCAAGACATCTTAAGGGACCTCTCCACCAATTTTGAGCCAAATTGAACAAAATTTTGTCTTTTTGAAATTTTGAGGCCTTTGTGCGCAGCACCATAGGCACTACGCACAAATTTGGTGCATCCTCAGCCTAAAAACTTTACATTTTTGGATTCCTCTCATCACCAACAGTCTGCTCACAAAATTTCAAATCATTTGGAGCAGTTTTGACCCCCCCGAAGGTAAAAAAACATCAAAATTTTGATCTTTCTGCCTCATTTTCAGACCAAGTGCTGCGTGTAGAGCATTGTTGGGAGAATTGGTTTTTGGATAGGTAAATGGCACTCAATCAAGACAACTCAAGAATTTCTGGAAAGTAGGCTCATCAGAATTTCCAACGAGCCATCACGGAGCCAAATCCGGCATTGGGAAGGGGTCCAAAACTCAGCCACAAAAGACCCTATTTTCTGTTATAGTGGTGCTTCGCATAGAGACTGCCTAGTGTGTTTTGGACCAAAAGTCAAAAAAACACACTCATTTATTGCAAATAGATATTTTTGAGTTTTTTAAGGCAAGTTTCTCTAGAATTAGGTGAAAATAGTTATTTTGGAATTTATTTCTTAGGATATTATGTGCCTTGGTCCTTGCATGGTCTCTTGGCCAGAAATGACATTTATGGTTGAATTTGACATTTTCCTACCATATTTAGGGTTGTATTCCTCCTTTGCTCCATAAATAGAGCATGAGGCCCCTATGTATTTTTTTGGCATTTGATGAGCTTGAAGAGCAATATACATGGTTTAATGACCTTGGATAAGAAATTGGTTTTGTGAAGTGAATGAATGGCTTGTTTGGCTTGATGATGGAGAAGCTTGTTTGCAGGATTCCTTAGCTTGGTGAATGGTGATGTTTTCTTAACTTGTTTATGTTTTCTTGTTCTCATTATGTTTCATCTTTCTTGGTTTCTATAAATCAGAAAATTATTGGTTGAGACATGCTCTTTGAGGCACCTCAGTCCTCCTGTTTGTTATAGCTTTGATGTTTTCCTCTATTTGGTCATCTTAAGGAATTATTGATTGCTCCTTAGGTCCACCAAAATTTTTTTTTGTTTAATGTATGTTTAGTATGCTAGTTTACAAGTATGATTCAGGTATTCCATACTTATTTGAAGCTTTCAAAACTCTCTCTTGAAACCTTTCTGTGTAGTATTGTTTGATAGGTTAAGTCAAAGAGGTCTCGTTCGATCTTGCCCTTTGTCCATGCCTACCAACTTGTTTCAGAGTTCTCAATATCTTGATATATGATTTTTAGGAGTTCCCTCTTCATAGATTGATTTATTTTTGTTATCTTATATGTTTTCCCAAATTCTGAAGGTGAATTTACTAAAGTTAGAAGCTCTTATGCTTTCTATGTTTCACTGGAATTTTTATCTTTTATATTTATCAGTTTAAGTATTGTTCATTGAGCTTAATGGTTTGCCCTACCTCATGATTTGTAACTTTTAACTATATGTATTTAAGACCTCCTAGTCTTTCCCAAATTTGATGTTCACTCCACCTCATACATCACCTTAAGGATCCATTAACCTTTCTAAATTGGCCCTGCAACACACTCTGTTTCATCATTTAGACACCCTTGACTTTAATTTGACTCCATAGCCCAATGGCTTTGACACACTCTCACTCAACCTATTCCACTTGACCATCTTACCCAACCAAAACAATCAACAAACCCTACACTTAACAACTAGCCTAAAATCAAAACCTTAGAGAAAAAATAATACATCCTTTGCACCCAATAGAGAGATCCCTCTCTGATTCCGGGAAGGCTAGGTCCTAGGACTCCAAATACTAGTTCCATGTTACCCTGTCATTTGGTCTACCATTCTGCCAAATCACGGGACCCTAACAGAATACACTCTTTCCACTTCCATTGTTGATGTATCACATAGATCCTCAACATATCTTCCAGTATCATGTTGACCCTCTTTGTCTGGCCATATGTCTATGGATTATAAGTTGTGTTGAAGGCCAACTCAATTCCCAAACCTTCAAACAAATCCTTCGAAAACTTGGAAGTGAAATTTGCATCCCTATCTGACACAATCTTCTTTGGAACACCATTCAATCTAATTATGTCACTGATGAACACTTGTGCTACATCGCTAGCTAAGTATGTAGTCTTCACTAGAATGAAGTGTGCAACCTTTGTAAACTTTTCCACAACAACCATGATGGAATCATGTTGTCGAGCTGTCTTAGGCAAACCTGTAATGAAGTCCATGGAAATGACCTCCCATTTCCACTTTGGGATGGCAATCGGTTGTAGAAATTCACCTGGCTGCTTACACTCTACCTTAACCATCTAACAATCCAAACATATGGCTACAAACTCTGCTACTTCCCTCTTTAAATTCGGCCAATATTATAATATTTTTACTACAATCAATTTTTTTTGGTAGCCTGGGTGACCCGAATATGGTTTCGCATGAAACTCCCTTAATATCACCTTCTTGAGCTCACTGTTGTCTAGCATATATATCTTATCTCTAAATCTGACCACTACATCTATCGTGATACGGTAATCTAGATCCTCTACACTTGTACATGTACTTGTACCTTAGATACCACCTATACATGTACATGTACCTATGCTACCACATGTACATGTACCCTGCTACAATATGTCCACAATTTCCATATACCTATGGTCCTGCTGACCTGCCTACAAGATCCTATCCTATAATTTTGTCTCGTAGGTGCTCATAGCTTCTATTTGATTTACCTATACCCGTCTGTTAAGAGCATCTGTGACCCTATTCTCCTTTCCCTTGATGTAAATGATCCTAAATTAAAACTCACTGACGTGGCCAACCATCTAGCCTATCTGGCGGTCTGATTTGGTTGGTCAAACAAGTACCTCAACCCAATGTGGTCACTCATCAATACAAAAATCCTTCCAAGAAGGTAGTTCCTCCACATATTCAGTGCATGAATGATCGTTTCTAGCTCAAGATCATGTGTCGGGTATTTCTGCTCATGCTTGTTTAGATTTCATGACTCATAGAATACCACCTGTCAATCCTACATAAGGACCCCACCAAGTCCTCTCTTGCAAGCATATTTACATACTGTAAACTCCTTGTCCAGATCTGCAATATTTAACACTGGAGAATGTGTCAACAACTACTTAAGTTGCTCAAAACTAGCCTCACACTCCTTTGTCTGATCAAACTTCTTACCTTTCTTCAACAATGATGTAATATGATAAGAAAATTGTCAAAATTTCATGGTGAACCTCCTATAGTAACCTGCCAATCCCATGAATGATCTCACCTCATCTACATCCTTAGGGGCTACCCACTCCATGATGGCCCTTATCTTCTCTGGATCTACTGCAATGCCCTCCTTGGAGACAACATGTCCCAAGTAATATACCTCAATCTGGAAGAAACTACATTTGCTAAGCTTATTATACAATTGATGCTCTCTAAACAACCTCAAAATTGATGCTAAATGCTCGGCATGCTCTTCCTCATTTTTATAATACACCAATATGTCATCAATAAACACAATCACAAACTTGTCCAAATAAGGACCCAACACATTTTTCATCAAACTCATAAGTGTAGCAGGGGCATTAGTTAAATGGAATGGAACTACAACAAACTCATAATGCTCTTACATGGTCCTGAATGCGGCCTTGTAAATTTCTTATTCTTTGATGCGTACCTGGTGATATCCCAATTTCAAGTCGATCTTAGAAAACATTGCTGCTTCCTTCAACTAATCAAACAAATGATCAATCCTTGGTAATCAGTACATGTTCTTGATGGTCTCTTTGTTCAGTTTCCTGTAATCAATGGACAGTCTGAGAGTGCCATCCTTCTTCTTCATGAAAAACACTAGTGCACCTCATGGATATGCACTTGGCCTAATGTATCCCTTGTCAAGCATATCTTCCAGCTGCAACTTTAACTCTACCAACTCAAGCATGCTCATCATGTAATGTGGCTTTGTTGTTGGAGCTTCCCTGGAACCAACTCAATAGAAAAGTATGCCTCCCTATGGGTTGGAAACTCAAAAATCTCGCCTAGAAACACATCCTGAAACTGCTTCAAACCTAGATGCCTACTCAAGACTTCTGCATCCTCAAATTCCTTACCTTTGTCACTAGAGATAGGAACTGTGAATAACATACACCCTTTCCTACGACTGCGCTTGGCATGCATGGTTGTCACCATCCTAACTGATGTGGCTTTATTCTTTCCCTATAATATTGTTGGTTCCCCATTCTCATCCAAGCGCTTAATAGCTTTGTCATAGAAAGCTACCTTGGTCCTGTGAAGGTATAACCAATCCATATCCAATAGCATAAAATCAGAACCCAGTGGAAATATGTTCAAGTGCGTTGTTATAGTGATGCTATTTAACTCAAATGCACATGCTCTTACCCAATTGTGAACTCTTTTCTTCGTACTTGTATCCAACTACACTAACCAAGATTTTGCATGCATTTCTTTACTCAAGCCACACTTATTCACGAAGTCGGGACTAACATAGCTATAATTAGATCCAGGATCAATAAAAATAGAAATAACTTGATCACAAAACTTACCGTCCATATCAATGATAAATGCCTAGTGCTTTTCGTACTTATTTTCCACATCTGCATAAATACGAGGAATGCTCTGCCCAACATCCCCAATAGTATGTGCCTCCTAAGATTCTCCTCATAGCATGTCCAACACTCCAACCATCACATACCATTACCTCCATGTTTTTGTTGTGATTTATGTTTCTGATGTGATCCATGTCCCTATCTAGCTACATTAAACTTCTTATGAGGTGCCACATTCTCTTTCTCATATGTATTTTGGGGACTTTCTCTCTTAGGATGCCATTTACCTTTACCTTTTTCTTTCCCTTTCCATCCTTGCTGATATTCATTCTTACGTTTGGATTTTTCATAGCAATGCTTCAATTTCCCAATAACTTCCTCAAGTGACCGAGGCTCATCATACTCAATCTGATCTCTAAATGCTAATGGAAAACCACTGAAAATCATTGAACCTTAGCCTTCTCATCTTTAATATATGTCACATACCTGAGTAGCTCTAGAAAGCTGGTTGTGTACTCTTAGTTTTTCATTGACCCAATCTTTAGCTCATAAAATTCTTTGGCCTTACTGTCATAGTACCTCTCTGACAATTACGTATTCCTGAAAAGACTCTTGAACTCATGCCAACTCAAATCCTATGTCCTGATATCTCTAACCCACTTCACATCTTCCCACCATATGTCTACTTTACCTTTCAAACTGAAGATATCAATTTTGGCCTTCATGTTATCTATGTACACATGCAACTCAAAGAATTTTCATTCCAAGTATCCAAGCCTTTGCATCTTCTAATTTCCTCAAGTCTCCATAAAAAGTAAGTGGTTTTACTTTCTTGAATTCATTAGGAAAGTATCCCCTATCACTCTTCATGTAAGGATGATACCAATGATGATCATGATGTCTATCTAAACCAGAACTAGAATGGTACCTGTACTCATCACTCCTCCTATCTGGATTATCCAACAACCTGCCATCTCTCACGGTATCATCTATATCTGACCTATGTCTACCTGTAGACCTACTATCATATGCCCCATTATTTTTTTCCTCCTATCCATGGTTGATCCGAAGTGTCCCTTGCTGCTGTAATTATGACAAGATCTGAAGAAGTAGTTCATTCACCTCTGCTTGTTTCTCTTGTGCATGTACGATTATGTCATTATATGCCTTACAACTCCTTATTTCTTCCTTTAGGCTTCTCAATGTATCTGCCAAATCAGAAGAGTGCCCACCATGCTATTCATTTGACTCATAAGGAGAGTCTTTGTAGTCTACCGTCTTTCTATCCATCTCTGATCTCTTTTCCTCGCAAGCATAGTATGTAAGCTAAACCAAATCATAATAAAGCAATGTACCTTAGTGTAATTTGGGGAGGATACATCCTGCAAGATCAACCAATCAACGTGATACAAGTATAAACATAATCATAATAACATATAAAATTGTAACACATGGTATATTAGCATAAACAAATCATTTTAGTTCGATTCCATTCATCAATGCATGACCATGCCAAGTATACAACATGACATAATTCATGAACACCTCAAAAATACCAATTTAAACTTAACCACACATAATCACAAGAAAGGACCATATGCAAGAATTAGCAACATGTAAACAATCATGAACGACTAATTCATGTTCAACATATAACATCACACAAGCAATCATACATGGAAAACAGAAAATCATGGCCAATATGTAACCCTAACATAAGCAAGAAATTCATATACAACATGTAGCAGCATTTAAGCAAGTGTTCATGAAAAATACATAAGCAAGAACAACACATAACCAGTCATACGCTCATGAAAACATGTTGACAAAAACACCATCATTGCTTCCATGGCGACACTACTGCCGCCATGGCCAACACAACATGGATGCAAAAAACACATACACCATACTTATGAGAAACACATATGCAACCGACTAAAAATAATGACCAACACATTGCCCATCTAGTCTAAGGGTTGAACAATGCTCTAGTACCACTCTGTAACACTCCCTTACCACATTTATCCAAGAAACTATCCAAATTGAGTAAATATGTACGAGAGGCTACTATGGTGAGATTCAACCTCCTAGGTGACCTTAAGGAAGTGGAATTGATGTAAAATCTTCACATAGACTGTGTACAGCAACAAAAACACCCCTAAGAGGTAACCCAACCATTCAGACCTCTTACCCCTGGGTCACACTGACCTTTTGACCTCTTTGAACCATATACATAGGCATGGGTTTGCAAGCCAGCGTCTAGGAGGCTACGGACGCAAGCATAATATTGAATTCCAGTGTCCACGGACTCAATTCCTAATTTATGTGCAAGTGTACCTGAGATTTGAGCCACCTTTTTAGGCCCATAACCCATTGCTCTGCCTAGAACTTCACAAAAAGTTAAAATATGATAAATAAAAATAGGAAAATGATATGGAAGCAATCACAACAATAAAAACTCATCTGGACCCCTCCTAGCCATGACAGGAATTTTTTCAAACATGTCACAAACATTGAAACTATAGGTTGAAATAGCAGATATGAACATATGGGTCTCATACTTATCTGGGAATCGCTAAGAAGCATTGCTCCCTTACATAATTAGCTACAACACAACCTGTTTTACCATAGATACATTGTGCTTTCATTTACAAATAAAATAATGGAGAGAACCATACATCACTACTATCAAAATACATGCTTATAACCATCATAATAATAACATAAATATCATGGATACAATAGCAATAAAATCCACATATAAACCAGTGAATTTATACATAAAATACCAAAGGAATGAGCTTCTTATTAATGAATGTAAAAACCAACTGGAGATGGGACTTCCACATTCCAGCCAACCATAGATTGGCTGAGCTAAATATCTCTTCATCCAATCACCCTCGTGCCATATTCCAAGCATGACTGCAGGACTCATAACCAACTAAAAACAGCCAAACAAGCAAGAATGCTACCGGAGTTCTCCACCTACACCGTGAGGAGTTTCAGTGCCTCGTATTCTCTCAGGATTTACCGTAATCCACAGTATGATCCAGGGATGACTAGGCCCTACATCGAGACCCACTCTCCAGGCTTTATCGTACAACCCATATCAGGACTACTAGGCCCAACGGAGAGAAACCTGTCTCTTGGCTTTACTGTATATCATGCCATTCACCAGGGCACACAATCTGGCTTTACTGCAACCCACCATCTGGTTCAGGGGTTACTAGGCCATTAGCTTTATCATGATCCACATTCAGGTTTAAGGACCACTAGTCCATGTGTTTTTAATTTCATAGATCCACCCCACTCAGCTTCAAATCCATTCGGAAATCCAACTCAACTGAATTATGAGAAACCCATCTCATAAAAGATATACTGAAATGGCAAGGCTAGGCTGAAAAACATTGTCACACCTCCCAAGAATCTTGTTGTGGCTTCTTGATTCCTGCTCCTCCTTGATTTCTTCCTCCTTCTTCATGCTTTGTGTCCATTCTTGGTCCAATGCCAAAACTCTCCAAGAAACTCGAAGTGTCCAAGAGTGAGATAAAGAGAGAGAATAATGAGAGAGCTCCAAAATTGAACTCAAAAAAAGGCACCAACTGATTGTCATAATCCTTTTTATAGATTAGGCCTTTATTTTCTTCATTTTCCATTATTTTCCATCATTTTACTCCTCACATGAAACATGTGACCTTTCATCTCCCTTTTCTCCTAATTTCCATTATATTCATATATAAATGTGCCAAAAATTCCATTATTCCTTTCCAAAGCCTTTTCCTTTGCCAATTTCCTTAGCCATAATAAACCAAATGAACACCCACTAGGATATTTTTCCCAACATTCATCATGTAATAATTGTCCCATCAACTGTCGTTATTATTTTAAATTTATTACATGTAATTTTCACCAGGGTTGTTACAAAGCTCACCGGGTTTTGACTTGGCTATGTATCCATATACATCTACACATGCATAGAGTTAAGCTCGAGAGGAATAGTTACACACACATATATATAGGTTGTGGTGTCTAGTACTAAAGCCTAGGAGAGATAGGTTTTCATGCCTCATAATGCCCATAAGGGATAACTCCTCTTATTTAATTGAAAGCTTAGAGGGATAGTGTTGTTTGTATAATGTATATATGTATGTTTTCAAGGTTTTTTGAAGCCTTAATAGGTTCAAAAAGGATAACCCTATCATTTAAATGGATCTCTAAGTGGGATAGCCTCTTCGTGTGTGTGTGCGAATATATGTGTGTGTGTGTGTGTGTGTGTGTGTGTGTGTGTGTGTGTGTGTGAATATAAATATATGTATATGTGTGTGTGTGTGTGTGTGTGTGTGTGTGTTGGAGGTAACCATGAGAGAAAACCTTCTAAGTGTGATAACTTGTGGAAAAGCCTAAATCGGAGGAAAGAGGATCCCATGTGACTAGGAGTCAAAATCTTCGTCTTACATCTTGGACTCTGAAGTTTTAAAGTGGAAACCATTGTGCCATAGCGAAAAATGGTTAGCATTAGGAACTTCAGCATAACATCACCCCAAAGGTTTCAAGTCAGGACGTCAACCTGGAATTTTGAGGTGTAGTCGCAGGAGAAGAGGGTCGAGGAGAGGAGGCGAGGAAAAAAAGTGAATTTTATTAAGTGACTGAGAAGTTTTCGTTTAGGCCTTGGGCTAAAAAAGAAAAATGGTTGGTGCTAGGAACTTCAGCATGACATCACCCCAAAGGTTTCAGGTTGTGACGTCAACCTGGAAATTTGAAGTGGATTTGTAGGAGAAGAGGGTCGGGGAGACGAGGTCGGGACAAAAAGTGGATTTCATTAAGTGACAAAGAAATTTTTGTTTAGGCCTCAGGCCAAAAACCTATGAAAAGCACAAAATTTCCGTATAATAGGAAAATATCAGTTTTACAAAGGGCGAATACCCTAGTGGGTTCTAGGACGACAATGGAAGATGATGTGCATAGGGGGTGACGTCACGCCCTAGTGGCATGATAGGTAGTACCCATAATTGGCCATTTGGAAAAGCCAAGTGGGTCAAAAATGAGTGACACTTCAAGGAGGCCATATGGAAGGTGTCACATAAACATGACATGGATGTGACATCACCCCGAGCTAACGTCACCCCAGCAATTTATTAAAGGGCATGGTGTAAAATTCCTAAGGTTCTAAGTTCTGAGGCTACATCGCAATGCAAGGGGATCAGAGACCTAGTGTGGCCATGACACGATGACAGATGGTGTCACCCCTAAAATTTTAAATAGGAGGCTCAATGGAAAGGATCGGGGTTTATGTATTTGGGCAGGGAACGTTAGTGTAACGTCACCATGACATTGATGTCACCTAGGTAATTTCCTAATGAGGAACAATGAAAAAGTCACGAGGAAAAATGGTCGAGACTAGGCACGTCACCATGACATTACCTCAACAATTTTAAGAGATTCCATCACCCTGACATTTTAATAAGGGGTATCATGGGGAAGGTGATCCATGGGATTAAAAATATGCTCAAAAATGAAAGTGCTCAAAATCTCTAGGAACCAATGCCAAATCATAGTGTTTTCTTGTTTTGATTCCACTGCTTTAATTGCATCAATATGACACTATTGGAAATACTGAGACGGGGGTTGAAATAATATTTCTTCTACAATTTTTACTTTACCGGTTTATATCACTTATAAATATAACACAAAATGAACAATATATAATAAATAATTTTATTAGTCATAAATAACGAGGACTCCAATCCTCTTCTTTACAATAAATCAAGTGCAATAACATTTAGGGTTCCAACTCTAGATAAAACACCAATATTTTAATCCACTAGACTCCAACCTATACTTTTCCAAGCACAAACTTGGACTTCACGAGGCTTCAATGCTATCTTCCACAAGGCACCAACCTTATCTTCTTAAGAACTCCTATCCTCTAGGGCACCAACCCTATTTTCTAGCACATGCTCCAACCTGATCTTTTTTAGGACACCTATCCTCTTTTTCAATAGTTAAAAGCTCTGACTTGTAAAATAAACCATTTTAGGGCTCCAACCCTAAGGACAATAATCCCAAGACCAAGAAATCCAAGCTCCAACTTGAAAAATATTTCAAATTTAACTATCAACAATTATGCTTTTGCTACAAATATTCACTTTTCAAATCAAGGCTATGTCATAGCATGTAAATTTTACTTACTGATTTGTAGTTTCAATTCAATGATTCAACGAATACTCATCAATGGTCAACCTTTTTTGCAACATTCTCCACGGGTATAGATGTCCAACAAAACAATTCTACAGCTCATCGAGATGATACAGGATGTAGGTTCCTCCAATCCATAAATGTGAATTATATTATCCATAGGTCCGAAGATAAGATTCTTCCCACTAATTCGATGTTATCCAAGCTATTTATCCTTCATAGGTCAAATATATTCAATCACAGGGTCGAGGATAGTTTTTTTCCACATGTCTGAAAATGGATAGATCATGGATTCGGGATTCAAAAAGGTATGCAAGTCTATAATTTCTCCAACAAGTTCGAGCTTTAAATTTTCTGTAGGTCCAAAAGAAATATTTGTATTTCTCCACAACGACTGTAGGTTTACAAGTCCAAACAAACTACCCTTTCTAGTCCTCCTTAATTCCTTAATCTATTATGTGCTTGAACTTTAGTGATCTGAAATAAAGAGTGTCACCACAATTTTGAAATGGTAGCTCTATTTTTTTGTTTTCTTATGATATTTATTCTTCAAGTTCACGATATGTGAACCTCTTGATATGATTGTTGAGATCTGTGTTTTTAACCGAGTTGAATCTCCTTTATTTTACATATATTTGTTAGAGTGGAAACATCACCATTGTGGAGGATCTGACCTATAGTGTTGAGTTTGACTTATGCAGTGATGAATTTTTAATTTCGTTTGGGGAGATTTATTAGGATAGTTAAAGCTTGTCATTATATAGGAATAGTTTAATGGGATGGTTATTTTAATATGAATAGGATAAGGATTTTCATCATAGGAATAGGAATCGATTATATCAAATAAGTTAGGGAATTTTTCATAGGGTTTAATTTCTTTTGTAGGGAACAAGGAAACTAGGATTAATAAGGAATAATGAAAAAGGACTTAGGGATTGATAAGGTTAGGGAATTAGGATTAAGATTTTCTCAAGGGATTAGGGCAAGAAGTTTATTTAAGTCATAGGCTAGGGTTTCTAGGTATATTGACATCAATGACAAATTTTTATCCAACAATATTCTCGTTTGTCATTGATGGAAATACTCTCCTTATTTGAATTTTTTCTCCCCCTTTGACATCAATGGAAACTCCTTCATATTATTCTCCCCCTATCATGGTCCTCTTCCTTCTGTCATGGTGCTTCTCCCCTTGTTAATGTGTTGCTTTATTGGGATGCAAGATATATGACACCCACATTTTGGTGAAGAGATTCAAATGCTTCTCGTGGTAGAGGTTTTGTTAAATTATGAGCCATTAGGATTAGGGTATATTGTTTTATTTAATAAATAAAGGATATAATTATAGAATTTTATTATTGCAAGTTCTTCAATAATGCATAGGGTGATAGAGTTTCTAGTTTAGGGTTCCTTTCGTAGAGTTAGAGTATCATGTATAGAGGGCTTACATATAAGACTTCCTATAGGTATTAGGATTTTAGGATTTGCACATTCTTCATTGTTTGGAATATACAAAAGAGGCATTATAAAATATAGCTTACCATTATATGGATAAGGATATATAGCTAGGGTTTGGGTATTCATGCATAGGGTATCCATGATAAGGTTTAGGGTTTCTTCAGTTTGGGTTTTTCATTTAACAAAGGCTAGGTTTAGTGTTTGCAACATAATGCTCTTAGGTTTTAAGCAATGTTATATTAGGGCTTCCAAGAAATTAGGGTTAGGACATTATTATGGTTTTAGCCATCTTCAACAATGTCATATAGACATCAATGAAAACTTTGACCAATAGACACCGTAAGTGAAATTTATCGTGTTCTAAAGTTTTTGGAAAATAACTAAAAAGTCAACTTGCAAGGTTGATTGGGCAAGCCATATGCTGACGTCAGCAGATGACTGGGCAAGTACAGTGTGCAATACATTCCAATCTCGTGTTGCCACGTGGCATGGTCATACAGGTTGAGGTGTCGCATTTTAATTAGTTGGTGGTGTGTTGATGTGGACCAATGATGAGGCACCATGTGACCCAATGGGAGGGTGCCACGTGGCCTTTGATTTTTGCACCAAAAATCGATTTTTTCAGTCCGCCAACCTAGTGGGGTTCAACCCCTAGACCTTCGATGAACTAACCAAGTACCGAACCACTAAACCATCACACTAGTTATTGTTATGATTTGGGTGCCAAATATATTTAATATATAACGGTTTTATGGTTGGAAGGAGGGGCAGGGAACATGGCCCCAACCCTTGGTTACGCAGATCCACACAACCCTGGCGTGAAGGCGAAGGGGTTGGACGATTAGCCCTAGCCCTAGATCACGTCCAACCTACCAAGACCATTGGCAAGAATAATGTGTTGAGGGTGGGCGTGTGGCGTGGCCCCTGGTTTTATTAACTACACATGACTGAAGGAGAAGGGCTTGAGCTAGAGGGGTGGGTGCATAGCCCATCCCCTAGCCACATGGCACCACATGAGTGACTTTGGAGCTCAAAAATAAGTGCTTAAGGCCTCATTGGCACGTTTAAACAAGTGACATTTTGCACCTTTTTCGGCAAGATTTCCACCACCTCCATGCCAATTTATCGCTTGGTAGTTTTCCAAAAGAAAGGATTTGTTGCCTGGTTTGGAGTTTTGGTCATTTTGTAGGAAAAATAGTAGTTAAATGGAGAAAGAGGCCTAACTTGTTCATTTTTCAGTCTTTTTGAGCCCAAGAAGAGTTTTTGGGTGTTTTGGACTCAATGGTAGCATTATTTTGTGATTTGAGCATTGTATGTTGATTTAAATTACATTTTGAGCATATAATAGAAAGGGACAACATTGGAAGATGAACCCATAGATGTAGCCCAAGAGGGATGAACTTCATCATCAAATTTTTGTTTGTGTGTGTTGGGAATCATGATTGTCATTAGACCAAAACTCGTAGGTATTATTCATTAATCGTATCGCCAGATATAATATCCACAAGAGGCGGTTCGCCTATGTTGTGAAACACATGGAAGCGTTCTTTTATCCAATTTCCAACAATCCCCCTCCCCCCCACAAACGAAAGCTAGGTGTGTATCGAACTCGTGACCTACACTCTAATACCACTTATTGGGAATCACGATTGTCGTTAGACCAAAACCCACAGGTATTATTCAACAATAGTATGTCCATATATAATATCCATGAGAGGCGGTTAGTCCATGTCGTGAAACACACGGGGGTGTTGATTTATCCAATGTCCAACAGTGTGTTGTTGTTCATGGTCTATTTTTCTCTGCTTTATTTTGGAAAATATTAACTAAAATCACTAATATGTGCTTTTGTGTAACAGCACTGGTGAAAATTCCATGTAATAAATTTAAAATAATAAACATAGTTGATGGTACATGTATTACAAGCTGAATGTTGGGCAAAGCATCACAATGCGGGTGTTCAAATGGTTCATTATGGCTAAGGAAATTGGAAAAGGTTATGGCTAAGGCATTAAAGAGGCAAAAAAAATATTTTTGGCACATTTATTAATGAAAATAATGGAAATTAGGAGAAAAGGGAGATGAAAGGTCACAGGTTTCATGTGAGGAGGAAATTGAAGGAAAATAATGGAAAATGAAGAAAATAGAGGCCTCTTCCATAAAAAGGCTTCTGAGGAACAATTGGTACCTTTTGTCAGTGCATTTTTGGAGCTCTCTCATTATTCTCTCTCGCCCTATCATACTCTTGAATACTTAGAGTTTTCTTGGAGCACTCTTGGAGAGTGTGGATACTTGGTGATTTGGAGCAAGAAGGAAAAGGAAGAGCAAGAAATCGCAAGTGGACATCGAGATTAGTAGCTACAACGGGATTTTATTGTAGGTACCGAGTTATATGTATGTTTTCCTCACTAGTTTTGACATGCATGGGTATGCATGTGGATTTTCCTAGCCTTTCCATTTCCTGGACAACCATGGTATTATGGGTTTATTTCCATTGATTGTTTTTTGGTTGGTTCTCATGATTCCTTTAGCTGTGGGTTGAGTTATTAGTTCTTGGAATCCTTGGTTGGAAAAACGCTCTGGAAGCCCAGCAGAAAACTGTGGGTTGAGTTACTAGTCCTGGAAGCCTTGGTTGGACAAATGCTTTGGAAGCCCTTTGTGGGTTGATTTACTAGTACTAGAAGGCCTGGATGGAACAAATATTCTGTAGCCCTTAAACAAATTGGATAGAGATAAATATTTGATGGTTAGTTATGTGCAACCGTGAGGTGGAATCACTGGTTTGGGGTTGAGACGATTTGGTCTCTGGAGCCCTAGTTGGTGTTGATTGATGTGTTTGATAAAATCCTACATTCATGCTTGGAATATGGCATGGGGGTGATTGGCTGAAGTGATACTTATCTCATCCAGTATATGGATGGTTGGAACGTGGAAGTCCCATCTCTAATTTGTTTTTACATTTAGTAATTAAGAGCTCATTCCTCTCGTATTTGGTATGAAAATGTATTGGTTTATGTATGGATTTATTTTCTATTATATCCATTGTACTTATGTTGTTATTATGTTGGTTATAAGCATGTATTTGATAAGTGATGATGTATGGATCTCTCTATGTTTTTACCTGTAAATAAATGCACTATGTATATATGGTCAAATAGAATGTATTGTATCTTGTGATGTAGGGGAGCAATGCTTCTTAGCCATTCTCATATTTGTAAGAGACCCCCATGTTTAATTATGTTGTTTATACATGTAGATGCAATGTTTGTGACATTTTTTATGAAATTCATGTCATCGCTAGGAGATTCCAAATGAATTCTTGATGATGTGATTTATTTCATACATTTTTTTTAATGTTATTTAACCTCTCTTAAATTTTCATGAAGTTCTGGGCAGTGGCCTGGGTTCTGGGGATAAAAATGTTGCACGAATCCCAAAGCTTCTAGCACATAATTGACCTTTTGGGACCCTAGTCGTGGCCTTGCAAAGGCATTTCCCCGGCTATGGGATTTTACTCACTCCCTTGCCCTTACATTCCTGTCGCTAAGGCCTAAATGGGTCAAAAATTAGTCCCCATTCAGGGTTCAAGGGTATGGGAGGTTGGGTTACCTCCTGGAGGTGTTATTGATGTAGTGTAAGGTTTGTTTGTTAGGTTTATGTCGGTTCCATTTCCTCAAGGTCATCTAGGAGGTTGAATCTCATATTAGAAGCCTCTCATCATATGTTTACCCTAGTTGGTTGGATACTTGGGTACGTGTGGAAAGAGGGTGTTACAGAGTGGTATCAGAGCATGGTTCAACCCTTGAACCAGATGGTTCATGTGTTGTTCATGCTTTTTTTGATTGCTTATACCTTTGGTTTATGTGTTTGTTGCATCTGTGTTATGTTTGCCGTGGTGGAAGTGGTATCGCCATGGATGGGTTAATGATTTTGTTTTCAACATGTGGTCATGTGTGTATGATTGATTATGTATTTTTCATGGTTGTGTATTTGTAGGTTTTAACCCTGTACAGAAATTATTGGCAAATGAATCTTAAAAACAGAAAATAAACAATAATTAGAGCATAAAACATAAAAAAGATATACACAAAGATTTTCCCCTGGATCCCAAATCAAGACGACCAGCTTGATTTTTCATTATTTTCCTTTTAGTGTTACAACACATATATATACATGCCGAAGCATACATAAACCCCAATCCATTAACCCTGGATTAGAACATAACCGTAGTTCCATTGACCAGATCTACAAAATAATAGGGGCTGAAAACCATCATGCCCCAAAACCATGTGCAAAACCATGCACAAAACCATGGGCGGGTCTTCCCACCGAAAAATAACGGCCAAAAAAAATTTCTCGGGGCGTTGTCGCCCCTCCTGTGACCCCCCCGCGCGTGATTATTCGTGGAAAGAATATAACACATACCCAACATTCTCCCACTTCTTTTTTTCTTTCCGTAGGGGGCCACAGGAGAGCTTAGTCATTAGCCCAGCTCTGCAACACCCATTGTTTCTCTACACCAAGAGAACTTCTGAGTGCTCACAGACTTCGTTAATGCATCTGCAACATTCTTCAAGGTGTCCACCTTTACCAGCAACACCCTTTTAGCCTCAACCATATCTCTCACAAAGTGATATTGAACATCAATGTGCTTTGTCTTTGAATGATAAGCAGGGTTCTTAGCCAAGAAAATTTCACTTTGGCTATCACAGTCTATCCTTATAGCTTATTGCACCAACCCATACTTGAACATAATCTCTGCAACCAAACTTCTTCTTTGCTTGCATGAGTAGATGCTATGTATTCTGCCTCTATAGTTGAAAGAGAAACTACAGACTATATTTTACTCATCCAACTGACTGCACCTCCAAATAGGCTAAACACATACCCACTTGTAGATCTTCTTTGGTCCAGATCTCCAGCCCAATCTGCATCAAAAAAACCACGAATGTCCAACACTCTTTCCAATCCTAGTCTTCCCTAGTAGCACAAGCCATAATCACTAGTGCCACACAAATATCTAAAAACCCGCTTCACTGCTCTCCAATGATCCTTCCCTGGGTTTGACATAAACCTGCTCAATACTCCCACTGCATGTGCAATGTCTGGTCTAGTATAGACCATTGCATACATCAGGCTACCCACTGCACTTTCATATGGAACACGAGACATATCCACCTCTTCTTCTTGTGTCTTGGGACACTGTTCAGCAGATAACTTTGTACCTACAGGAATCGAAACATTCATCGATTTACTATCATGCATATTTAACCTCTACAATATACTCTCACCATACTTCCTCTGGTTTAACCAGAGCTTCCTCTTTGCCTGATCTCTCTTAATTTCCATGCCCAAAATATAGTTTACAGCACCAAGATCCTTCATGTCGAATTTGGAGAATAGTTGGGTCTTCAAATCTTGGATAATTTCTTTGTCATTTCCAATCAACAAAATATCATCCACATACAAAACCAAATAAATAACATGGTCACCAATTAATTTAAAATAAACACAGTGATCCTCCTTGCTTCTGGTGAATCCAAGTCCCTGTATATAGGTATCAAATTTCTGATACCACATCCTTGGTGACTGTTTTAACCCATAGAGAGACTTCTTTAACCTGCATACCAGTTATTTCTTCCCCTCCACCATAAAGCCTTCAGGTTTTTCATGTAGATATGCTCTTCCAGATCCCCGTGAAGAAATTTTGTCTTCACATCCATCTATTCTAGCTCAAAATCAAATGTAGCAGCAACAAATAAAAGTAATCTAATAGAAGTAACTTTGGCAACAAGAGAAAAAATATCACCAAAATCAATTCTCGGCACCTGGGAATAACCTTTTGCTACCAACCTAGCTTTTTATTTCTCCACCTTGCCTTCTACATTCATCTTCTTCTTAAAAACCCATTTGCTCCCGATGGGCTTCCTTCCAGCCGGCAACTCCACCAGATCCCATGCCTCATTTTTATGCAAGGATGTCATTTCATCAACCATGGCCTCCTTCCATAGTTTTCCTTCCTCTGAATCTACGGCCTCCCTGACAGTTTTTGGATCATCATCAGTTATAGTTAAAGAAAAATTTGAACAGAAAGCAAATGGACTATACCTTTCTGGTTGTCTTCTTTCCCGAACTGATCTTCTCACAGCTGGAGTTTGTGGCTCTTACTCTTCTGAGTCTTCTCTATTGTAGAGTCTGATTCATCCTCCTTTAGCTAAAACTCTATCTTTTCAGGTTCCTTTGGTAGGAATTCATTTTTAACAACATCTTTCACCTCTCTAAACACCACATCTCGGTTGTACACAACCTTCCTTGTTTCCGGGTTCCAAAGCTTATAACCCTTTAAACCATCCTTATACCCAATAAAGATTCACCTTTCAGATTTATTATCCAACTTGCTCCTTTTCTCCTTTGGAACATATACATATGCATTACATCCAAATACCCTCAGATGTGAAAGAGAGGTTTTCTCACCAGTCCATACCTCATGTCGAGTCTTATCCTCCAACACTGATGAAGGTGATATGTTAATCAAGTAACATGCAGCCTCTACTGCCTCTGCCCAGAATTCTTGTCCTAACCCGGTACCACTGAGCATGCTTCTTGCCTTTTCCATCAGCGTTATATTCATTCTTTTTGCAACTCCGTTTTGCTAAGGTGTGTATGGAGTAGTCTTCTGCCATGCTATACCACACTTCTTACAGAACTCTTCAAATTTTTTCTTGCAAAACTCCCCACCATTATTTGTCCTCAGCACCTTTATCTTCTTCTCTGTATGGTTTTCCACCAGAGCCTTAAATTATTTAAATCTGTCAAATACTTCAGATTTATTCCTCAAGAAATATATCCATGTATTCCTTGAGAAGTCATCTATGAATGAAACATAGTACACAGACTTACCCAATGATGGAACCGACACAGGTCCAAACACATTACTGTGCACAATATCTAATATCTTGTTTTCCCTATTAGCACTAGAAGAAAAACTCACCCGATTCTGCTTCCCATATACACAATGTTCATAGAAATCGAAATCCATAGAGCTATTAGACATACCTTCTACCATACCATTTCCATGCAGTATCTGAAGTCCCTTCTCTCCAATATGTCCAAGATTTTGATGCCATAGCATGGTCTTTTCTCCAGAGACAACTAGGCTTTCCGCTCCACTTTTGGGAACCACAGAACTGTTGCACCCATAAATAATAGTGCTTCCCTGAAGCTTTTACAAAGTTCCAATCCAAACTCCCTACATTAATACCAGTGCTCCCTGAACCATCTTACAGGCATCTTTCTCGAAAACTGTTTTTACACCTGCATCATCCATCTTGCTTATAGAAATCGGATTTCTGGCCAATGCAGGAATGTGCAAAACACCA
This sequence comes from Pinus albicaulis, assembly GCA_034641835.2. NCBI lineage: Eukaryota > Viridiplantae > Streptophyta > Pinopsida > Pinales > Pinaceae > Pinus > Pinus albicaulis. Next base: position 636,463,046 of record CM076571.1, read on the forward strand.
GGAAGTGTTCTAATCCTTCCACCTTGCAGCTTCAGCTTGACTTTTCCACGTTCAACAATTTTGGCCTTCCTATCATCACCTAAGAATACATCACTGCCATCATATTTCTCATACTTGCAGAACCATTCCTTATGAGGAGTGAAGTGAAAGGATGCACTAGAGTCAATCAACCATGACTTATGATCTACATGTGTATTTGAATATCCCTTTCCTTTCTCAGGAGCTTTAGATCTGCATTCCTTTTTGTAGTGCCCTTCCTTTCTGCATTTCCAACACACCTTTACAAACTTTCCAAGAGATTTAGATATCCCTCTATATTTAGATCTCCCACTCGAAACCTTATTCTTGTTCTTGTTCTTGTTCTGAGACCTTCCTCGTATAGATAAGGCATCTCCATTCTGACCTTCCATATTCTCCATCTCATTTCCTTCGACATCAAGGCTAAGACAGTGTCATCAAAATTCAAGGTAGTTGTATTGCTACATATTGCAATAACCAAACTGTCCCACGAGTCAGGTAGAGAACACAACAAATTGATGCATTTATCTTCATCTAATATTTTAATATCAACAGATGACAGCTGACTTACCACAATATTGAAGGCGTCCAGATGCTCTGTCACCGCGTCTCCATCCTTAATCCTCAGGTTATACAGATTTTTCCGCAGGAACAATTTATTCACCAGAGACTTAGATTGGTACAAAGTCCCAAGTTTGTCCCACAAATTCTTCATCGTAGCTTCCCCATATACATTCAAAAATACTGAATCTGAGACACACAACCGTATTGTGTTATTTGCCTTTCGATCCAACTTCTTCCAATCTTCATCTGACATTGTCGTTGGTTTAGTACATGGATCTACCACGATCCACTAGTCTTTATCCACCAATAGATCCTCCATCCTGAGCTTCCACAACTCAAAACTCTGACCATTAAATTTCTCAATCTCTATCTTTCCACTGATCGCCATCTTCTTTCACCACAAGAATCAATCCCGTAGATCTCCCACTGAACAAGGCCTACCACAAGCCCAAACAAAAAACCCTCAATAGCAAAGGCGTCCCCTTGAAGCCGAAACAACTCTGATACCAAATATAGGTTTTAACCCTGTACAAAAATTATCTACAAACGAATCTTAAAAATAGAAAATAAACAATAGGGAGAGCATAAAACATAAAAAATATATACACAGAGATTTTCCCCTAGATCCCAAATCGAGACGAACAGCTTGATTTATCATTATATTCCTTTTAGTGTTACAACACATATATATTCATGTCGAAGCATACATAAACCCCAATCCATTAACCCTAGATTAGAACATAATCGTAGTTCCCTTGACCGGATCTACAAAATACCAGGGGCCAAAAACCATCATGCCCCAAAACCATGTGAAAAACCATGCACAAAACCATGGGCGGGTCCATGCGTGACTAGTCGTGGAAATAATATAACACATACCCAACAGTATTGTGCATGCAAATTTCTCACATATAGTTACATGTTGTATATGCATTTCTTATGTATGCTAGGTCACAAATTGGTCATGCTTGTGTAGTGTATGTGCATGGTTGCTTGTGTGATGTTATATGTTGAACATGCATTGGTCATTAAAGCTTGGTTACATGTCACTTATGCTTTTGTATGGTTTGTTATTGTGATGGGTATGGTCAAATTTCATTGGCATGGTTATGCATTAGGTCATGTTGTATAATTGGTATGGTTATGCATCCATGACTGGACTCCAACTACACTAATGTTTAGGCACTAATATACCATTTGTTACAATTTTAGATGTTGTTATTATATATATCCATGTATTTCACTGATTGGTTGATCTTACAGGACGTATCCTCCCAAAATTACACTAAGGTACATTGGTTCATTTATGAATTGGTTTAGCTAACATATTGTACATTGTAGGAAGAAATCAAAGATGAATAGTAGAATGGTAGACTATAGAGATTCTCCATATGAGTCATATGAGAAACATGATGTTGGACATTCACCTCATTTGGAAAATATGTTGAGAAACCTAAAGGAGTAAATAAGGAGTTGTAAGGAAAACAATGATAAACATATATAGGCACAGGAAAACCAAGTAGAGGTTAATGCAGCCATCCTTCAAAGTTTGTTAGAATTGTTGAAACAAGGGCCACTTAGGATCAGTTATGGGCAGGAGGATGGGACCAATGGAGCATATGGCAGTAGGTCTCTCGGTGGTGACAGGTTGGATAGGGATGGAACGGTTAAAGATGGCAGATTGTTGAACAATCCAGATAGGAGAGGTGATAGACACATATATATTGTTCTTGTTTTGGTTCAGATAGGCATCATGATCATCATCGATATCATCCTTATAGGAGGAATGACGGGGGCTATTTGTTGAAAGATTTTAGAAAGGAAAACCACCTACATTTGACGGAGAGATGAAGATACCACAAGCTGCAGAGGCATGGTTACTTGGCATGAAGAATTTTTTTAGATTCATGATTACTTAGAAAATATTAAAACTAGGATTGCTACATTTAGTGATAGGATTAAGTTCGATGAGCCTAAATCATTGGAGGAGGCCATCAGAAAACTTAAGAATTATTATGAATAGTCAAAGCGTAGATCAGAAACCTAGCCAGATTGGAGAGGCAATGAAAATAATAAAGGAAATGGGACAATAAGAGAACAAGGCCTCAAGATACAGCTAACAAGGAGAATTTTTCCCCACCTAAGATGTTCAATACATCTAGTAGAGGACAGGGATTTCAATCTGAGGATCAAAATAAGGATGAGGGTTGGAAGCCTATATAGTGTTGGACTTGTGGCAAGGATCATCGTAGAATAAATTATCCAAAATCAAGGTGGAAGGCCATAGATATACAGTATGCATGAGGCACAGACAGTGAGAGATATTGGGCATAGCATTCCTCGGATTTATGCAAATGTTGATAACATGCAGGAAGATAATCAGGCTTCTGTCATTCATATGGACAGTAAGATTTGTAATCAAGTTGTTTCTATTTTGAATGACCCTAGATCTAACTATAGTTATATTAATCCTGACCTAGTGGATAAATGTGGTTTGAGTAAGGAAATGCATGTAGAATATTGGTTAGTTCAGTTAGCCACAGGTACGAAGAAAAGAGTTCACCATTGGGTAAGAGCTTGTGCATTCAAGTTAATTGGTATTCCTACAGCAATGTGCTTGAACATACTGCCTTTGAGTTCATATAGTATTCTATTGGGTATGTATTGGCTATATCTTCACAAGACCAAGGTAGATTGCTATGAATAAGCTATTGAGTGTTTGGATGAAAATGGGGAACTAAGAGTCTTACAGGGAAAGAAAAAATCCACATCAGTTAGGATGGTGACAACCACGCAGGCCAAGCATCGTCATAGGAAAGGGTGTGTACTATTTTCAGTTCATATCTCTATTGATAAAGGTAAGGAGGTTGAGGATGTAGATGTTTTGAGAAGGTATCCATTTTTGCGGTAGTTTCAGGATGTACTTCCATTATATATTTCAGAGTTTCCACCACATAGGGAAGTAGACTTTTCCATTGAGTTGATGCCATGGGCAACTCCATCATCAAAGGCACCTTACAGGATGAGCACACCATAGTTGGTAGAGTTAAAATTGTAGTTGAAGGAAATGTTGGAAAAATGGTACATTAGACCAAGTGTATCACCATGGGGTGCATCAGTGTTGTTCATGAAGAATAAATATGGCACTCTTAGACTATGCATTGACTACAGGCAGTTGAACAAAGTGACCATCAAGAATAGGTACCCACTACCGAGGATTGATGATTTGTTCAATCAGCTAAAGGGAGCTATCATCAAGTACGTGTCAAAGAGAAGTACATCTATAAGACCACGTTCATGACCAGGAACGGGCATTATGAGTTTTTTGTAGTTCCATTCGGTATGACTAATGCCCCAGCTACATTTATGTGTTTGATGAATAGTGTGTTGTGTTCTTATCTGGAAAAGTTTTTTATTTTGTTTATTGATGACATATTGGTGTATTCTAAAAATGAGGAAGATCTTGTTGAGCATTTGGTAGCAGTGTTAAGGTCGTTGAGAGAGAATCAGTTGTATGTTAAGCTCAACAAATGCAGTTTCTTCCAGACTGAGGTACACTACTTGGGACATGTTGTCTCCAAGGAGGGCATTGCAGTAGATCTAAGAAAGATAAGGACCATTATGGAGTGGGTAGCTCCTAAGAGTGTGGATGAGGTGAGATCATTCATGGGATTGGAAGGTTATTACAGGAGGTTCATCAAGAACTTCTCATAGATTTCTTATCCAATTACATCATTGCAGAGGAAAGGTAAGAATTTTTATTGGACAGAAGAGTGTGAGGCTAGTTTTGACCAACTTAAGCAGTTGTTGACACATGCTGCAATGTTAAAGATTGTAGATCCCAATAAGGACTTTGTAGTGTGTACATATGCTTGCAGGAGAGGAATTGGTGGAGTCCTTATGCAGGATGGAAAGGTGGTATGCTATGAGTCATGAAAAATAAATTAGCACAAGAAAAAATACCCGACACATGATCTTGAGCTAGCAGTGATTATACATGCGCTGAAGATGTGGAGGAATTATCTTTTTGGCAGGAATTTTTTTATTGATGAGTGACCACATTAGGTTCAGATACTTGTTTTACCAGCCAAATTTGAACTCCAGATAGGCTAGATGGTTAAGCATGATCAATGAATTTGACTTTGATATCAGGTACATCAAGGGCAAGGAAAATAAGGTCGCATATGCTCTTAGCAGGAAGGTACAGGTTAATCACATAGCAGCTATGAGCTCCTATGGGACAGAATTATAGGATAGGATGTTGCAAGTAGGTTAGCAAGATCATAGGTATATGGATATTGTGTACAAGTTGCAACATATTACAGGTACAGGTGTTGGCACAGGTACATGTAAAAGTGTTGTTACAGGTAGAGTTTTTGGCACAAGTACATGTACATGTGTTGTTACAATTACAGGTCTTGGTATAGGTACAGGTGTTGGTACATGTATAGGTACATTCGGTAATATAGGTACATGTGGAAGTACATGTATAGGTACATGTGGTAGTGGTATGAGTACAGGTACCAGTACAGGTTTAGGTGTACAGGAATTGTATTACAGTCTCACAGTGGATGGATTGGTCAGATTAGAGACAGGAGACATGTACTAGACAACAGTCACACTCAAGAAGGTGATCTTCAGGGAGTTTCATGTGAAACCATATTCGGGTCACATAGGCTACCAGAAGAATTTAACTGTAGTGAAGAAATTCTATTACTGGCTGAATCTAAAGAAGGATGTGGCAGAGTTTGTAGCCAGATGTTTGGATTGTCAGATGGTTAAGGTAGAGTGTAAACATCCAGGAGGACTACTACAGCCAATTGCGATTCCAAAGTGGAAATGGGAGTTCATTTCCATGGACTTCATCACAGGTTTTTCAAGGACAATTAGACAACATGATTCCATCATGGTTGTGGCGGACAAGTTGACCGAGGTTACACATTTCATTCCAGTGAAGACTACATACTCAGCTAGTGATGTAGCACAAGTATTTATCAGAGACATAGTTGAATTCCATGGTTATTCGAAGAATATTGTGTCTGACAGGGATGTAAAGTTCACTTCCAAGTTTTGGAAGGAGTTTTTTTCAAGTTTGGGCACTGAGTTGGTCTTCAGCACAGCTTATCATCTACAGATAGATGGACAAACTAAGAGGGTTAATAGGATATTGGAGGATATGTTGAGGATGTATGTGATGCATCAGCAGTGCAAGTGGGAAGAGTATCTTCCACTGGTAGAGTTTTCCTACAACAACATTTATAAAGATTCATTAAGGATCATTCCATTTGAGGCATTATATGGGCGCAGTTGAAAAACTCCTATCAGTTGGAGTGATCTGGTTATCAGGATACTAATTGGACCAGACATGTTGGCAGAAATGGAACAAGAAATGTAGGTGATCAAGAAGAATTTAAAAGCAGTGCAGGATAGGCATAAGAGTTATGAAGACAGGAATAGGTTGTTCAATGAGTTTTAGGTTGGGGATCAGGTGTACTTGCGTATCAAGCCCAAGCAGATCTCCTTGTCGATTGGATCGTGTGCCAATATGACACCCAGGTTTTATGGACCCTTTAGGATCATTGAGAAGATCGGACTAGTGGCCTATCGACTTGCACTGCCTTCCATAGTGAAATTCCATGATTTTTTTTCATATATCATTGCTTAAGAAATATGTTAAATATGTTTATCATGTTATTGACTGGTCTATATTGCAGGTAGAGCAAGAAGGAGAGTTACAGCCAAAACCTTAGTGCATTTTGCATAAAAAGACGCTCATACTCTGAAATCGAGCAATCGAGCAAGTTAAAGTGCAATGGAATCACTTTGGGCCCGATGAAGCTACATGGGAGATGGCGGATGAGATGTGGTCAATGTTTCCTTCCTTGTTTGTCGGTTGAGGAAAAGAAGTTTTGGTGTGATGTCATATTTTTTTTAGCATATGTTTTAGTGATGTTATGATATATGTTTGATGTGATGTTAGATATATGTACATATGTATATCGATGTAAATACTGCCATGAACTATGTTATAAAGCTCCAATAAGTCGTATGTAATATCCAAAAATGGTGATGCAGCAATACATGAACACAAAACTGGAGTAGTAGTGATAAATCAACTCATAAAATGTAAGAAGAGCACATAGCCATCATATTAATGTTACAGTAGAAAAATGTATACAATATCTTGAGGAAATAATCACTCAAGCTAGGTAATACAAGCCTCAAGAAAACATGTACATGAAAAATGAAGCACACTACTACATAGAAAAGTGCCAAGGCTATGACAGCGCAGTTTATTAGATGTAACTGTTGCTAGAGTATGTCAACAAATGGATATGCAAATATACAGTTCATAAAATGTGGGCAGAAAAGATCTAAACCCCCAAACTGAATTTCAAGACAATCTGAAAAGGATTTCCTGAAATATACAAAATTGGCAAAAGTGTCGAAGTTGCAGTCCTAGGACTGAGTAGCAGTTGTAACTCAAGAACTGGATGGAGATGGCTAAAGATGATGCACAATATTAATACCTCCTCCAATGGATATTCCAAGTGAAATTTTGATCCTAAAACTGAAGATATCACCCTCCAATCAAGCAATGCAAACCCTCACTACAAATGCTCTCTGAAATAACACAATCAAGGAAAGGGACTACGTTGTAGATGATGGAAAATGGTTGGCTTGATGCCATAGATAGTGAAATCAGCTCAAAGTCTTCCTCACTGATCCTCCAAAGGAGAGAAGGCTTCCTCCTCTAAAAAATAAGCTCCGGAAGTGATGTTTTGAAACCTCCACTGCAACACCCTTGTTGGCTTGAGGGGTCCTGACCCAGGTTCGGTGTGCAAGGTTTGCCAAAAACCCCTATACTACTGGCCCTTTTGGTAGTGACCTACTTGCGTAGGTCAAAGTCTCACCTGAAGTAGTATGGGTGGGTGTTGGAACCATGTTTCTGCACCCTGAGAAAGGAACGGTAAGGCAAGCAGATTTGCGCTAGATCCTGTGATTCCCAGATTACCTTGTTCTGTGCAGAGTTAATCAAGTCTTTATTCACATCCACGTGCACTAGATCTATAGTTGTATGCTTTTTATAACATTAACACAGCATTGCATAGATATAACATAATATATCTAGATCCAAGAATGCAATACACAGATCTTTCGCAGCGTAAAGACAGAAAACAATACAGCAATTATCAGTAATTCACACAACAGTACTCATAGATTCAGTTCTCTAACAATCTTTTGCATTAATTCATTCATCAATTCTTCCTTACAATTCCCTTCCTAACCTGCACACACAGCAGCAGGGTCCACACACAGCTGGACTTGGATCTCCGTGCACATAGCCAGTAGGAGTCCTTTCCCCAAAACCCAAACAGAGAGCTTAAACAATAGATCGCAACAATAGCTCCTCATTTCTTATCCTTTACAATACAAAATGCATCTCTATTTATAACAATCTAGCCTAGACTTTCCTATGGTCTGCAACCCATGGTTTTTGGACCCCTAATTTACCCTTTCACCCATTACAATGCTTTCGGGGCTTTGACACGCCCCAAAACCCCTCGCTAGACTAAATATAATCAAAAATATTCAAAATGGACCAGTTTCGCAGCTTGTTAGGAGACTCCGTTCCAATAGTCCCCCAACACAATCTTGTGACTCATCTTGAGTCACTGTGTTGGTGCGGACACATATTCCTTAGCCTGGTATGGCTTGAGTTGACTACCATTGACAAAGCCAGGAATGCGGTCACCGCGCAGGGTAACTAGCTGCACTGATTCGCCATTCGTGATCTCCTTAACCATGTAGGGACCAAGCCAGTGCTGCCGAAATTTTCCTAGATGTTTCGCAAATTGGCTATCATATAAAAGGACGAGATCCCCTTCGATGAATGTCTTCTGGCGAATGTGTCGATCATGCCAGGCTTTATCTTGAGCCTTTTGAAACTGTTGGTGAAAATTAGCAATAAACCGATCTTCCTCCAAAGCCACCAGTTGCGCCAGGCACTCCTCTATGATATCGGAGTTTGCCATATTTGTGAGTGTTGCGATGCGTAGGCTAGGAACAATGTATTCTATGGGCATAACGGCCTCCTTGTCATAGACCATTCGGAAGCAGGTCCTGCCTATCATATTTTTGCAGGTCGTTCAGTAAGCCCATAGAACTGAGGGAACGCGAACATCCCAGTCACTACGATCGGCATTGCAAACCTTATTTAATGCCTGCTCCAAAATTTTGTTAAAAGCTTCAATCGTCCCATTGGCCTGGGGATGATATGATGTACTCTTTACATGGTGGACCCGGAATTCCTCATTCAAATCTTGAATTGTTTGGTTAACAAAATGTGTACCTCTGTCGCTCATTAGGATCTTCGGGCAGCCAAACCTAGTCAGAAGCTGCTCAAAGATGAAGTGCGCAGCAGTTTCAGCAGTACAATATTTTACCGCTTGTGCCTCAGCCCATCGGGTGACGTAGTCAGTGGCAGTGATAATGTAACGCGCGCCTGTTTTCTTGCCTAGTGGATTGATGGGTCCTATAAAGTCAATGGCCCATTTTTCAAAAGCCTGTAGGGCCATTTGAGGCTGTAATGGCATGTCATCTCATCGTGAGGGTCGGCCAAGTCGCTGACATGTATCACACGATCTGCAATAGGTGTAAGAATCCCGATGCAGGGTAGGCCACCATAATCCAGCCCTCAAAATCTTTTGTGCTGTATCTCTGCCTACATAGTGGCCTCATGCAACTCCATCGTGTGCTTCTGCTAGGACGGTGGGCCATTCATGTTCCAATACATACCTGCGTAGTATTTCATCTGCGCCTAGCTTGTATAGCTGTCCTACGATGATAGTAAAGCCCGCAGCCCGGGTAACCAACTCCTTCTTATTCTGTACCAAATACGCTGCAGGGGCCACGCCCGTAGTAAGGGACTCAATGATATCAGCAAATTGAGCATCAACCACCTTAATGGTGAACAGTTGCGCATCGAGTAAGCCCTCATCCAAGTTAGTTGGCTCTTCCCCTGTTTTGATACGAGACAGATGATCTGATCCTGCATTCAACCTCCCGGGCTTAACGATGATCTCAAAATCATATTCCTGAAATAGCAACAGCCAGCGGAAAATCTCCCCGACCCCAACACAGGCTTGTTGACCAGGTATTTCAAAGCCGAATGATCAGTGAACATCTTAAAGTGTCCACCCAGTAGATAGTGTCGATATTTTTGTAGTGTGTACACCATATCCAGTCCTTCGAGCTCAGTGGTAGAGTAATTCCTTGCTGTGCTCGAGAGTTTGCGACTGGAAAAGGCAACCAGGTTATCAATATCTCCTTCGCAAGGTTGAGTGAGAACTGCGCCCAGGGTGATGCCTGATGCATCGACATGTACATGAAATTCCTTTGACCAGTCTGGGAATATTAATATGGGTGCAAAGATCATCTTCTCTTTTATCAGTTCGAAGCTCTTATGGCATTTGTCATTCCAGAAAAAGAGACATATTCTTTTAGTAGCTTTTCCATGGGTGTTGTGATCAGAGCATACCCCTGAATGAATTTCTTGTAGTAGCCTATGTGACCGAGAATAGAGCGCAGCTATTTTTCCATTGTGGGGCCTGCAAGGTTGATAATTACGGCTATCATCGCAGGTTCAACCATCAATCCTTGCTGACAAAATATGTGTCCAAGCAAGATTCTGAATGGTACGCAGAATATGCACTTCTTGATATTCAAGGAGATCTGGTGTTTTCGGCATGCATCCAACATTAATCGTAGGTTTGAGACATGCTCTTTTACCAAGCCAAAGACCGTCATGTCATCGAAGTAACCCTCCAGGAACTTATGAATAAACTCCTTGAACACAGCCACTACGACCCTCGAAAAGATAGCAGGTGCGTTCTTAAGACCAAAGTGCATGACCGTATACTGGAAGGAACCCCATTCGGTCGCAAACGTAGTCCTACTGCGATCTTCAGGCGCAATTCTAATCTAGTGGTATCCCGAGAATCCATCAGTGAAGGAATAAGCCTCCTGGCCACCCATGCTATCAAGGATTTCATCGGAGAAGGGCGTAGGGAAGGGGTCATGAACACAGGCGTCATTCAGTGTTCATAGGTCCACATAGATGTGTGTTTCCCCCTTTGTATTTTTCTCCTAGATGACCATTAGACTTACTCAATCTGACTGTTCAACTTGTTCGATGATACCTGAAGTCAGCATTTTTTCCAACTCTTCTTTGACCATTTTCTTATATTTAGGATTCAGCCAGTAAGGCCGCTGCTTGACGGGGTGCACCTTAGGTTTTAGAGTGATGTGCATAATGCCGAGGTCCCTAGTGATTCCTTTGAGCTCAGAAAATTTTGTGGGGAATAAGTCCTGGTATTCTGTAAGTAGCTCGAAAATTTTTCCTACAGTGCCTTCATCCCAATAGTCCCCAATTTTAGCCAGCTTAGGGTGTTCTTCTATCCCAATATTAACTTCGCACAACCTGAGAGGTTGTGTTACATCAACATCCTGGAGCGATGGTCCGATAACGGTACGTTCTCCTTCAAATTCCAAAACAGAGATATTCTGCGAATTATCCTCTTCTTCATTAATCGCCAAGATCCAGTAGTTGAATATGTCTTGCATCTGGGCTTCCCAGGTCAGGACGGCTAGTGTGGTGCGTGGGTGAGGCTTTTTAAATATAAACGCATCGATGTCCTGCTGAGCTTCGTCAAGCATCTCTGTTCCCCCAATTATTCTGAACGTTCCAATAAAGTCTTATTTTAATATTTCCTAGTGGCAGGTTTGTTGATGTAACTCCGCATCTAAGTACCAAGCAACAAGGATAGGGCCCAAGGCATGCACAAATAGATGGATCCATTCTTCTGGGGTTCGTTCGGACCATTTGGTTGTCCAAGTATGCAGATGTGCGCGGGGATCCCCGGGTCCCAAGAATATCTTGGTGCGCACATCAGCGGGAGGTGTGAACCGCAGAACCATCCTATCCCGACACATCTCCCAGTCCGAAAATGCTTTCTTGTGGGTATCCCACCATCGTGCAGGTGTTCCACGCAGAGCCAGATTGAGTGCCCGGACCCACCGTTCTTTTGGCACCCTAGCCTCCAATGTTCTTAAGAATTCCTAGACATTACTTGACCCATCAAAGTGGAGAAGGTATATTACCTCCGAAGTAATGTGGTAGAGGGTCCTTGCAGTCCGAGGGCATTGTAGTGTTGAGAAATCGTGTAGCCGGGTCTACCAACTCTCTAGTTCTTCATCCGGATCAGAAAAGTACTCCCTGTCCTTCTCCCAATTGAATAATCTTCCTGTTGTAGGGTTACCCTAGTCTTCGCCCTGCGCCATCACCCTATAGATGTGATCTAGTTCCTCCTCTTCATAGGTTGGTTCTGTATCCGCACACCCTCAGCAGGATCCAGTGGTACTATTACGCGCGTACCGTTCTTCTCAAACACCATACTACGTTTTTTTAGATTAATGACACCCCCCACGTCTATAGCCCAGTCTATTCCTAGGAGTGCAGGATAGGGATCCGTATCTTCCACAATTTCTATTACTTCAAAGTCAGCTACGACCTTTACTCCTGCGATATCTACCATGACTTTTGGCAACCTTCCCAAAGGGATGACCTTCTTTTGATTCGCCATGCATAGCTGGATGGTGGACCAGTCTAACTTAGGTTCTCCCATTCGTTTCCATGTTTGCTTTGGTAAGACGTTCGCATCTAATCCAAGATCAAGAATAACCTGATCTACCTCATAGTCGCTAATATGCGCAGTCAATCACATCTCCCTCCTGGTGCGCCTCTTATAGCTGTGTATTTTATGTACTTCCTTAATCTCAGTCGTTGTGATGGGCTGGGCTGCGCAGTCCTACAGTAATAATTTAAGATTTTATTCAGCCTGCGAGTTGCACAGTAGCTTCAAGCATGCCCTTAGAAAGGGTTCAGCCTCCTCTTCTTTTTGGAGGTGCACTGGAAGCTGCGCAGGGGCTTCCAACGGCTCTTGTTTCTTGGAATTCATTTCCTTTTGGTCAGCAAGCTCCTCCCTTGCTTCCTAGGAGACCATGCTGCACGTCATGACTTTTACACTTAGATCTTCATTCCTCAGCTCAGTTTTGACTCTTTGTACATTTTTCGTGGGGGTAGGCTATTTGTCCTATATTTTCATCATCAAGATCGGGTAGTCTTCGATCTCATGGTCCCACTATCAGCAATATTTACAAGATTTTCGGGTGGGGTTCAGGCAGTCCCTAGCGAAGTGCCCTACCTCCCCACAGTTATAGCAAATCAGCTGGTCCTGTCCTCGTCCTGCGCTTCCTCCCCGGCCCCCCCTACCCCTCGTAGGAGAGCCACCAAAGGTCACGGGATATCTCAGTGATGCAAGATCAAATTGTACCCTCTATAGGTTTCCTCGATCTACCAGTAAGTCATATGTGCGAAAATTCTGCTCATCGTCTCCTACCAATCAGTAGAACCTGCACCACTACTACTTCAGTTCACCCATACTTAGCCGAGGGCACTGGGCTATGTCATGTAGTCCTGTTACCTGGCAGTCATCACACCAGAGCGTAGATCTGCTGGACCCAGGGTGCAGCAAACTAGGTCCTCCTACCTGGAGGTAATCCGCAAATAGAGGACACTGGTCCTTGGTATGGCCAGACACCCAACACCGTATGCACCAAAGATCTGTGCAACCATCCTTTCCTCGCTCCTTCTGCAGGTTCCGTATTTCTATATGCATAACTCCAAGTTTCTCCTGAATTTGTTGTAACCCCCCCAACATGTTGTCCTTAGGCGTAACTTCAAGTTTCATGGCAGCTTCCAAGGCTTTTTCCTGAGATTCGAAGGTCTGGTGGCTCATTGGTATGCGTAAGTGAGGTAGCAACATAGCGATGAACCATTCTGTGTGTTTTCTATCATCATACTTGAACCCTCCTTCCCTGATTTCTTTCTTTAACCGCTGATTAGCCTCCCATACTAACTCAGATGCACCTTGCTTGAAGTCTTTCACTTCAGCTACCAACTAAGAGTAAGATTTTGGCTTCCGGAATTGTTGTTTTAAAGCGTCCTTAACATCTTGAAGTGATGCACTCCCGTTTTGAGATATATACTACATATACCAATCCAGTGCCCTTTCTTCGAAAGACAGGGATAGCTGCGCCCTTTTCATAGTATCGCTTACCACCCCTTGCGCAGTCCACACCGAGTCAGCCACGAACCAAAACCGTTCCATGTCCTCATCGGCTGCGCCTTTAGAGGTAGGTAATTTTAAGTGTGTTGCCATGGGTTCCTCTGGTTTATTTTCCCGGAGGTCCGACGTCGGGGTAGCTGACGGACCTTGTGTAGGTCTCGGCAAGCTATGAGCAGAGCGATCCTCTACTTGACTGGTTCGATAGTACTTACCGCTCTGCGTTGTGCTTTCACCCAGAGTAGCACTCATTCAACCCTGCGCTAGATCTCTAATGCCATTACCTGATCCCTTTTCTCAAACTTCTTCCAGTCCCAACAACGGAACCATTTGTTGGCTTGAGGGGTCCTGACCCAGGTTCGGTGTGCAAGGTTTGCCAACAAACCCCTATGCTACTGGCCCTTTCAACAGTGACCTGCTTGCATAGGTCAAAGTCTCACCCGAAGTAGTATGGGTGGGTGCTGGAACCAAGCTTCCGCACCCTGAGAAAGGAAGGGTAAGGCAAGCAGAGCTGCGCTAGATCCTATGATTCCCATATTACCTTGTTCTGTATAGAGTTAATCAAGTCTCTATTCGCATCCACGTGCACTAGATATATAGTTATATGCTTTTTATAACATTAACATAGAATTACATAAACAGAACATAACATATCTAGATCCAAGAACGCAATACAAATATCTTTCACAATGTAAAGACAGAAAATGCACAATACAACAATTATCAATAATTCACACAACAATACTCACAGATTCAATTCTCTAACAATCTTTCAAATTCATTCATTCATCAATTCTTCCCTACAATTCCCTTCCCAACATATGCACATAGCAGCAGGGTCCACACACAGATGGACTTGGATCTCCGCGCACACAACCAGCAGGAGTCCTTTCCCCAAAACCCAAACAGATAGCTTAAACAACAAATCACATCAATAGCTCCTCATTTCTTATCCTTTACAATACAAAATGCATCTCTATTTATAACAATCTAGCCTAGACTTTCCTATGGTCCGCAACCCATGGTTTTCGGACCCCTAGTTTACCCTTTCACCCATTACAATTCTTTCAGGGCTTCGAACTGCCCCAAAACCCCTGCGCTAGACTAAATATAATCAATAATATTCAAAATGGACTCGTAGCTTGTTAGGAGACCCCGTTCCAGAAACCCTGCAACACAATGTTATACTTCAGCAGAAATAACGTTGTAGCTGAAGGAGGTGGCCTAGACTTAAGCCTAAATGTGGAGAAATGAAGTACAAGATCCCTCAGGAGGCCTCTCTTGAAAGAAGAATGAATTCCTAAATAGGAATGCCTTGTGATAAACAACACAACAACTCTGCTAAACAGCAAGAGAATGCAAAATAGCCATATAGACCATAAAATCAATAACCCATTTCATGTCCTTCTATGGCTGCCTTGCCCTCCTTAAATACAAATGGAAGCCTTCTCATCTTGGGTCCCACTCATTAGGGTTTCCTCCACCAAGGAATATTCCTCCCACTATCTCTACATTGTCTCCAAAGATGATCTCCACCTCCTATACCAGCGTTGTTGACTTGGTCAAACTTGACCTTTTCCACATGCAAATGCCCCTTTTCACACATGAGGGTGTGAAATCCAGCTCTTATGAGTTTCCTCCACCAAGGAATCTTCCTCCCACTATCTCTGCGTTGTCTCCAAAGATGATCTCCACCTCTTATACCAGCATTGTTGACTTGGTCAAACTTGATCTTTTCCACATGCAAATTCCCCTTTTCACACATGAGGGTGTGAAATCTAGCTCTTATGACTATCCCTTTTCACACTATGAGGGATTTTATTCATATTTCTGAAATGTGTGGGCCTCCTTACCCATTTATTCATCTCCTAAGTGAAATCAGCAAAAATCAATATTCTAATTAGCTGCATGCTAATTTTTGAATATTAAAGTCCTCCCCTCCCAAATGTTGCTTGTCCTCAAGCAACTGCAAGGATAGAACTGAAGAGCCTCCTCTTCTCCCCTTGTAGCATCCCCATATGATAAAATCCTCCAAGGATCAAGATGTTTTCTCATCAATATATCTCCAAGTTGCCTCTCCCAAGTATGCAAGCTAGCTTTTGGTGAGCATCCCAAATAGCTTTCATCATGTAGATTTAAAATATCCATGGAGGAAACAATGGGTTGTCTAAAGGTCCCCTTGAGGCATGGGATATGAAATGTATTGGTAACTATCATTCCCATGTGGATCATCCATCCCCAAGCTATCATCCATACAAAGTGAGTTACCTCCCAACATGGAAACTCTCCTCCACCTTCAGCTCCTGCAATGTAGGTGGGCTGAAAATCTGATCGTGGTAGACAAAATAGCCTACCCCACATTGTCCTCCTCTCCACTTATGATAAGTGTAGAGTATTTTTTTCTCTTGGGCTGCAAAAATGTTGCCTCCAAGTGGCAAGAAGAAAACTAGATCTCCAAAAATCTTCCCTCAAACGTTGTGAATCATGCTGGCCCAACCCATCCCATATATGATGAATATGAAATCATCATCATATGGCATCCAAGTGAGTGGAATACTGAAAGTTTCATGTAGAGCTGAAAGGTACCAACAGTTTCCCAAGTGGTCATAGTGCAGTTTTCCTAACTGTTGTTGCACAACATTACATGGCAACTCATAGAAAATTTTCTCCCAATTATTTATGAGAGTCATAGCTCAAGTGCTCCAATCAATCTCATGGCCCACCTCATAAAGAAACAAGAGTTTTTTTGTGGTGGCCATATCACCTCCCATGCTCCCCTTAGAACATGTAATGAATAAAGTGCGGGAATCCTCTTCCCCAAAGGAGAGATCCAACCAATGTTTCTCTCCCCCAATCATGCTCCCAATAAAAGTAAGGACAACAACAACATAGGGAACTACAATTAGAATCATACTAGTTACCATATGAAGCAAGGGAGAATGACAGTGGTAACTCAAATGCAACCAACGCAGTTTGACTCTCAACTGCAATAGAAAATGAAATGATGGGTGGCCTCCCCACCACTTGCTTGCTGCCCCAATCTCCTCACAATTTTGGAGAAAGTGTATGGTGTATGGTGCCAAATGAGCAGGCTCTGCAAAAGATACAATCTCCCCAAGTCCTCCTAGGGAGTGGCCATCACCAATACTGCTTATGGCCTCAAGTAGACCATGAAGTCTAGAAGGAAGAATGTTCCTTCCTTGAGAAATATCTTGCACATATATGGTTAAGGGTTGCACATATATATTATACAAATCATTATGCAAACAAACAGTACCCTTACCATATTTTTTGCCCATGAAAATGGAGTGGCTCATAGTTGAGTCTCCTCTCATCCTCAAAGAGAAAACAGGTGTTTGTGCTAACTCTTCCAAAGATTTATGTATCTCCTCCATCTCCATATGATCCATGCATCTCCTCATATGTTGATATATCTCCTCCTCAAAGCCTTCCAAATGTACCCCTCCATGATGGTGTGGTATGCTCTCATGGAACAAGTGTGGCTGAAAAGGAAATCTTCATGATCTGCTTGTAGTAACTTCTCCTTGAGATTGGAAGCTCTAGATAAGAATATCCTACCATGATAGTAGATGACCCCATCTCTGATTGAATATCCCTCCTCATGTAGCTGGTCATCCAATATCATACAAGTAAAAAGATCCTTAGAATAATCCACCAACAACTGGGATTTCCAATATGGATCTATCCTCCATAGTGACAACGCTGATGATCTATCACAAAGAGAATCTGTCATATGGTTTTCCTCCTCTTTGAAATCTCCCATGCCAAAGATGCAAGTTGGAAGACTGCTATCCTTCTCCTAATGCACCTGCCACAGCGCAGAATCTGAGGTGAGAGTGTGTAATGATGATGTTTGGAGAATATCTCCCTCCTCCTTGAGTCTACCCAAGACTCTCAGCGTTGTACAATGACCTCCCAAGGTCTCCACTCCTCTGAAATCAATGAGTGGTGCCTCAAAATGTGAAGCATATCCCATCATCTGCTGATCTAGTGGTCTCCTTGGTGAAATGTCTCCATGCAAAGAGACATCAACATCAAGAGTAAACTACATATATGAATGGACAGACTTGTCCCTGCCCTCACTGTGCAATCCAGTCTCCATATTTTGTGCATCGACCCTATGAAATAGATAGGGGTGTGTGCTCCTCATCAAATGATGTTGATCATCCTCCCTACCTCCTCCTTCCATCTGCATGGTTTCACAATCTGTCAACAATGGAACATGTTGATCATGGGTTGTGCCTTGATCTCCACACATGAGATCCAAGGGAATTATTTGCAATGATACAAGAAGCCCTTCTGTTGGAGCAAGAGCTCCTTCTTCCTCTGCATGAGGTGCTAGATAAGCTCTAGACATGACGACATTGTTTCCCTCAACCTTTTCTTCATCTCCAATAGGAATGGGCAACCTCCCAAGAATTGGATCCTATTTTGGAAAAAGGATCTCCATGCCCTCTTGTTCAAGAATATGAGATAGATTTCTTGCCTCTAACAAATTATGATGCAATATGTCAGCCTCCTCAATGGTTTTCTGAAGTGGGATTGAGCTCATAGGTTCCTCCCATACATGCAAGTTTTTTGTTTGTTTAAGTTTATTTAGCTCCACCACATGTGTTTTAGAAGTTTTCTTGTCAAATATTTCCACTAATGCCTTAGTGAACCTTGCATAAGAATAATTATTTGCATTTTTCAAAGAAAAAGACTCAAATATTCAACATGCATAGGCCTTACCTCCAAAATGCAGCGCTACAACTTTGATGGCTTCATCTTCAGAAATTTGATGCTGCTGCAAATAGGTGTCTAGCTCCTCCACCCAAGCTCTAGCTGAACATGTAGGTGAACCATCAAAAGTATATAAGATAAATCTACTCCCATTATGTTTCTTGCTTCTCTCCACCTTGATTTTGCAAAACTCTATAAAAGTGATATGATCTCTAAACTTCTCCGTTTGAGATTCATATTCTTGCAGAAAATCACTAAGAGTTTCTCTCTTAGGCATTTCTTCTTCTTCTATCTCCCTCATACCAAATCTGGGCATAGGACTGCGTTGTGCATCATGATGTGTGGCTGAATTCTCACACTCATCATATGAAAATATAGAGTTTGTTTCATATTCAAACTCGCTTGGAGGTTCTCTACACATCTCCCTTCTCATCTCCTTGAGATCTCTCTTAATACTCTGCATAGTTTGAGAAAGAAGCTTTGAGAGCTTCTCTTCCTTCCTTCGTCCAAATAATGGAGTCTTATTCTTGTCTTTTCTATACATATTTTCTTCTTCTTGTCTTATTGGTAGCATATTGGCTGAGATTCCACAGGATGAGCCAAGATTATGCTCTAATACCACTGTAATATCCCAAAATGGGGATGCAACAATACATGAACAAAAAATTGGAGTAGAAGTGAGAAATCAACTCATAAAATGTAAGAAAAGCACATAGCCATCATATTAATTTTATAGAAGAAAAATTTATACAAGATCTTGAGGAAATAATCACTCAAGCTAGGAAATACAAGCCTCAAGAAAACATGTACATGAAAAATGAAGCACACTACTACATATAAAAGTGCCAAGGCTATGACAGCGCAGTTTATTAGATGTAACTGCTGCTAGATTATGTAAATACATGGATATGAAAATATACAGCTCATAAAATGAGGGGATCAAAGATCTAAACCCCCAAACTGAATTTCAAGACAATCCGAAAAGGATTTCCTAAAATATACAAAATTGGAAAAATGCCAAAGTTGCAGTCTTAGGACTAAGTAGCAGCTGCAACTCAAGAACTGGATGGAGATGGTTGAAGATGATGCACAAGCTTAATACCTCCTCCAATGGATCTTCCAGGTGAAAGGCTGATCCTAACACTGAAGATCTCACCCTCCAATCAAGAAATGCAAACCCTCACTGCAAATGCTCTCTGAAATAACGCAGTCAAGGAGAGGGACTACGTTGTAGAATGGAAAATGGTTGGCCTGATGCCAAATATAGTGAAATCAGCTCAAATTCTTCCTCACTGATCCTCCAAAGGAAAGAGGGCTTCCTCCTCTAAAAAATAAGCTCCGGAAGTGGTGTTGTGAAACCTCCACTGCAACACAACATTATAATTCAGTATAAATAACGTTGTAGCTGAAGGAGGCGGCCTGGCCTTAAGCCTAAATTTGGAGAAATGAAGTACAAGATCCCTCAACAGGCCTCTCTTGAAAGGAGAAGGAATTCCTAAATAGGAATTCCTTGTGCTAAACAACACAGCAACTCTACTAAATAGCAAGAGAATGCAAAATAGTCATACAAACCATAAAATCAATAATCCATTTCATGTCCTTCTATGGCTGCCTTTCCCTCCTTAAATACAAATGGAAGCCTTCTCATCTTGGGTCCCACTCATTAGGGTTTCCTCCACCAAGGAATCTTCCTCCCACTATCTCTGCATTGTCTCCAAAGATGATCTCCACCTCCTATCCCAGCGCTGTTGACTTGGTCAAACTTGACCTTGTCCACATGCAAACGCCCCTTTTCACACATGAGGGTGTGAAATCCAGCTCTTTTGACTATCCCTTTTCACACTATGAGGGATTTTATTCATATTTCTAAAATTTATGGGCCTCCTTACCCATTTATTCATCTCGTAAGTGAAATCAGCAAAAATCAATATTCCAATTAGCTGCATGCTAATTTTGGAATATTACATCGTATGGTGTCATGTCATTATAGTGGCCATGTTGTTATGGTCACATTGGTTTTCTTTTCAGCAGGGTGATCATAGTAAATACTTCATCGAGATATGTTATAAAGCTCCATGGTAATATGTTTTCTTTTCAGCAGTGTTGTTGAGGTATGTGTGATTGAACACCGAGGATAGTGTCCCCCAAGGGGGAGGGTTCTGTAACATCCCTGGTGAAAATTCCATGGAATAAAGTTAAAATAATAACCACGGTTTATGGAACATGTATTCCAAGTTGAATGTTGGGAAAAACATCCTAGTGCAGGTGTTCACATGGTTCATTATGGGTAAGGAAATTGGCAAAGGCTATGGCTAAGTTAAAAAATAAAAATGTTTCATGCCCAAAAAACGTCATTTAGGGCCTCAAAACATCTCCGGAAGTTCAGGACCCGAAAAACTGCCAAAAATAGTAAATTGTGCTACAATTAAGGAAAATGAAAAAATGAAAGAAACAATGGTGGGGGTCCAAGTGGAATAGGTGGTTGGCCACCAATATCCACCTAGATCATTCCTTCCCCCTTAGGAAGCAATGGTCCCCATTGCGTTGAGTTCCTCCATGAGATGAGGAAACTTCTGCTGAACTTGGTCCCTGGTGAGCCACTTGCCCTGGTGAAGGAGTTAGCTTGCTTTGACAATCGATATAGTTGGATCTTCTACTAGCGAGTGTTCTTTATTTGTGTGTCCATAATTCAATCAATTGTGGCTTGTTCCATGCATTTTGGGTTTAATTATGTTGGTGTGAAAGTTTCTACCATGTCGAATGTGTTGGGTGTGGAGCCTGATTATCTTGTTTATTCTGTATCGTAGCCTTGGACCCCTGTACCTTAATGGGGGTGGCAATGCCGCCTGTAATTAAACACTTCCTAGGGGGTCCAGGGGGGGCGAGCCCCCCCTAGCGGGGGGTTTCGAGGGAAACGCCCCCGAAGCTAAAAACAGATCTAAAATTGCCTTGTAAAAGTATAGTAATTTCTAGTCAATATGGGTTGTTCATTAGGCGGATGATATGACGGTAGAAGTTATGTTTAGTTTAGGGTTTTTTTCCCTAGAAGGCAACCCCTTGCTTGTATGATGGTATTGTATTGTGGCTTTGTATTGTATGTGTATTCTCGGAGAGAGAAACAGATAGGGAGACTATGAGAGAGAATGTAGGACATCGTCACAAAGAACTGCCAGAAAGTCATAGGGTTCTTCTTACTGGCCGGACAACAGAAAGGAAGGACCCACAGCCCAGGACGTAGCCCATACAGGGTGAACCACGTATATCTGTGTCTCTCTAGTTTTTATGTGTTTTGTGTGCTTTTGTTTTCCATATATTTTATGTGTTTCATTTCTGTGTAATATATATAATTTTCTGACAAGTGGTATTGGAGCCGAAGGTCTATTTGGTTGATAAACTCGCAGGAAAGAAGGGTTCTTGGTTCGAGGGAGCAATGGCGTAAGACAAAAATTTAGTACCTAAAACTTACCGTAAAAATTCTTTACGCAAGGAAGATGCAGACAAGATTATCCGTATCGAAAGATCCGTACCTACCATGTACTGCAAAACAAAGAAGTCGCATTTACTGCGTACGTACTTAATGGGATATTTCGATAAAGGCACCCTATCAAAGATATTAGGGCCCTCGCGCATCGGGTAGCATTCAATACTTCGAAGGAAACAACAACAGAGGGTTTGATGCAGATGTTGGCGAAACTGTATGAAAAGCCCTCGGCCTCAAACAAGGTATTTCTTATGAAACGACTATTTAACATGAAGATGTCAGAAGGTGGATCTGTTGCAGACCATTTAAATGAATTTAATACAGTTACCAGTCAGCTAAGTTCTGTAGGGGTAAAGTTTGATGACAGTTAGGTATCTTTGCTTTCGTGTCATTGCCGGGTAATCAGAATGGTTTAGTTACAGAGTTACAACTAATAAGAACTCTTTTCCCCCAGATTCAGCACTTTCAAGTTTCCGATGATGTTGTCATGGGTTATCCTTAGCGAGGAATGCGACGAAAAAGATCAAAGACATCGCAGCAATTCTTCGAGCAAGAGTCTAGGGGAAGAAGAACGAAGAAGAGGAAAGAGTTTCAGATATCGTAGTAAATCAAGGAAAGGAAGATCCAAGTTCAGGATTCTGGAATAGTGTACGGAAATGCGAAACAGGGACAATTTGAAGAAAGACCTGTAGATCCTTAAGGAAAATAAGGAGACACACAAGAAGAAAAAACTCATGAAGAAAATGTGGATAGGACAAGTTACAAGATGCTTTGATTCTTTCTTTCGAAACTGTTACTGATTCTTGGGTTGTAGATTCAGGGGCCTCATTCCATGCCACACCTAATAAGAAATATTTTCATGACTATGTTCAAGGAGATTTTGGACAAGTCCGTTTGGGTGATGATAAACTCTATAAAATTGTTGGAATGGTAAGGTTCTTTTAAAACAACAAAATGGAAACCAATGGCTATTAAAGGAGTTAAGGCATGTTCCAGATCTGAAGAAAAATCTAATTTCAATAGGGTAGTTAGGTAGTGAAGGTTGTGTGACAACTTTCACAGACAAAACTTGGAAGGTCACCAAAAGAGAGCTAGTAATAGCAAAAGGCGAAAAGGTTGGTACATTGTATTTATGCAATGGTATTTCTAACTCTTTTAATGCTTTAACCTGTATGACAGTATGAAATATTATGGCATTATAGGCCTCGACACATGAGTGAGAAGGGGATGAAGATTTCGACCAAGAAATTTTTTTACTTTGTTTGAAGAATGTTGATTTGGATTTGAGAACTGTATTAATGGAAACCAATATATCGTAGAATTTCTCGTAGTTGGGAAAGAAAAGAAGTGACTCAAAAAAATTAGAGCTTGTGCACGCGTACGTACTGTGACCTCCGCCTGCATCTCTTGGTGGCTCTCATTATTATGTTACTTTTATTAATGATGCAACTAGAAAAACTTGGATTTATTGTATTTAGAATAAATCTGATGTATTTGATACTTTCAAGAAATGGAAAGCTTTGGTTGAGATTGAGACAGGAAATAACTTGAAGTGTCTCAGATCAGAAAAAGGAGGTGAATATTGCAGCAAAGAGTTTGATAGGTACTATTCAGAGCATGGAATTCGCAGAGAGAAGATAGTTCCAAGAACACCACAAGAAAAATGGCACGAAAGGACAATATAGCAAAGTTGTCAGTTATAAAGGTGCACATGGGCCACTATGCAGGATTGCCTTTACAATTTTGGGCAGATGCTGTAGATACTGCTGTTTATCTAATAAACAGAGGGCCTTCAAGTTCCTTGGATGGTGGTATTCTAGAGGAAGCATGGACAGGTAAAAAGGTAAACTACTCTTTTTTAAAGCCTTTTGGTTGTGAGGCCTTTGTCCATATTAATAAAGAAAATAGAACAAAGCTTGAGACAAAATCAAAGAAATGTACCTTTATTGGATATGGTGTTAATGATTTTGGTTATCGCTTATATGATTATGAAAATCACAAAATCATTAGGAGCATAGATGTAATATTCAATGAAAAGGTCTTGTATAAGAATCAGTTGCAGGAAAAGAAACAGGAAAAAGAAAGCAAGGAATACACGGTTCTTGATGAGATATCTGAAAAAGTAAATGTGCCTAAAAATAATAATAATCACATTAAGCAACAACAAAGAAGATACCTTTTCACAACAAAGAAGTCGGCACCTCAAACACCTCGAAAGTGGTGTTAGAAATATCTACAGGACAAGTAGACCCCCCGAACGATACTCTTCATTATATTATTTATCGTCGATTATCTTCCGTGAACTCGAATGTTATGAAGAAGCAATGCAGTTAGAAACCAAGAAGAAGTGGGAGCTAGCCATGAAAGAAGAGATGGACTTCTTGGTACATAACCAGACTTGGGACTTAGTCAGGTTGCCTGCAAGTAAAACAACATTGCAAAATAAATGGGTTTATAGGTTGAAGGAAGAAGATGGGGGAAAACAGAGGTACAAAGCTAGACTTGTGGTGAAGGGGTTTGTACAGAAGAAAGGTATTGACTTTGATGAAATTTCTTCTCTTGTTGTTAAAATGACTTCAATCAGAACTATTTTAAGTCTTGTAGCAACAGAAGATTTGCATCTTGAACAATTAGATGTAAAGACAACATTTCTCCATGGAGATTTGGAGGAAGATATCTGTATGCAACAACCAGAAGGATATGAGGTCAAAGGGAGAGAAAACTTAGTGTGCAGGTTAAAGAAGAGCTTGTATGGCTTAAAACACGCTCCAAGGCAGTGGTATCTAAAATTTGACAAGTTTATGTCTGAAAAAGGTTATACTAGATGTCACTCTGATCATTGTGTTTATCTAAAAAGGAAAAATGATGGCAGCTATATTATATTGTTATTGTATCTAGATGACATGCTTGTTGCATGGTCTAACATGCAGGAAATAAATGTTCTCAAAAGAAAATTGGCAAATTCCTTTGCAATGAAGGATTTGGGAGCTGCAAAACAAATCCTTAGTATGAGAATAACTAGAGACAGGAAAAATTGCAAATTAACACTGTCTTAGAATGAGTACATACAAAAGGTGTTGAAAAGATTTAATATGCAGAATGAAAAACCAATTAGTACACCTTTTTCTAGCCAGTTCAAACTTAGTAAGGAGATGTGCCCCAAGACCCAAGAAGAAATGGACTACATGTCTAAACTTCCATATGCATCAGCAGTTGTAAGCTTAATGTATGCAATGGTCCGCACAAGGCCTGATATTGCACATGCAGTGGGAGTTGTAAGCAGATACATGAACAATCCAGGAAAAGAACATTGGATGGCAGTGAAATGGATTCTCAGATATTTGAGAGGTACCACAAATCAAGCATTATGCTTTGGTGGTTCAAACATTACTCTACAGGGATATGTTGATGCAGATATGGCAGGTGACAGAGATAACAGGAGGAGCACTACAAGATATGTATTTACTGTAGGTGGAACAACTGTCAGTTGGGTTTCAAAAATCCAAAGTGTTGTTGCACTTTCAACAACAGAAGTAGAGTATGTTGCTGCTACAGAGGCTAGTAAAGAAATGATCTGGTTACAAAGGTTTAAGGATGAATTGGGTAAGAAACATGATATGGGCACGTTATACAATGATAGAAAAAGTTCCATTCATGTTGCAAAGAACTCAAAATTTAATTCCAGGACTAAAAACATACAGCTCAAGTACCATTTCATATGGTCAGTATTGGAAGATGGACAGTTGAAGCTGTAAAAGATACACACTAGCCAAAATCCTGCAGATATGCTAACAAAAGTTGTAACCAGGGAGAAACTGAGAACACTCTCAGTTTCAATTGGTCTTCAAAGATGATGATGAAGATGAGAAACAGCCAGGTCCAAAGAGGGGTCATTGTCTAGCAAATGAAACAGCAGTGGAGTTGCTACAATCAGTCTCCAAGTGGGAGATTTTTGGGTGTGGAGCTTGATTATCTTGTTTATTCTGTATCACAATGTTGGACCACTGTACCTTAATGGGGGCGGCAACGCCGCCCGTAATAAAACACTACCTAGGGGGTCCAAGGGGGGTGAGCCCCCCCCGGCGGCGGGTTTCGGGGGCAGCACCCCCGAAGCTAAAAACAGATATAAAATTGCCTTGCAAAAGTATAGTAATTTCTAGGCAATTTGGGCCATTCATTAGGCGGATGATTTGATGGTAGAAGTTATGTTTAGTTTAGGGTTTTTTTCCCTAGAAGGAAACCCCTCGCTTGTATGAGGGTATTGTATTGTGGCTGTGTATTTTATGTGTATTCTCGGAGTGAGAAACAGATAGGGAGACTGTGAGAGATAACAGAGGATATTACAGTGGATCTACTGTAGGTTGTGTCTCTTCATTTTGCTGGATAATAGAAAGGAAGGACTGGTTGTTCAAGGTGGACATAGCCCAAACTGGGTGAACCACGTATATCTGTGTCTCTCTGGTTTTATGTGTTTTGTGTGCTTGTGTTTTCTACATATTTTATGTGTTTCATTGCTCTGTAATATTTAATTTTCTAAAAGGATGTGTCTAGTAGAGGTGGAAAGTAGGGTTGAACGTGGTCCACATTGAACACTGGGTGTAGACCAAGGAATGGTGGAATACTGAGCTCGAAGGCATTGTCCTCTGTTAGGTCTCTGTAATTTATTAGCAATATTGGGAGAGTCCAATCGAGTTAACATCATTTCAACCAACTTTGGGATTCTAGGATCTAGCCCTCCTGAATCCGAAGAGGGATCTCTCTAATATGTACAAAGATGGATATTGTCTTTGAAAAGCTTAAGGTAATGATATTAGGCTAGTTATGAAGGCCAAGGGTTTTGTTTTGTTTTGGATGGTTGAGCATGAAATTTTACTTGAGGAGAAAGTCCTAAGTGCAAAAAGTTTCAAAAGTGAGAAGTTGCAAGCAAATAGAACAGTTTTGGCAGATAGATAGATATAACGCTGGTTTTTAGTCCATTGGGCTATGGAGTCATATCCGGGCTTTAATTGAACAACAACATCAAGTGTGATCCAAGGGGCAAGTCATTCATATCACAAGAACATTGAGATTAAATCAAGGAAATGAAAACATTAAAATGTTGGAGGGGTGGAAACCTATACACTTCGCAGGATTTATAACGTCCAAACAAGAAAGCCTAAGCAACTCCATGAAACCAACCAAGGACAATAACCATAGACTTCTGGCAAGTTCTTATTAAAGCAAATTAATTGACAAACAATCCAAGAATCCACATAATTACCTTCAGAAAGTATGAAAACATATAAGAAAAACAAAGTGTAACTTAAGATCAGATAAAGTACTTTTAAACCTAGTATGCTTTCAGTCAACACCAAGGGAAACTTTCATAATATGCCTTTGGAGAAAAGAATCTAAGAATCAGGGCAAACCATATCTTCTCTAGTCTCACTTTAATAGAAAATAATGGAAATAACATTCAAGAAAAATGTTTTAAGCGAACAGAAGGACGAGGGAACACCAACATTCCTAACTGCTTAAACCGTATTGAATCATTCTTAAATAAATCAAGAAAAGTATTAAGATAAATGTTTCTCATCTGTGAGAAGGTTACCGCTATACAGTAGATCCTAAACTCCGTTTAAACCGTTCTTTACAAGAGGGAAAATGAACAATATGGCATACATATAGAAGGGAAAACGTATTAACAAAGAAAGAAGCACTACTCGGAAGGATAAAGACCAGATCCCAAGAAATGTACTTATATTGATGTCAAACCAAATATAATCTTCAAGTCCAATGTTTCAGCTTCATAATCATCTTCACTATTCAACCCAATTCACTCTAGCACAAACAGAAAGCTCAAGGGCCAAGAACACTATGTACAAATAGAAGTCTCGCTCAAAGGTATTTCTGCAAAGTTTCCGCAAATCAACAATCTCTCATCTTCTTCTGAGGTATTTATAGAAGGATGAGGAGGTGATCTAAGAAAAGATCTCTCAGGATATTTAATACAGTTTCAAGACTTCGTGGCCTTTTGAGGGGCTCGATGAAGAAATTCACAGGTGGAACACTGTATTAACTGTTTGCAATAAATATCAAAGCTCAGTGGGAGCTTTATTTGACTTTGATGCTCTGTACGCTGTGTGGAGTAATTTCTTGGTTGTGCTGGAGGTGAATATCAGATTTTCTTCAATAACTTCGGCCTCTATTTGAATGCTTTGAGGCAATAAAACGAATTATGGTATTTCAGAACCAAATTGCCTCGTATGTAAAGTGCAGATAAGCTTTCGTCCGATAAAACACTTAGGTTTTTTAACCGTGTTTAGATTGGGATTAGGTTTAAATAACTGCTTTTAGCTCGTAATCCCTATAAAATCGTCTTCAATCTTTCATCTCGATGTGTTCGTCTTCAAACCGATACCTTTAACTCGTGCTTGGAATTAAAACAAAGAAGTTTCGTCGATGTGCGTACCCGCACTGGCTTTACTACATCAATACCTGCGCGTTACCTCCATTTAAACATGGAATAGAACCCCGTGAATTTATCAGAATGAAACGAGGGCATGAGAATCGCTGTCAGAATACTTGGGTATTTCTTCGTTATACAATGGAAAACGACGAGACCACTCCGCATCAAACACAAAACACTTAAGAAATCCTGCGGAAAATAGGTTTAAACTGCTTCAGATGGCGGGGGAGGAGCGTAGCCGTTGGATAAAAACATCTAACGGTGGGGATCGGCGCAAAAAAAAAAAATGAGAGCGGGGAGAAGAAATAAGGCAGGGTGGTTTTGGACCGTCCGATCTGGACACGTGACCGGGCCCGGGTATTCAACCTGGAGATCTCAACCTGGCATAGTATGCCATTGAAACCAGCGATGCGTATTAAAGCACACGTCGTTGATCTCCAGATCAGATCAACGGCGGAAAGTGAATCGGAGGGTTTTGAAATGGCGGTAAGACTTGCGATCGGAGGGAATAAGGACCGTTGGATAGGCGGGAAATGGATGGCCCAGATTTAATCGGAGGATTGCAATCGGGGAGGTCACACAACAATATGCGATTGAAACTTTGCGATTGAGCCCTTTGCTATTGAGCGCTGGCCGTTGATCTGAGGACCAGATTGATGGCATGGAATGAATCGGAGGGATCGCAAGGGTGTGCGATGATCGTCGGATCGTGAAACAGATGGACGGTCGGGATCGAATCGGGGATCGGCAATCGGGGGCGCAACAAAAACGCATGCGATTGAAAGTTTGCGATGTGATTGAGCGCAGGCCGTTGGATCAAAGGACTAGATCAACGGTGAAGAATGGAATCGGGGAGAAACCCTTGTATTTTATATAAAACCCGAACTTTTGAAATAAACAAAGGTTTTAATGGATCGGGGAGGAAAAACATATATATAAAGCGGATAGGCGCCCGACTGCGGGGCCTTTGGATGTATGAAAATTGATAGGCTCGGGGCTTTATATATAATAAGGGCCTAATCGCAATCGGAACTGCGGGCCTGGTCTTTCGGATCAACCCATTGAAATTTCCCCGATTGCGATTGCGCAATCGGTCTTTTTGATCTAACCATTTTATATTTAACATGTGACTTTGGCTCATTAAATCAAAACTTTGGAAAAGAGGGCTTTTGTAATTTACAAAGGAAAAATGGGTCGGAAATGAAATATTCACAAGGTTTAAGCGTCGAGGGCGGGCTCAGGGTTATATGAAAATAATATGATCGGGGGTCTTAAGCAGCAAGGCTAATCGCAATCGGAACTTTTGGAGTATGGCAAAGACTTGCGTCTTTGATTCTTTCCGATGCGATTAGCACCTTAACGTATTAGCAAGTGGTTCCAGACCCAAAGCATATGGTGGGGAAGTGGTTTAGGGCTTAGCCCAAGGGGCTTAGGTCCATAGCAATAACACTTTGATTTTTTATGAGGAACTTTCAAGGATTTTAATGGATTTGGGGGTTCTGAAATAGTTAAAAAGTGAGTTTTTAACTATGAAAGGGAAAATTTTCATAAATGGAAAGAAAAGGAATTATGAAAACAAGGTAGTTTTGATGGAGAAAAAGGGGAGCAGATGAAAGGTTTTGAGAAGAGGAGAAATGACGATCTTTCAGCAGTCTTTCAGTTGAAATCAGCAGAAATTCCTGAGTATAAAATGGGGCAGCAAATGAGGATTTTGGACCAAGGCATGAGGCCTACAAGGAGTCTTCAAGAGCCAACAATTTTTAGTGATAAAATTTGTTCCTTGGAGGCTCAAAAAAGATCTTAGCCACCTTTTGGTATAACAAAATATTATAGGTGGCTAACATCCTCTACAGTCTTGGTGATTGTGTATGGCCCATATCGGAGTGGGCGAAGCTTGCGGTGGGGTCCAGCAAGGCTCTCCTTATGCAAATGTAGCCACACTTTGTCACCCACCTAGAATTTGTGTTGCACCTGATGTTGATCATGTCGCTACTTGTACTTAGCATTGGCTCTATCCAATACGTGATGAACCTAATGGAAGATATGTTGAATGCACTCAATGAATTTGTTCACCTTGGCAGCTTCAAACTGGACATGAGCCAAATCAGCCTGAGTAGCTGCAAATGGCATGGCTATGTTAATGGGAAATAGTGGCTAAAATTCCAAGCCCACATGAAAGGGGTTGTGGTTAGTTGAGATGTGGAGGCCCCGGTTATAGATATGTTGTACATAGGGGAGGCTCTCATCCCATGTGCATGGATGCTTTGAGTCATACATGCATAGAATGTGTACAATCATCCTGTTGACGACCTTTTTCTGACCATCAGTTTGGGGATGGAAAGTTGTGGACTTGGTGAGCTTTGTGTCCATCATTGACCAGAGGTTGGACCAAAATTTACTAAGGAACCTGTTGTCCCGACTAGAGATGATAGAATGTGGGATCCTAAAGTGTACCCACACTCATTCAAAGAAGAGTTTAGCAGTGGCTTCTGTTGTGATATTCTTCTTGTAGGCCGTCATAATGGCCATCTTCGAGAATCTGTCAACGACCATGAAAACACAGTCGTTGCCATGCTTAGTAGAAGGAAGGCCCGAAATGTAATCCATGGAGATCGATTCCCAAGGTCGACTAGGGGTAGGCAGTGGAGTATAGAGGCCTTGCTTCTTTATGGTCGGTTTGAAAATGGCATAGATAGTGCAGGATCTGATGTACTTCCCGACATCCTCTCGAAGGTTTTTCCAATAGAAATAATTTTGCAGTACTGCCACTGTTTTCTCGAACCAAAAATTCCCAGCGACCTGACTGTAGTGCACTTCCAAAATCATCTTGGCACGCTCACTTGAAGGAACATAAAGGTGTCTCAGGTGACATAGCAGTCCATCCTGGAGGTGAAAATTTGGAACTCGATTACCCTCCAAGATCGTCTTGTATGTGTGGCCAATTTCAAATCGCTCTTGTAGAGAAGCTGCCAATCAAAAGTCTCGTGCCCATAAGAGTTGAGCACGGAGGTTATCCCAACGATCAGTGGTCGGTTGAGGCAGTCTGAAAAATTATTGGTGTTGCCCTTCTTATACTTGATGTTCAAATGAAACTACAGATATGAGGACCACTTCTGATGGTGATAATTCTGTAACTTCACTTGTGTCTGTATGAACTGTAGGGGTTGGTGGTCTGTGTGGATGATCATTTCCTTCCCCAAAATTCAATGCTTCCATTTTCGGCAAGCTTGCACAATGGAATACATCTCTTTTTCATAAGTGGGATACTTCTAGACTGTGTCGAACTATATCTCACTGTGATATGCCATTGGATGCCCATGTTGATTAAGAATTGCCCCAATAGCATAGTCATAGGCATCTGTCTCGATCTCAAATGGTTGTTACAAGTCTGGTAATGAGAGCACTGGGTAGAGCATAGGCGATGTTTCAACTCCATGAATGCCTTTTGTTGAGATTCCGACCAAAATATTTTTTCTTTCACTCCTCCCTTGGTGACTTGACTCAAGGGCCAAGTGATATAAAAGAATCCCATCACGAACCTGTTGTAGAAATTTGCAAGACCTAGAATGTTTTGAAGCTCTGTTAGAGTGGTTGGGTTTATCCAATGCCAAATTAATTGGATCTTGGTTGGATCCACATTCACCCCCCTAGCATCAATAATTTATCCCAGATACTAAACCTGGGTCATGCCAAAAATGCACTTCTCCAAGTTGGTACACAACTTGTGTTTCCGCAGTGTTTAGAGGACTTGTCGAATGTGGTGGAGGTGCTCTTACCAAGTTTGGATGAATATTAGCATGTCATCCAAGTACACTACTACAAATGAGTTAGTGAATGGCCGCAAGATGTCGTCCATCAGCCTCATGAAGGTTGTGGGACCATTCGTCAACCCGAAAGGCATGACCAGCCATTCGAAAAGGCCCTCCTTGGCATTGAAGGCAATCTTCCACACATCGGACAGTTCGATTGGTACCTGGTGATACCCAAAATTCAATTCGATCTTGCTAAAATATTTTTCCCCTTTGAGTTGGTCTAGAATATCATAAATCCATAGGATTAGGTACCTATTCTAGACAGTGATCTTGTTCAATGCCTGATAGTCAATACAAAGTCTCCAAGTCCCATCCTTCTTCTGCACCAACACGATCGGGCTCCCACAGGGGGATGAACTTGGCCAGATGTAATCTTTCTGCAGCAGCTCCTGAATCTACCTCTTGATTTCATCATTCTCCAGAACAAAGCACTGATAGATCGTTCCATTGGGTAGCGGAGCACTTGGGGTCAGATTGATGGGGTGCTTGACCTGATAGTGCAGAGGCACCCCTGTGGGTGAGGTGAAGATGTCCCTGTGCTCCTCCACAACCTTTTCCATTTGTTGTTGTCATGCGAAGGATCTCTGTCTGGAGGTCATGGCCATAGTCTTCTTCTTGCCCTGAGGGTGGATCATCAGGAAAAAAAAATTACCAGTTTTGGAAATGAGCTTAATACATTGTTTTGCAGTAACCAAAGAGATAGCGACAGGCGGTGGTACCTTTGGTATCCTGTACAAATTATTTCCCAAAGTAACAAAAAAAGTGTGAGGTCAGGATCATACACACTATGTCACTTCCACAAGTATGGTTGGCCTAATAGTACATCACAAAAATCAAGAGGAGAAATGTCACATAATACCTCATCGGTGAAGGGCTTTATGTTGTAGGGAAGGTGGCACTCTTGGCTAACGCGGAGATCCCATCCTTGGTCAAGCCACCCGATGGTGTATGGTTGTAAGTGTGCTATGGTCGACAAGCCCAACCGCTTCATGACCTCTACTGAAATGAGGTTATTTTGGCTCCCACTGTCAACAATGAGCTGTAGCGGGGAACCCTTTACCCACATCTGGGAGTGGAAGAGACACTCCTCCTCCTATGGATATTTCGGTTCTTCCTTTTGGATCTTCATGGTGGAAACGATGGCATTTGGCTCTGCATTAATAATATGATTCCCTTTGTCATTCCCCTTCTCGGGTTCTGATTCATATTCGGAGCATGCATCTGATTCAGAAGCCTTCATCTCGGCCACCTGTGACTTCTTGACCCAACACTCACTTGTGTTGTGAGTGGAGCTATTATGGAACTCACACCACTTTCCCGTTTCCTTCTTCAGCTTCACGGTGTTTTTATTTTCTTGCATCTTTGGCAGGTTTTCTTGGGCTACCATGGCTTGGCTTTGTCCTTTGTTCTGCGGTTTGGGGGCACCTTTTTCTTGCTTTTGATTCACAGATCCAAAGTCTCACTTCTTCTATTTGAATTTTTTCTCAATATTTGTAGCATACCGATATGTCTTACTAAGCAAGGAGATGTCAAGGAACTCCATTTTCTCCTAAATGTATATTTGCAGACAACTGTAGTACTTCAGCATCAAATGTTTCTCTGAATCTTTGATACCCAACTTTTTGCACAGGGTATGGAACAGATTCGTCATCTCATGCACATCTTGATCCCTTTGTTGCTGCGGCGTAGTCCTATTGGGGTCCTGTAATTTGGCTGATTGGAAAACCAAATGGCAAGGCAACATATAAACCAAGCTTTAGAGCTCTAGGATCTAGCCATCCTAGTCTCAGAGAGGGATCTCTCAATATGTTTGTAAGGATATAGCTTTATGCTTTTAAGAGGTTGATTTTAGGCTATTTATGAGGTGAAAATTTGTTTGTTTGTTGGTTGGACAAAGATGATCTAGGCAGCATAGATAGAGTGTGGAAATCTACAAGCCATTGGGCAATGGAGTCATGTGGAAGTCTAAACAGTTCCGATTGATGAATTTGGGGAACCAAAGGGAAAATCTAACTTGGTCAATGGATCTGTGGAATCATATAGGTGGGATGAGATGAACATCAAGGATTTGGAAGGAAAAGTAGAGTTTTAAGGGTTGTTTAAGACTCCTTAATTATGTATACCTTTCAACTAAGGGACTTGCAACACCATCTAAACATAAAGAGATATTAAATATCCAGGGCTAACCATGAATTCTACCAACATACTTTATGCAGATAACATAAACAAGACAGACTTTTAAGTAAGACAAAGAAGGAGAGGAACACTCAGTTTCTTCTAATTGTTTCACTTAGAGTTAGAAAACATATAAGAAACACAATTAACTGCCTTCATAAAAAGTGGAATACCCAGGCATCTAATACTGCAATTAATAAGACCTTCGAATACAACTATCTCAGCAAGAAACAGAGGGTAATATCGGAACAAATCCTCTCTTCCAAGCTACAGACAATAGCGTTTGAAGGGTGTTTTTAGGAATAGCTTTCGAGAGGCATCAAGCAGACAGGGCAAACCATAATTCAACCTTGACACCAACTATTTGAAATATTATGAAATAAACAAACTTAAGGGTTTTAAAAGTAGTAAAACTACTTAATAAAACCTTTCAGTAGATGAAAACATAAAGGCAGTGAAAAGTAAACAGGCCTAAGGTGCTTCTAGGAGACATTTCTTAGCCTAAGCTTTTTACTCTACTGCAGGAAAAGCATAATGGAACAAAGCAAAAAAAACAGTAGAAAACATTAACGAATAGAGAGTACTTCACCAAAACCAAGCTCAGGGATCCAATGATCTGGCCTCCTTCATCAACAGGAAAGAAAAGACATCCACACTTCTTCAAAACATCAATTCTTCTTCAAAACAGTAGTCTATGTATTACTTCAGATTTCATCAAATGCCAACCCTTACAATGGAAGTTCAGAAAGGATTTATAGGTGAATGGGAGGGGAGATGACAGAGATGGTCTTAATGGTCAATTAAAACTGAGGAGATCGAATGCCCATTCTGTGTCATAAATATTACATTAATTTCTTTGCCCATTCCTGTAATTCTTGTAGACTTTGCGACCTAATTGTCAGGCTGGTAATAACTCCAAGGAGTGTCTTTGTGGAGAAGTCTTCTCGCTGCTGCAGTCTTTTCCTTTCTTCTGGTACAAGTAAGGCGTACTGTATGGGTTTTGAGACCACCCATACCCTTACAATGACTGCCTTAACATTTGTGTAATAATTTCTTCCCTTTGACGTATTTGAGGCTCTTCAGGCAACATAACTGACCTTAACTCTTTATCCGTTTGATTTGGACCTTTATCTGCTTATCTTTGACTACACTTTTTCTTTTAATCTGCTATCGAGCCTTTAATATTTTGTCTTCAATATTCATTTGATTTTCTATATGTAGGGTTTCTTTACGTGTTGGAGGGTTTTACTGAATGACCAGTGTTCATGATGCACTAGCGAAAACTTGGAAATTTAACCCGTCGTCCCTTTTTGCATTGAATTAGGTCCTGAGGATTGTCATCTTCGGCTTCTGCAACAATTTTTCTGTGGAGCGGCTTCAATATTTAACCACCATGAAAACCTGCAACCAAACAATAAACAATTAAATAAAACCTGCGTTTTTTGGGTGTTGAGGAGGTAAATCCCCTCTGCGGACAGAGGTGATCCCTACTAGCCCAGATCAGGTCTAGCAACAATCAAACACGCTACAGTGTAGGTTCCTAATTGTAAATAAACTGACTTGTGAGGAAGGCTTACCTAGAATCCAACGCTGTCGTTTGTAGAAGAGGTGGTGCTCCCGTTGATTTGCCCTGGCAGATCACAATCCTCACAATCTCCGTGATCGGACACCTGCACATGCAAGAAACAACGCAAACGCAAGCAGGAAACCCAGAATATACAACTATATGTCAGTAGAAGAGGACATAACCCATGAACATGATCAAGAACAAGAGTGGAACCATAACCAATAGTCGCTTAATATTAATGAGTCAAAAAGAAGAATACAACCAAAGCTTCGACGCCGAATTCTCCTTTGGCGGGTTGTCAGCGGAACATGTCTCGATAAAACCTGTCAAGGATGGGACAAGCCTCTCTCTCCGGATACTTGGCAATAGTCTCCTTACTTGGATTTGGCCTTAGGGAATCAAGAAGGCTTTTGCAGCATGAAATCTCTTAGGAACTTGGGGATTCTGGAACTCTTTGGAACTAGCTTGCAATGGAAATGGACAAGCTTTTATAGAAGGAGGAAGGGGAGTTGGGATCCCTATAATTATGGGATTGGCCCTATCATCAAGGAAGCTTCCATGAGAGGTGGCAAACCACTTCCTCTCTATGGAAATCCGTAGCCAAACCTCCCAACTCAAGATAGAAATCAATCCAGGAATTTGTTAGGATGAAACTTCCGCCTTTTATTTTTTAAAAACACCTCTTAATATGGTTGGCGCAGGTGCGGCTCTATGACAGAGCGCCAATTGGCGCGCCCTCTTTGGAGGATTTCCCTCTTGGCGCAAGGGCTGAACTATGGAACTGCGCCAATGGAAAAAGAGCTATTTTTAGGGTTTTTTGCAGGGAGATGTCTTAAGGGAAATTAAATCTCATCTTCAGAGGGATGCAATGAAATTATTTTCAAGTCTTAACTCTGCCCACAGGCCACGGAATAAGCCCTCCAATGTGCGAGATGGGGATTGTAGGGATGGTGACAAATTGCTGTGAAACAGATGCCCCCTAAAGCATGAGGCCCGAAAGAGAGAGAGAGGGGTGAAATGCTTTACGAGAACATGCCGACCGAAAACACCACCATCGGAAAACCTACGGAGCGAAGTATAACTGATGTCTCAAATACATGATATATATGCGTGGTATGGGCGCAGCCATCCATAACAGAGTGTACAATAATCTAGATCCAAGGCATGGACGCAGCCATCCAATGAAGATCGATAAATAGACTCAGGTATGGTCGCAGCCATCCAATCAGTGAGTCGTGTAAATAATCATAATAATCCACAATATCGCAGCCTGGATTACAACAGACACAATCCAGGGTCTTGCGCTCCATCTCGACTCGAACAAAGTACAAGTTCAAGCATGCGAATATGTGAGTTGAAGTCGAACATGCAAGAACATCGTCTGATTACCAGCCAATGATGAAAGTTGTTAACAGACATGAGAGGAACCACCAATAATGACAATGGCCCTCAAGGTACTATAGGTACAATCTACGGCGTGTGAATCAATGAGCCGGTGTCGAACACCCGCAGAATCACTCGATCGGAGGCCAATGATGAAAACCTCTCGTCGAATGCGACAAACCTGCCATTGAGGCATGCAGGCTCCAAGGTACCATGAAAGAGTCTCTAGACCATCTTCCTGGATAATGAGCTGAAGTCGACAGGAAGTGACCTTGATCGAAGGTGGGCCATAACGTTTCCCACATCATCGACACGAGACAGAGGAACATAATTTTTTTGTGAATCAGGATCATATGAGAATTAGAGGAAGGTTGATACTTGCAGAGGTCAACTTCTCTTGAACATGTAAACGGCACGACAGTGGACTTGGCATTATTTGACATCAAAATACCAGAGGTCATGGTGATGAGGCAATGAGTAGATGAGAGGTCAAAAGAGATTATCCAAACCCACGGAGGCAAGTGAAGAACGAGATGAGATGTCCCCAACCCAACAGGAATGCAGACAAGTGCCATGTTCAAGAGCGACATACTGCAGAAACGACAATGATACTGGTTCCATTTTTTCCCCACCATTTCGGTGAGTACCTCTTTATTTTTACACAAGCTTGAAGAGGATACCATATGCTTGTCATATAAATCCATCCTTCGGACGAATCCATCCTAGTACATTTAACGAGCCCTAGGAAGGAAAAACTCGGAGAACTTCATTTCGAATGAATCCAATGTCATCAGGGTTTAACGAGTCTGACAAAGGAAGTACTCGGCGTCTTTTCATATTTAGAGAGTTTGAAAAGACAGCTAAAAAGTAAACTCCAACGGTCCCTTTTCGTAAATAGTTCCTCAGATCCGAAAAGGTAGAAAACTATGTCTGAGAAAACCTCCTAGTCGCGATAGGCTAGGGTATTCCTTTTTCGTAAATAATCTATCCCAGCCCGAAAAAGGGGTAAACGTATACTGGGTAGATGTTATTTCGCAACCACTTTAACGATATCAAAACGACAAGGGCCTCGGCAATCTTTTCATGTTTAGAGAGTCAGAAAAGAGCTGAAAGTTGACTCCTCCTGGAGGAACGAGTGGCATAAAGGGTAGCAACTGGTTCCGGTAACGGTGGAACTGCTCAGAACAAGTAAAGGTCAAGAGGCTGGCTAACAAGACCACTCATCGCAGTGGTTCCTCAGGAATGGGTAAAACAACCAAGTGAAGGCATATGATTGGCCAAGCAGATAGTGACGATGGAGTGAAAAAACCAAGGCTCATCTGGCAAAAACAGGCTGATAAAATGGCAATCACAAGAGGTAAAGTGGGAAAGGTTTCATTTTTACACAAGCTTGAAACAAAGATAAACTATGCTTGAAACCGGTTTCATTTTTACACAAGCTTGAAATGGAAACAAACTATGCTTGAAAAAGTAAGCATGCCCCCAGCATGGTGACTCAATTCGAGGTACATGCCCCCCAAGCTTAAATCCATATGAAAGGAATATGAAGTGAAGGTTCAAATTACGAGATCTAATAAAGACTCGACTGGGATTTTACGAGATCTAAACAAAGACTCGAATTGAACGGGAACGTGTTTCATTATTTTAACGAGGTTGACACATTAAAAGAAATATCCTCAGGACACCTTGTTGCATGGTTTAAGGAGCTTGGCACGAGACAAGGAACTCTACTCCAACAACCTTGTTTCATTTTTTAAGGAGCTTGACACAAGACAAGGAACTCTTCTCCGACCAGCTTGTTTCATTTTTTAAGGAGCTTGACGCAAGAAAATGAACTCTGCTCTGACAACCTCATCATAATGAACAAGAAGTCATGGCTTCCAAGAGTTCCACTCCTGATGGAAGGAAAACATCCTGGAAGTCAGGACCCAATGCCCCCAGCACCTGATGCACAATGGCATAATCACTGGGTACAGGCACGTGGTAGGTAGCCACATAGTGGACCTACGATGGGGCAGATACAATAGGTGGATAAAAAATAGGAAGGGATGATGGCGAGCCATTTGCCACATCAGGACCAAAGAACGAAAGCTGATCAATGGTCACGATCCATCCTTCATGTGGAAAACAAACCACACGAAAAAGGGAGGAGACAAGTGCTCCCATGGCATAGGTGTAATCGCGCCCCAAAATCAGATTGAAATCCAAGGGCCCTGGAACAACCATCATGTCCATATGGACGGTTTTACCTCCCAAAGTAACAGGTAACCTTGGAAGGATCCCTAACGGTTGACTCGTTCTTCTGTTAAATGCCAACAGATTCTGTGTAACAGGCGCAAGTGGCGGTGAGCCAAAAGCTTGCCAAGTAGTCGAGGATAGAACACTAACAGACGCGCCTTCGTCTATAATGGTGCTAGGTACGACCATACCAAAAGCCTGTACTGTAGTCTCGAAAGGCACATAAGACGGAAGGCGGTATCCTGCAAATCGATTCCAATCAAAGGAAGCGACCAAACTACTTGGAGGGGCTACCATCGAACCGAGATGGTCTTCCCCTAGTGTTACGAAAGAAGAAGGAGCATCCTCCACGACCTCCATCTCGAAGGCAGGAGGCGTATCCTCTGGGACCTCCATCATGGGAGGCAAAGGAGCAGCTTCTTGAGATACGGGGACAGGAGAATCTTTCTCCAAGTCCGAAGAATCTGAAGAAACCAGAAGGACATGGGGGGTGTGAGATCCACTCTCAATGGAAAAGACATGGTGCATCGTAGATGGGGCCAGTTCAACCGATCCCACTACCAATGGTTGGTCAAGGATGGATTCCTAAATTTGAATTTCTGAGGGAGCGGGATCAACCAAGGATGACTCTTGACCAATCGTAGGATCAGCTGGTGGAGGACTCAAAGAAAGCCGATTATAACCAGCTGGAAGGCATGGTGTAGAACCGGTTGGGTTGTCCAAAACTCACTTGGCTTCATCCACATACGGACAAAGGTGAATGGCATGGTGCCCTTCACACAACTTGCAAGGATTGGTAATCTTACCCTGCTTCTTAGGAGCCTTACTAGCACCAGTTGAAGATGTGCCCCCAACCTGACTCCCAGAAGCTAAAGGCAACGACGGACGACCATTGGACCATACTTCGAGCACCTCGGGAATGCCAGGGCAGACTCGAAGGAGATGGTCTCCCGTGCACAACATGCAAGGGAACTTGACTTTCCGCGGAAGGTTGGGAGGTTTATCAATGGAAGGCTTCTTAGGCGCAATAGCCGCAGATCTAGCCTCTCCTTTATCAGACTTCTTCTTCTTTGTCTTATTCTTCTTCTTCTTAGCCACCTGGTTACTCGAATCCAGACTTTCACCAGGCGAAGTAGAAGAGGAGGACGCAGAAACAGGCGAAGAAGGGGAGAGGTCCACCTTGGAATCAACATGATGTTGTTCATGTGGAGGAACTGATTGACCAATAGCTGAGACATTCGGGATACAGAGGTTGAAAACAACCAAACAGGCAACCCAACAGTTAACCCAGGAAGGGACAACGTTGCCATATAAGGAGCACCAACATTTCCAAAAGGAGGAAAAGGACCTGAATTCCCATCGGAGGGGATTCCTTGGTTGGTGAATTCCGGAAAAGTTGCCATCAAAAATGATCTTCAGAACAACACCCTAAGGAAACTAAATTTAACTAGGAATATTTCGTGGGTAGTTAATTTTTTAAAACATTGAAACAAATACTCTACCATTTCATCTTTTAAGAGTCGAGAAACAGGAAAAAGGTGACTCTATCACTTTCAGATTGGAAACAAGCGTGAAAGGACAAGCGCTTAATGACCTTTTCAAATTTAAGGAGTCAGAAAAGATCAAAATGACTACTCAGGAATGCTAGGCAAAGGGTGTACCGAATAACCATGAGCTGCAATATACACCTTGGTTTCAAAACAAAAAAAGAAATCAACCAAGGAATTGACGTACGTGCAGGAAATCTCCCCGAATGCTATGTCTGGTGTATCACGGGTATAGGGCAGCAGACTTGGCTTCCTATGGAGAAAGGATTGAAACCTAGTGGGGTCTCCCTTTATATACTCGACGGTACGAGGAGCACAAGTCCATACTAGTGTTGTCTAAAGCCAAGAGGC
The DNA here is from genome assembly GCA_034641835.2 of Pinus albicaulis. Taxonomy (NCBI): domain Eukaryota; kingdom Viridiplantae; phylum Streptophyta; class Pinopsida; order Pinales; family Pinaceae; genus Pinus; species Pinus albicaulis. Next base: position 636,504,560 of record CM076571.1, read on the forward strand.
GAACGACAGCTACTAGGTTTAAAGACGCCGGAACACGTCTCTAGCCTAGACCTCTAAATATTTCGTTAATGTTTCAATGCTTCCTTAGGTAAATTGAGGAAATTTTATGGTTGATCTTCAATTATGTTTCGGTTTCAAGGCCCTACCGTATGTCATATGACAATCTCCTATATGCAGCTATATGAGAAAAGAAATCTTTCAATTCGATGAATGCTATCTAGTTAAGGGAAGAGCTTCAAACAATGATGCGACATAAAACAACACTGCAAACGAAATATTTTCCAAACTAGATGACTTTCACTATCCAAAAGTAATTTCAAACATTCAACGATGCAAATAATGCAATGTAATCTATGCAAAATTATTTTTCCGAAAACTATGCAATTGTAATCTATGCACAATTTCCTTTTCTTTTCAAATGATAAGAATGCACTCAATGCATTTTTCGATGAAATGAGAATCTACTTAATGCATGCCTTCAATGAAAGAGAATGCACTCAAAGCGATTTTTTAGTTTTCAATCATTAAACAATGTGATCTAATTTCAATGATAAATCTCAAAAAATACTTTTCAATGCAATGTGATCTAATGCATTTAAACGAAAAGAAAACTATGAGACGAAAACTAAAAGAACGTAAATATCCTTGATGAATGCAAAAGAGACGTAAACAAACACTAAGAATGCAATCGTTGTTTCAAACACTTTGTCATGAAATCCCTCAAAAGGCGACAAGACATATGAGGTCAAACACAAAGAGGACTTCCAAAGCAAAAGATCAAAACAAGGCATTCATTCCATTTTACATCAAGCAATCATGGAAAGAAGACATTTCAAACAATGAGCAATGTAATATATGCTCATATAAAGGAAAGACTGGAAGGGAAAGACACACTGGTGAAGGATTTAGAGAAAAAATCTCAATTTTCACACACCCTAAAATTGGCTCGACTTGTACATTGACAACTAGCGCCAACTGGCGCGACTTCTACATTGACAACTAGCGCCAATGGCCAATTGGCGCAGGTTGCTAACTGACAACAAGCGCCAACGCCTAAAAATGAAAAACAAAGAATTTCTCCCAACTAAGACCAGACTCACCACTTCCAGCAGAATCTCCAAGACTCAAATGAACCATGTGATCTAGGCTCAAAGCGAGACAAAGCTAGACACACAGATGAAGTTCAGAAAGCTCAAAACAGAGCAAACCCCAGCAGTCCCCAGCACTGGCGCGACTTTTAGGCTGAAACGAGCGCCATATCAAGATTGGCGCGGGTAATAAATGGACAACTGGCGCCAATTGGCGCGACTGTCATGCGAAAAAGTGCACCAGTCAAGTTTGCTATGCCAAAATAAAAAATAAGCAATCTAAGATCAGACCAGTGATGTTCAAGCTATCAAAGACCCAAATTCACAGAAAGAACCAGCCCAAAAGAGCTGACCAAGCAAGCAAGGCCAAGAAATTGACTGGAAAGAGAAGACAACACTCCAAGTTGTTCAGTCTGTAAACTAAACCGAAGATATACTGAAGCAGCGTTGATCTACTCCGCTAATGCAGAGCAAAAGCGTTTCGAAGGCTATCTGGCTGCATTTCAGGCTTCATCTATAGCTAGCAAATCAAACAACAAGCTGAGTCCCCAGCGGAGTCGCCAAATTGTTGAGGAGGTAAATCCCCTCTGCAGACAGAGGCGATCCCTACTAGCCCAGATCGGGTCTAGCAACAATCAAACACGCTACAGTGCAGGTTCCTAATTGTAAATAAACCGACTTGTGAGAAAGGCTTACCTGGAATCCAACGCTGTCGTTTGTAGAAGAGGTGGTGCTCCCGTTGATTTTCCCTGGCAGATCAAAATCCTCACGATCTCCGTGATCGGACACCTGCACATGCAAGAAACAACGCAAACACAAGCATGAAACCCAGAATATACAACTATATGTCAGTCGAAGAGGACATAACCCATGAACATGATCAAGAACAAGAGTGGAACCATAACCAATAGTCGCTTAATATTAATGAGTCAAAAAGAAGAATACAACCAAAGCTTAGACGTTGAATTCTCCTTTGGCGGGTCGTCAGCGGAACATGTCTCGATAAAGCCTATCAAGGATGGGACAAGCCTCTCTCTCCAGATACTTGGCAATAGTCTCCTTGCTTGGATTTGGCCTTATGGAATCAAGAAGGCTTTTGCAGCATGAAAGCTCTTAGGAACTTGGGGATTCTGGAACTCTTTGGAACTAGCTTGCAATGGAAATGGACAAGCTTTTCTAGAAGGAGGAAGGGGAGTTGGGATCCTATGGCTCAGTGGGATTGGCTCCCATTTAATAAGGAAGCTTCAAATAATAGTGTAACCACTTCCTCTCTATGGAAATCCATAGCCAAACCTCCCAACTCAAGATTGAAATCAGCCCAGTAATTTGTTAGGGTGAAACTTCCGCCTTTTATTTTAAAAAAAAAACACCTCTTAATATGGTTGGCGCGGGTGCGGCTCTATGACAGAGCGCCAATTGGCGCGCCCTCTTTAGAGGATTTCCCTCTTGGCGCGAGGGCTGAACTATGGAACCGCGCCAATGGAAAAGGAGCTATTTTTAGGGTTTTTGCAGGGAGATGTCTTCAGGGCAATTAAAGCTCATCTTCAGAGGGATGCAATGAAAGTATTTTCAAGTCTTAACTCTTCCCACAGGTCACGGAATGAGCCCTCCAATGTGCGGGATGGGGAATGGTAGGGACGGTGACAAATTGTTGTGTAAACATGGGAATAAAACTACTTCAAGAGGGCTTTAAGAAAGAGGTAATATACATAGAGGGTGGAATGTAGGCGGATGGTTTGAATTTTTCTGCTGAGCGAAGAGCCGTAAACCTATTTTTGGGAATATAGTATTCGTACTGGGGGTCGCAGTGGTAAGTGGTTTGGGACTGATCAAACGTGATACCGTCCAATGGCTAACATGTATGCTACTGAAAACCACCTATTTCATGTTCAAAATGCTTGATCAATTCTTTTGGTGAAATGAATGTGAAATTGAATGCTAACCATCCGATCTGGGGGGGACCAGATCTACGGCTATAAGCTAGCACGAAAAATGGAGAGATGCGATGAAATATATGGTGGGCCCAGGCTAAAGCGTGTCCAGGGAGAAAAAAATCCCATTTTCACGTTGAAAATGGGTTTTATATAGAAATGGAAGAGCGGGCACAAAAATGCATGCAGGTTGTTGGATCTGAGGGGGGAAGACATATCAACGGTGGGGGTTGGAAGGAGACACGGTGGAAAGGCCCAGCGTGGTCGGGTGGGACCAGCGGGACTATATGGAAATTGAAATAAAATACACCAGCGGGGGCGTTTATATAGTTATTCTATGTATTGATAGTGTCCGCAGGCAAAAGAAGGAGAATCAATGTGGGCCGTTGGATATGAAGGATGGATGGCAGAGATCAATTTCGACGAATCGGCGATCGGAGGAGCAGAGGGTCCGGGGATAAGGCTTTTTGATTTGTGATGGCTGATGGGAGGGATAATGCGATGGACGGAGGGCTGTAGGATCAAGATTGAGATCAACAGCTAGGATTTGGTTGGGGCATCACATATCGGCGGACCAAGGAGATGCGAGAAGGAAAAAGGGGAAGCCCGATGCGATGAGGGATACCGCAGACTGTCCGAATCAGATCAGGATGGATGGCTGAGATGGAGTTGAGGGATCGCATCGGCAGAGAAGAAAGGGAAAGGGATGCGGGGCAGGTTGAAAGCCAATTTACGATGGGGCGACGCACCGATGGCCGTTGGATCTGCAAGATCAATGGCGGAGATTTTCCTGGGAGTGAAACCATCACGTGGGGAACGAAATTAATAACAAAGGAAAATGGTCACAGCGAAAGGGAAAAAGGCCCAAATTTGATGGTCTTAGTGCTCTAGTCGCAGGGCCTAGTTTTATTGCGGCAAAAGGTGTTCTGGGCTTAAGGCCTAAAGGGAGAAGAAAAGGTTTTTCTAAGGTTTTTATGGGTTTTTTATGGATTTTTCAGGTTCCGAGTGAAGTAAAAGGGCTCTTAAAACCAAGTAAAAAGGGTTAAATGGCTTTAAAAGGAATTTTAAGGAAAATGAGGGTAAATGAGGGAGAAAAAGGGGCAGTTGTGAAGATGAAATGGGGGGAATGAGGTGATGGAAATGGGGCCTTTAGAAAACAGTTTTTCTTTGGAAATAGCGGGATTTTGAAGGATTTCTTGTGGAAACAGCATTGAAGATGACTTGTAAGATAAAAGACACCAAGAAGGCTTCAAGAACTAGCAGTTTCACATGAATATTTCTTCTTGAAGGCTTAAGAACATATTTAGCCATCATTTGGTATAACATAAATTATAGATGGCTAACAGTGGCTCCATTTGGGGAGGACAGTTGTCCTTTTAGGTGTCCAGAACCTCAGTTTATCAACCTCTTGCTTTTAGCAGACCAGTGCCTCCTCCATTGGGTAGAATTTCTTTGTTCTCTTGCTAATTTTCTTTGTATTTATTCAATGATCTGCAGCATGAAAACACTTTAAGACAACACCTCTACCTACCCAAACTACTTGTCCTAGCATTTTTTCTTCTCTTGAGTACACTTGGACTAGCATCTCTTTTATATATTATTTTTGAAAACAGAAAGATAAAACTATCTAAGGCTACCCTTATTTCTTCCAAGAGTCCAGATTAAATAGTTGGACTCATAAACTTCTCTACCTAATCTACTATCTGTCAATATTAAGCTGTTTGACAGGTATGCATTCTCTACATTCTAAAACAGAATTTTAAACACAAACAAACCAGGATTAAACAGTCTGATTTTTTGTAGTGTCTATAGTTGTATGTACAAGCTACACATAGACTTTATTTGCAGAAAATTGAAACAAAATTGTGAAGGCTTAAGATCTGAAAATAAAAGACATCCTTCTTTTCTTTTTTAAGCTCTGATTTTGATCCTTCTGAGCTGTCCTCTTCTTCTTTACTTGGTTCAAGTTTTCAGCATGTTAGAACCAGTCTTCTTTGTATCTTTGGCTCAGGTTTTGATTTGATTAGAGCCATTATTTCTTTCGATTCATTGGTTCAGATTTTGAGCATGTTTGAACCATTCTTTCTTGTATCATAATCTATTATACTGATAAGCCAAGATTAAACAGTTTGGCAAATCTTCTTCACTAACCTATCAGTAGTAAATTGAAATCTATCTAGTCATGATTAGGTTGTATGACTAAATAGTAGTGCTCTTTCAAGTAGTAGCATTTAGGCTTGCACACTTTCAGATTTTTCTCTTTTTTGGTATGGGGTTGTACCTTTCTTCTTTTCATGTGCCCTCTTTTCTCTTTTTTATTGTTTTTTTGTATTTTTTCATTTTTTTCATGCAATGGTATGTACAATGGATGAAAAACTCTGAAACTAATATTCTTGATAGAAATAGCATTTGAGCATCCTAACATTGACAGAACCTCCAAACACATCTTCTCCATTCAGCTCCTACAAAAAAAATGCATTGTGCCCCCTTATGGAATGAATAATGTAGGGCCCCTTCCATAGATTTTCAAATTTTCCATGTTTCCCTTTCTCTTCCCTTATGGAATCCCATTTTAGAACTACATGTCTGACTTGGAAGTCATTTGCTTTGGTCCTTTTATCAAATAATTTCTTGATCCCTTCTTCGACTACTTGTGTCCTTTTATATGCTTCCTCTCTTGACTGTTGCAAATGTATGGTCTGATTGATCCTCCCTAACATGTCATTTTCTTCATCTTGGACTTCTTGAAGGATTTTCATGACTGGAACTCATAGAGAGGTTGGGAACACTACATCCATGCCATAGACCAACTAATAGGGAGACATGCCAATGGAATTTTTAGTAGTCAATCTATCAGCCCATAAGGCATGGACAAACTTCCTATGCTAAGATTTCTAGTTTTGTTCGAACAATTTTTTGATGATATTAACAAGGCCTTTGTTGGAGGATTCAGTTCGACCATTTCCTTGGGGGTAGTAGGTAGTGGAATGGCCTAATGTGATCTGATATTTATGGCAGAAATCTACCATCCTCTTGGACTTGAAGACTATAGCATTGTTTGTGATTATTTTCCTAGGACAACCAAATTTGGACAGTATGTTGGTTTCAAGGAATTTGATGATGACAGATTCAGTAGCATTCCTAGTGGGTATGGCCTCTATCCATTTGGTAAAATAATCAATGTCTGTGAGTATATATCTGTGTTGGGCTGAGGATGATGGGTGAATTTCCCCAATGAATTCCAAGCCCCATCGTTGAAAGGGAGCCTCAACACTGATAGGCTTCAAAGGTAGTGGTAAGATTTTTGTCCTACCCTCAAAGATCTGGCACTTATGACAGGACATGACTAACTTATGGGTGTCTGGGAAAATGGTGGACCAATATTATCCAGACCTGAGGATCTTTTTTATTGTGGTCTTCCAGTTAATATGTCCTCCACATTCTCCCTCATGTAGCTCATGCATGATTTTTCCTGCATCAACCTCAATTAAACATTTAAGAAAAATCCTTTTTCCAATACAAAACTCCATCTAATATACAATAATTTAAAGCCTTCTGTTTGAAAAATCTAGCTTTTATTTTTGACAAAGAAGGAGGAGCATTCAAATAAAGAAACACATATATGATGTCAGCATACCAAGGAGATTTCATGAATGTTTCTTCAATGAATGGTGTTGTGCATTCTTCTATTTCTTCCAAAACATCAACCGCGTTCATGTCTAAAGCTTGGAAGTTTGACTCAGCCATGAGTTTTGCTAATCCCTGCCCCTTGGTGAGTTTGGTGGGCCAGATCTCTAATTCATATTCTAGAATAGTGGCAATCCATTTTCCCCTTTTACCATCAGGGTCCTAACTTAGAATATCTTTGACTACAGCATGTGGCACAAACGCAATGATATGTGAATGTAAAATGTACACTCTAAAGTCCTTTAATGCTTTTACCAGCGCTAAGGCTTGCCTCTCCATGATATTATATTTGAGTGGAGCATCTCTCAAAGCCTTACTAAAAAAGGATATTAGTTGTTCTTGCCCCATGCCATTCTTTTGCAATAATACTGTAGCAATGGTATGTTCAAATGCAAAAGAGAAGATATAGAAATATTTGGTGAAATCAGGACTAATTAGAACTAGTGTTTGAGTGAGGGTTTGTTTTACCAGTTCAAATGATTGTTTAGCTTGCATTTTCCATTTAACACCCACTTCTTTCCTAAGCATATTAGTTATGTTTCTTAATAGTTCAGTCAGGTTGGGGATGAACCTCCTTAAAAAATTTATATTTCCAATGAAAGATTGCAATTCTTTGAGGTTTCTTGGGTGGCTGAAATTCAATATACCATCAATCCTTTTAGGGTCTACCTTGATCCCTTCTTTAGAGATTATGTGACCAAGAAGCTTTCCTTCTTGGAGGCCAAAGAGTGTCTTTTTGGGATACAAAGACAAGCCAAACCTTCTGCATTTCTCAAAGACCTTTCTTAAATGGATCAAATGTTCTTCATCATTTTTGGAGAAGACAGTAATATCATCAAGGTAAATGATTATAAAATAGCCTATGTCTTCTGAGAAGGCTATGTCCATGGCCCTCTAGAAACTGGCCCCTGCATTCATCAAACCAAATGGCATTTTGACATACATGAATGTTCCCCAAGGTGTAGTAAAAGTAGTTTTATGTTGATCACTTGGGAGTCCCAAAACCTGATTGTAACCTGAGAACCCATCCAACAATGATATCCTTTTAAACCCAACCACCCTTTGGAGTATGTGATCCATCTTTGGCGAGGGGTAATTATCTTTCAGGGAGGCTCTATTTAGATTCCTAAATTCAATACACAGCCTAATTTCCCATGTCTTCTTCTTAACAGACACCAGGTTGGAAACCCATTCTGAGTATCTAAGAGGAACTATGATCCCAGCATCGTACATTTTCCTAATCTATTTCTCTACCGAAGGCAGTAAAACGGGGTTTATCCTTCTTATTTTCTGTTTGAAAGGCTTCTGATTTTCCTTAAGAGGGATTTTATGTTGGATGATGCTAGTATCATAAGATTTCAAATCTTTATAGTCCCATGCAAACACATCTACGAATTCTTTGAAAAGCGCTATGTATTTTTGTTTGACATGGGTCGGGAGGGTATTGGACAACTTGATCATTTTGGGTTCAGCGGGGCTGCCTATGTTATATTCCTCAATGTTATTCTCTATAGGCTCTGTTTTCGGTTCTTTGGCCACGTCGTTGAAATTGAATAGTTGTTCTAATGGTGCAAGGACTTTTGGTATAGTATCACCTTTACATTGTAAAACTTCAAGGTCCTTTTGGTCTAGGTTGTCAAATAGCTCTGCTTTAAAAAGGTGCTCAAACTAATTTATATCAGTAGAAAGGGAGGGCTTTATTTCAGGGGTTTGTTCCTTATTGTAACAATCCTTTTCATGGCTGGAACTTGGTGTTGCTATGGAAAATTCATTCCCTAACTGCAAGAAACCATTTATGTGTTTATCATTTTCAAACACTTTCTAATAATATTCATTGTCAGGCACTGTTAGTCTGTTTTTCACCTTTATATTGAACTGTTCATTTATCTGTGGTATTTGGCAGTTGCTGGCAGCAAAGGAAAGCTCATTATCTTGATGATTTTAAGCTCTTGGTACGAAAATAAGTTCATACTTTTCAAATGTTTTAAGGAGATCAAAGGCAGCATTTCTATATTCTCTGAGTCTGGGGTTTTTGGCTGAATATTCCCCTTTGATTTGCCTAATGATTAACTCATAATCCCCTTGGAATGATATCCTCTTAACTCCTAAGTCTTTGAGAAAATGCAAGCTAAGGATAAGGGCTTCGTATTCTGCAATGTTATTAGTGCATGGGAAATCTAGTTTATAGGAGTAACCCTTGTTTGTGTTATGTATCCATACACCAGCCCCTGAACCGGCCTGGCTACAAGAGCCATCAAAGCTCATTTTCCAGAGTTCTTCTATCTAATTCTCTCTTTCTTTTTGCTGCCCAAGGCTGCTAATATTTGGGGCATTTCCTGGTTGAGTGAAAGGTAAATTTAAATGTTCTGGTGCACTGATTTCTTGCTTATTTTCCTTTTCTTGTTGGGTTATTTCATCTTCGTTGAATAAGATAAATGAATCTAAGTCTGAATGCGTGGAATAGACAGGCGAGTTGTTGGGATTTTCTTTGCTGCTCACCATGTATTTCATGAGGGATTCCCTAGACAATCTTCTGGTTTGACTAATTTAACACTGGTATGGTGGCATGGGACATATCCATTTGAAGGCTCCCTTGAACTTTGGCTCCCCATGATCTAGACAAAAGCATGCCATATTTTGGGGGAATGTCAGCTACCACTATATCCATCACTAGGCTTTTAGCAGGAATTTGTGACAGGTTAACACACAGATCTTTGATTAAGCCCAAGCATTTGACCCTTCTTGAATCAAAAGAGTATAAGTCTTTATATGGTCTAGTAATTTCTAAGCCTAGGCTTTCCATTACTACTTTGGGCATAAGTTTATGTGATGCTCCAGAGTCTAGCATGGCGTTGTGTAGGATCTTATGATGTATGTTTAGACTGACATAAAAGGGAGGGACAGCCCCTTATTGGTGTTTTCCTTCAATTCTAGGACCAAACAACAGCTCTGGTTTGTCATTTGTCAAGTTTAAAGTATTAGTATCGATGTTTATATTCAGGGCTTTCAAAACTTGACTTTTGTACACATCCTGAGTTACCAGTTTAGCTAGAGGCATGCTAATCTTGATCTTAGAAATTTCACCTTCGAGGTTGAAAGGAAGTGTTGTTTTCAGCATATTCACATCTGTTTTTTTCGCTTATGTTTCTTTCAACAATTTTGGTTGGCTAAGTTTTATCAAGACTGTTAATTGGGATTGTTTTGATAGGGCCACTAGCAGAAGTACTAGGGCAGCTCTTCTCAGCACTTGGTTGGTTGTTTTTGTCTCTGTTTAAAACATTTTTCTTGGTCAGGGTGTTGGTATTATTAGCTGATTTTTTAGGCTGATTTTCTGATGTTTTTTCAACAGTAGTGCTAGTGTTCTTGTCTTTGGCAATTTGTGTGTTCTTTTTGCTCCTAAGTGCATATTGTCTATGAACTTCCATAATTGCATTTTCAAACCCAAACCTATAATATTCTGACTTATCCTTATTGTATTCATTTTGTTTTGATGAGAAAAATCCTTGTTCTTCCTCAGTGAGGAAGATATCATCTCCGTCATCAGATCCTATCAAGTTCACATGATTTTCTTCCAACCTATCAGTTTCCCCTTCATCCTCTTTTTCTACATATTTTTGTTGAAAGGGAGGCCTAATTTTTTGGTCATTTTCTTTATGCTTATCCTGATTGGAATTTCTCCTAGAGTTCTGGTTCTGATTCTGAGGCTGGTTCCTATTCTGAGCATTTGTTTGGACATCCAACCTTTCCATCATTCTTTCCAACATTTCCAGGTTCTTGCCTAGATGGTCTAATTTTGAGTCAGATGTGGAAGGTGTAGTGTCTTCCCTATATGTTACTTTCTTTTCAGCCCTCATCCTAGCTCTTTTCTCAATCAGATTTTCTTCCACACTAAGAGCTCCCTTCTGCATGTCTTCTAGAGTTAAGGGATCCCTTTCTCTTAGATGATAAGCCATTTCGGGATCAAATCCTTTAGGGAATTTGGCCAAATATGAGCCTTATGGAGGCTTCAACTCTAGGGGTAGTGCGTTATACACACTATTAAATCTAGTGCAATAATCTTGTACACTTTCCCTAGTGTTTCTCTTGAGGTTGTTGTAATCTGACAGTATTTGGAGAGGGTTCTTCCTAGTTTCCCATTTGTTTATGAATGTTTGATGTAAAGTAGGGAGATCATGTATGCTATGGGGAGTTAGGCCTTTGAACCATTTTTTGTCTTCTCCTCCCAAAATCTGAGAAAAAAATCTCATTTTGATGGTCTCATCTTCTATTTCCATATAATCAAAGGCATCGTTCATCTTGTCTACATGTTGTTGAGCAGTGGTGGGTTCATTTCCAGTGAAATGTGGAATTTTGGACTGGTATTCATTGGGTAAAGGAACCAGAGGTTGGGGAAACACTAAGGGATCATACCATGCTGCCATGGCTGGACAAAGTGGGGGAATTTACAAGGGGTGGATTTACAAGAGGGAAAGTGGGCTGAGCTGCAGTGCTTTGGACAGTGTGTGTGTGAACAGGAGTGGAAGAAACACTTGGGCCAGCCAACTGATGATGAGCATATTTGTTATGGAAGGAGTTGAAATGATGAAGAAGTTGAGAATCAGGTGGAGTAGAAGTTGAAGCTTCTCTGCTAAAGCTCTATTGAAAATCTACAGGTTCAAGGTTAGCCTGATTTAAATCACTCTGAGACTTGATTCTAAATATGTTTCTGGTGTGAGGTAATTCAAAGTGAGGATCTTTCAAGACTGTGAGATCTTCAGGGACAGACCTTCTTCTTGAGATGGTCTTATCAGTAGTTGGTTTTCCAGATTTAGAATTTTGCCACAAAATTCTTTCTGGATTATCAACTATGGTGGGAGGATTAGGATCTGGATGGGATCTAGTATTGAGCCTATGTGATGCCATATTTCAGTTTCCAAAATTTAGAGAGGCTGAGGCTTTAGGACTGTTTTCTTCTCACAGTGATTTCTATAGGCCTACTAGGGCTAGTGGAGTCGCCAGGTGGAAATTTTTAGTCTTTTTGAGAGTAAAATGTTTATGGTCCACCACCAATGTTTATTATGAAACCAATCTGGATGTTTTTTAGGGTTTTATGATTTTCTATTGTTGTTGAAGGACTAAAGAGTCTATAAGAGGTTGCTAGGCAACTATGAACACACAAGTCCCACCGTGATCGCCAATATGTTGGGGTCCCGTAATTTGGCTGACTGGAAAACCAAATGGAAAGGCAACATATAAACCAAGGTTTAGAGCTCTAGGATCTAGCCATCCCAGTCTCAGAGAGGGATCTCTCAATATGTTTGTAAGGATATAGCTTTATACTTTTAAGAGGTTGATTTTAGGCTAGTTATGAGGTGAAAATTTGTTTGTTTTTTGGTTGGAAAAATATGATCTAGGCAGCATAGATAGAGTGTGGAAATATACAAGCCATTGGGCAATGGAGTCATGTGGAAGTCTAAACAGTTCCGATTGATGAATTTTGGGAACCAAAGGGCAAATATAACTTGGTCAATGGATCTGTGGAATCATATAGGTGGGATGAGATGAACATCAAGGATTTGGAAGGAAAAGTATAGTTTTAAGGGTTGTTTAAGACTCCTTAATTATGTATACCTTTCAACGAAGGGACTTGCAACACCATCTAAACATAAAGAAATATTAAATAGCCAGGGCTAACCATGAATTCTACCAACATACTTTATGCAGATAACATAAACAAGACAAACTTTTAAGTAAGACAAAGAAGGAGAGGAACACTATGTTTCTTCTAATTGTTTCACTTAAAGGAGTTAGAAAACATATAAGAAACACAATTAATTGCCTTCATAAAATGGGGAACACCCAGGCATCTAAGACTGCAATTAATAAGACCTTCAAACACAACTATCTCAGCAATAAACTGAGGGTAATATCGGAAAAAATCCTCTCTTCCAAGCTACAGACAATAGCGTTTGAAGGGTGTTTTCAGGAATAGCTTTCGAGAGGCAGCAAGCAGACAGGGAAAACCATAATTCAACCTTGACACCAACTATTTGAACTATTCTAAAATAAACAAACTTAAGGGTTTTAAAAGTAGTAAAACTACTTAATAAAACCTTTCAGTAGATGAAAACATAAAGGCAGTGAAGATTAAACAGGCCTAAGGTGCTTCTAGGAGACATTTCTTAGCCTAACATTTTTACTCTATTGCAGGAAAAGCATAATGGAACAAAGTAAAAAAATAGGAGAAAACATTAACGAATAGAGAGTACTTCACCAAAACCAAGCTCAGGGATCCAATGATCTGGCCTCCTTCATCAACAGGAAAGAAAAGACATCCACACTTCTTCAAAACATCAATTCTTCTTCAAAACAGTAGTCTATGTATTACTTCAGATTTCATCAAATGCCAACCCTTACAATGGAAGTTCAGAAAGGATTTATAGGTGAATGGGAGAGGAGATGACAGAGATGGTCTTAATGGTCAATTAAAACTGAGGAGATCGAATGCCCATTCTGTGTCATAAATATTACATTAATTTCTTTGCCCATTCCAGTAGTTCTTGTAGACTTTGCAGCCTAAATGTCAGGCTGGTAATAGCTCCAAGGAGTGTCTTTGTGGAGAAGTCTTCTCATTGCTGCAGTCTTATCCTTTCTTATGGTACAAGTAAGGCATACAGTATGGGTTTTGAGACCACCCATACCCTTACAATGACTGCCTTAATAGTTGTGTAATAACTGCTTCCCTTTGACATATTTGAGGCTCTTCAGGCAACATAACTAACCTTAACTCTTTATCCGTTTGATTTGGACCTTTATCTGCTTATCTTTGACTACGTTTTTTCTTTTAATCTGCTATCGAGCCTTTAATCTTCTGTCTTCAATCTTCATTTGATTGTCTGTATGCAGGGTTTCTTTACATGTTGGAGGGTTTTAATGAATGACCAGTGTTCATGATGCACTGGTAAAAACTTGGAAATTTAACTCGTCTTCCCTTTTTGCATTGAATTAGGTCCTGAGGATCGTCATCCTCAGCTTCTGCAACAATTTTGCTGTGGGGCAGCTTCAATATTTAACCACCATGAAAACCTGCAACCAAAAAATAAACAATTAAATAAAATCTGCATTTTTGGGGGATAAAACTGCTTCATAGGGCTTTGGCGGAGGCAGAAGAGCAGTGCAAAGGAGGTGGAATGCAGGCGGATGGTTTGAATTTTGCATTGGAGCGAAGAGCTAAAAAGTGGTTTTGGGAATACTGGAGGTGGTATTCGCGTGGGGTCAGAGTGGTAAGTGGTAATGGGTGGGGGGAATGCGATATGTGTTAATGGCTTACATTTATGCTCCTGAAAACCATCTATTTCGCGTTCAAAACGCTCGATCAATTATTTTGGTGAAATGAATGTGAAATTGAATGCTAACCATCCGATCTGGGGGGGGCAGATCTACGGCTGTAAGCGAGCACAAAAATGGAGAGATGTGCGATGAAATATATGGTGGGCCCAGGCTAAAGCGTGTCCAGGGAGAAAAACAGCCCTTTCTGCATTGAAAATGAGTTTTGTATAACAATGGAAGAGTGGGCGCGAAAACGCCTATGGACCGTTGGATCTGGAGGGGGAAAGCAGATCAACGGTGGAGATTTGAAGGAAACACAGTGGAAATGCCCGGCATGGTTGGATGGGACCAGCAGGAATATATGGGAAAAGAAAGAAAATACACGAAAAAGTGGCCGCAGGTGGGAAAGGAGGTAAATCAATGTGGGTCTTCGGATCTAAAGGATGGATGGCGGAGATTAATTTCGTCAGATCGGCAATCGGAGGAGCAGAGGGTTTGGGGATAAGTCTTTTGGAACTTGCGATGGCCGATGCCGATGGGAGGGAGCAAATGTGATGGGCGAAGGACCGTAGGATCAGGATAGAGATCGATGGCTAGGATTCCATCGGCGGATATGGAAGTGGGAGCGAGGAAAGGGCGATGCGCCGATGCGATATAGGGTAGCGCTGGCCGTCAGATCTCAAGGGAAACGGGCGATTGAGATGGAGTCGGGAGATTGCATCGGCGGGGAAAAAAAAAGGGAAAGGGACGTGGGACCTGGTGGAAAGCCGATTTTCGTTGGAGCGATCCGCTGATGGCCGTTGGATCTATGAGATCAATGGTGGAGATTTGTTCGGGAGAGAAACCATCGCATGGGAGGAAAAATGAATTTACAAAGGAAAAAAGGGGTGGAGAAACCTCCTATAGCGAGAAAGGGGCTAAAGGCCTATAGCTGACAGTCATGGGTCCATGGTTATATGGAGGAAAGGGCTGAGGACTAAGCCCGTGGGAGCTTAAACCTGTTTACATGAAAAGTTGGTTTTTAGGCCGAAAAAGGGATTTTTTGAGCTTTTTAGGTTTCGATAGAGTAAACAGAGGGGTTTTAAAACAAAATAAAAAGGTATTTTCATGGTTTTAAAGGGAATTTTGGAGGAAGTGAGGATATATGAGGGGAAAAATGAGTGATATGAAAGGAATAATGAAGAAAAAATGGAGGAATGAAATGATGGAGCTGAGCTTTTGAAAAACAGTTTTCTCTTTGGAAACAGCAGGATTTTGAGGTGAAAACATCAGTGAAGGTAGGCTTCTTTGGACAAGGAGAAAAACCAGGCTTCAAGAACTAACATGTTATTTTGAAGATGTTTCTTGAAGGCTGCAAAATTATTCTAGCCATTACTAGGTATAACAGAAATTATAGATGGCTAACAAGTCCATTGTATGTACTTGTCCTCATAGCTCCCCATGGGATAATATTGTTCCTTGATAACGTCTCGGAAATAATTACAAGTGGGTACGACCAAGAAAAGAGAGGGTTTCCCCTCTTCCTTTTTCTCACAGTAGGTTTCCCATCAATCCTTGACATGGGGGCAGCTTTGAGGAGTCAAAAAATAATTCTCTCGGTCGGAAAAGTCATGAACTGAGAAATATCCTTCTAGTAGATTCAACCATCTATCTATGGAATTTTAATCTATTTGGCCATCAAATATGGGAATTTAAAAGTTTAATTATACCTTAAAAGGGGTTGCGCCTCCAGAGTGCCTGCTAGATGCAGATGCACCACGAGCGGGCAGTCATTGAAGGATCTAGGCAAAGTTATCCATCATCGAATTCCTTTGCTTTTCAAGGGCCTCCTCAAGAAATATTTTGATAGGATCTCCAGCTCCCTCGTGTTTCTTTTCATTCTAGAATCAATATTATTTTTCAATAGTTTTATTCCTTGGATAGTTCTTTCTAACGACGTATCATGTGCGTCAAACGGAGATAGTATGCCAAAGTTACGACCCTGGGAAATTGATGTACCAATTTACCTCGACGGGGCCCTTAGTTTGTCGTTTCATCTCCTAGGGTTAGGTTTTTGGATGTTTAGGGTTTTCCATTGTTTCTAAGTGATATATAGACCTTCGAGCCTCATTGTAACACAGATTTCAGAGGCATGTAACCACCACATCTCTTCTCAGAGATAAGGTACCAACGCCCTAGCTAGTTTATTTCCATTTTGTCCATAAACAAAATTCAGTTCTTTGATATTAATGAAATTAAGTGTTATTTCCACTACATCTTTGTATTTATGGTTATATGTGTATTATTTTGTGTTCCTGCATAAATTTAGATCATTATATCCATTGTATTTATGTTGTTATTATGATGGTTATAAGCGTGTATTTTATCAGTGATGATGTATGGCTCTATCTATGTTTTTACCTGTAAATTAATGCACAATGTATATATGGTCAGATAGATTGTATTGTAGCTTATGATGTAGGGAAGCAATGCTTCTTATCCATTCTCAGATTTTTAAGATATCCCCATGTTTAAATATGTTGTTTATAACTATAGATGCAATGTTTGTGACATGTTTGAAAAAATTCCTATCATGGCTGGGAGAGTCCAGATGAGTTCTTAATGATTTGATTGCCTCCTTACATTTTTTTTAATGTTATTTAACCTCTCTTAAAGTTTCATGAAGTTATGGGAAGTTATCTGGGCTCTAGGGCTAAAAATGTGGCACGAATTCTGGAGCTACAGGCACAAAATTAACCTTTTATGCCCTGGTCGCGGCCTTGCCAAGGCCTGCCCGCAGC
The DNA here is from genome assembly GCA_034641835.2 of Pinus albicaulis. Lineage (NCBI taxonomy): Eukaryota > Viridiplantae > Streptophyta > Pinopsida > Pinales > Pinaceae > Pinus > Pinus albicaulis. Next base: position 636,521,354 of record CM076571.1, read on the forward strand.
TATAGGTTGCTAGTTGCTCCCTTGCCTTTACATGCTCGTGAATAAGGCCTAAATGGGTCAAAAATTAGTCCCCCTTCAGGTTTCATGGGTCTGGGAGGTTGGGTTACCTCCTCGAGGTGTTGTTGATGCAGTGTAAGGTTTTTTTGTTATGTTTTCATCGATTCCACTTCCTCAAGGTCATATATGAGGTTGAATATCATATTAGTAACCTCTCATCACATGTTTACCATGGTTGGCTAGTTACTTTGGTAGATGCAGGAAGAGGGTGTTATATTTTACAACTTGATCCATTGCCCACAAGACATAAAATTTCTTGCAAACTTTTTCAAGAAACCTTCAAGTTTATAATTTCATATCAGTTGGGTATCAGTGCATGGTTGTTTTGAAGGTTTGTGTTTTCAAGTGTTTTATTGATGCTTACAAGTTAAATTTGAAAATGGGAGGAGTGTTTGAAGAACCAAACCCTCAAATTGGTTCAAGGAGGTCACAAGCTCCAAAAAATCCACCAGTCATGGCACATGAAGAAGGCCATGAAATTGTGTATGAGGATAAGAGAGCTTTTAGAAATGATTTCTATGATATGTCTAAAATGGTGAAATTTTTTTATGAAGATTTAACAACAAGATTGCAAGGAGAGATTTCAAATCAACAAAAATGTAATGGTTGTGATGGAAGCAAGCCTCCACCATCACCTCCTCCTTCACCTCCATCCTCGCCTCCTTCAACACTTACACATACTCCTCCTAGATCTCCAAGAGGACATGCTAAGTCTCCTTTGTTAAAGCTTGATGCCAAGTTTGAATTGCATATGTACAATGGGGAAGTAAATGTTGAAAATTTGGATAATTGGGTTCGTCTAATTAAAGTCTATTGCAGGATTCGAAGGATTAAGGATGATGTTACCAATATCTAGTCTGATTCTCTTCATTTGGAAAGTGAAACTATCATCTGGTGGGAGGCCAAAACTCTATAATATTTGAAGAAAAGTGGTAAAATTATCTCTTCTTTGAATGATTTTGTATTTGCATTAAGAAGGCAATTTTATCCATTACCTTACATGCAAAAAAAATTATGGATTGGCAAAATTTTAGACAAGCTAAAGGTCAAAGTATTCAAAGTTAGACACAATAATTTAGAAGAAGAGATTTAATATTGGGTGTAGATTTGTCTTCACAAGACACTCTCCTTAAATACATAGGTGGATTACATAGTTATTTTATGCATACTATACTAATGTTTAATCCCACCAATCTAGATGAAGTATGTGTTCAGGCAAATCATTTAGAAGCAAGAGGTAAGAATATTCCTCAAGAGACTAGCAAGAAGCCATCCAAATCTGGAGAAAAGGGAAGGGGAATTTTAAACGAAAAGGAAAAAATAATGCTACATTCAAGAAAGAGGGAGATAAAACTACATGTAAACAATACTCAAAATAAGTCCATGATGAAGAACATTTTTGGAAACTACATCTAGAAATGATACAAAAGAAGTTTAACAAGGGGAACAAAATACTGCTACAATAACTTAAAAAGATCTAGGATCTTATTCGGGCAATGAAACCAAAATCACAACCATGGGAATGAAATGTAAAGCTTCTGTTGCAAGTATTAGTTCTTCTAGTAAGCCTATTGAGTCTCAAAATGATAAAGAAAGAAGTGGAGTTTTTCATATCAGGGTCATTACAAAACATACAAAATTTGATATCTTTTTTATAGTGGATCCCAAGTCAATTTGATTTCTGAAGTTATTGTCAACAAACTATACTTAGAAACTACACCTTATCCTAAACCTTACTCTTTGGGTTGGATATGTGAAATTACAAATTGAAAGTGAAAAGAAAATGTAAACTTAAATTTTCCATCACTAAAATCTTTATTGATGAGGTACAACTTGATGTTTACCACTTGACATATGCGGAATTTTTTTAGGCAGTACATACTTGTATGACTGGAAGTCCATATTCTATCATCATGAGAAAAAATATGATATTTTTAAATATGGAATTGAGTATATTGTTAGAGCACATCACAAAAAGATGAATTTATCTCTTGTAAGTGTTGGTCAAATGAAAAAGGCTTGTTAATGCTAGCAATAATTTTGTGTTGTTGATGATCAAACCTAAATATACTGCTAAATATGAATATTTCCAAGGATTTGATTAAACACTCAAGCATGATTTGGTTGAAGTTATTAACACATATGATAAAATGTTTTAGGAACCTAAAGGGTTTCCTCCTAAAAGAGGAATCCAACATGATATTCAATGATCCGAATGGAAAGTGTCCTACACCCATGGTATTCATCACCCATGGGTTTGCAAGTGGCATATTTCTATGGTATTCATTCACCCATAGTATTCATTCACCCATGGTATTTACCCACCCATGGAATTTACCTGTGGTATTGTAACTAAAAAATGCTATAAGTAACAAGTCGCATATTATAAAAGGAAAAATTGTCTACCACAATGTAGCTTCTACAGTTATTCTATTTTTTAATAAAAATATTCTTTGTGGTTTTATTTACTTTGTGTTTTCTCATTTTTCTCGCATTCTAATTTTGCATATCTTTCCAGATCCATTTCAATTTTTTAGATCTTGGGGGCCTCCCTTTAATATCTGGATCAGTGGTATCAGATTCAGGTTATGAATCCATGGTAATAAGGGTTTGAAGCATATTTCAGTTTCAAAATTTTGCATTCATATTGATCAAACTCCATGCAAGTTTCACAACCTCCACGAAACACTTTCTTGGACAAAGTGGGAAGAATTCTTGTTTTTTTTTTTCATTTTTTTGCAGGAAGTTTTTGGGCGACGAGTTTGTAGAGAAGATCTGAAAATATTCATACAAAATTTTCAGAAAAAAATAGCATATCTGGATTCCTTGGGAAACAATATCCAATTTCAAAAAAAAATCAGTCGAATCGAAGTCTGGATAAGGGAGATATCGGTGATTCAAAATAAGCAATGTTGCAAAAAAAATTCTAACAAAAATTCTTTGATGGCAACTCTCCTATCATTTTTCGCAATTTTTAGTGTGAAATTTCAGAGAAGTGGTTATAGATCTGAGATCCCCTTGAAAAATCACCTGATTTCAAAAACACAATCGGTCGAATCGGAGTCCAGATGAGGGAGTTATCACTCATTTAAAATCAGTGATTTTTTCAGAAATTTTGTGACAACGGAACAATTGCAGCGTGAATCTGAGTTTCCAGATTCTCCAGATAGCAATTTCAAACACATGGGAAGATGCAGAATGATCATTCTGTTTCCAAAAATAGGTTATAATAAATATTTTGAGTTATATTGACTGATTTATGCCTGTTTTAACTCTGGAGCAGCATTCGGAGCAGGTTCCCTTTGGAGACGTGCCCTCCCACCCCGCTTTAGTAGGCACCTACTTCACATTCATCAGCTTCAGCATAGCAGCATTCAGCTTCAGTTATTTGGAGGTGTGCCCCCCCACCCCAGGCTATTTAGGCACCTGCTACTTCATCAACAGTCAGCATCACAGTTATGGTTCAATCGCACAAAATCCTTCTCATCAAAGTCTATTTGCTAAGGTGCACATTGTTAGTATCGCAGTTGGTCAGAAGCTTTAAAGGGTACCTCTATCCTCGGGTCTTTTTTTTTCATGGTTCTGGGTCATCCATAAACCCACACTTCATTGAATTCCATTTTCTATTTCGCACACTATTAGCATCACAGTTGGTCACAAGCATTACAAGGTATCATTATCCTTAGATATTCATTTTTCATGGTTATGGGTCATCCACAAACTCACACTTAATTGAAGTCCATTTTCTAGGTCGCATAATGTCAGTATCACAGTTGGTCACAAGCATTACAGGGTATCTCTATCCTCAGATCTTCGTTCATCATGGTTATGGGTTAACCACATAAAACCATTCTCTTCAGTGGCTCTTCATATTCAATAAAGGCTTCTCAGAAGGGAACTTCACACAATGGGTACCATTGCTTCTTAAGGAGGGAGGAATGATCCGAATGGAAATTGGCCTACACCCATGGTATTCATCACCCATGGATTTGTAAGTGACATGTGTCCATAATGATCTGAATAGAAAGTGGCCTACACCCATGGTATTCATCACCCATGGGTTTGTAAGTGACATATGCCCATGGTATTCATTCACCCATAGTATTCATTCACCCATGGTATTTACCCACCCATGGGATTTACGTGTGGTATTGTAACTAAAAAATGTTATAAGTAACAAGTCGCATCTTGTAAAAGAAAAAATTGTCCACCACAATTTTTCTTCTACAGTTATTCTATGTTTTAATAAAAATATTATTTTCGGTTTTTTTTACTGTGTGTTCTCTCACTTTTATCGCATTCTAATTTTGCATGTCTTTCCAAATCCATTTCAATTTTTTAGATCTTGGGGGCCTCCCCCCAATATCTGGATCAGTGGTATCGGATTCATATTACGAATCCATCGGAATAATGGTTTTAAGAATATTTCTATTTCAACATTTTGCATCCATATTGATCAAACTCAATGCAAGTTTCACGACCTCCATGGAGCATTTTCTTGGACAAAGCGGGAAGAATTCTTTTTTTTTCATTTTTTTGTTGGAATTTTTTGGGCGACGAGTTTGTAGAGAAGATATGAAAATATTGGTGCAACAATTTTAGAAAAATATAGCATATCTAGATTCCTTGCGAAAAAATATCCAATTTATAAAAAAAAATCAATCGAATCGGAGTCCTGACGAGGGAGATATCGTTGATTCAAAATCAGCAATGTTGCAGAAGTTTTTCTGATGAAAATTCGTGGACGGTAGCTCTCCTATCATTTTTTGCAGTTTTTAGTGTGAAATTTCAGAGAAATGGTTATATATCTGAGCTCCCCTTGAAAAATCACTCGATTCCAAAAACATAATCGGTCTTATTAGAGTCTGGATGAGAGAGTTATCACTGATTTAAAATCAACCATTTTTTCAGAAATTTTGTGATGGCGGGACAATTGCAGCATGAATCTGAGTTTCCAGATTCTTCGGATAGTGATTTAAAAAACATAGGAAGATGAAAAATGATCATTATGTTTCCAAAATAGGTTATAATAAATATTCTGAGTTATATTGACCAAGTTATGCCCATTTTAAATCTGGAGCAGCATTCGGAGTGGGTTCCCTTTGGTGACATGCCCTCCCACCCCACTTTAGTAAGCACCTGCTTCACATTCATCAGCTTCAGCATAGCAGCATTCGACTTCATTTATTTGGAGGCATGCCCTCCCACCCTAGGATATCTAGGCAATTACCACTTCATCAACAGTCAGCATCATGGTTATGGGTCAATTGCAAAAAATATTTCTTATCAAAGTCCATTTTCTAAGCCACACATTATTAGTATCACAGTTGGTCACAAGCATTATAGGGTATCTCTATCCTCGGATCTTCATTTTTCATGGTTCTGGGTTATCCATAAACCCACACTTTATCAAAGTCCATTTGCTAGGCCGCACATTTTTAGCATCACAGTTGGTCACAAGCATTAAATGGTATCTCTATCCTCAGATCTTCGTTTGTCATGGTTATGGGTCATCCACAAACCCACACTTCATCGAAGTCCATTTTCTAGGCCACACATTTTCACTATCATAGTAGGTCACAAGCATTACAAGGTATCTCTATCCTTAGATCTTCGTTCATCATGGTTACGGGTTAACCACACAAAACCCTTCTCTTCATTGGCTCTTCATATTCAACAAAGGATTCTCAGGAGAAAACTTCATGCAATGGGGACCATTACTTCTTAAGGAGGGAGAAATTATCTTAATGGAAAGTGGCCTACACCCATGGGTTTGTAAGTGGCATATTCCCATAATGATCTGAATGGAAAGTGGCCTACATCAATGGTATTCATCACCCATGGGTTTTTAAGTGACATATTCCCATGGTATTCATTCACCCATAGTATTCATTCACCCATGGTATTTACCCACCCATGGAATTTACCTGTGGTATTGTAACTAAAAAATGTTATAAGTAACAAGTCGCATCTTGTAAAAGGACAGATTTTCCACCATAATGTAGCTACTACAGTTATTCTTTGTTTTAATAAAAATATTATTTGTGGTTTTATTTACTATGTGTTCTCTCCTTTTTCTCACATTCTTTAATTTTCCATATCTTTCCATATCCATTTCAATTTTTTATATCTTGGGGGCCTCCCCCCAAGATCCGGATCATTCAATTGCAGTAGGATGTACCTCTTCCAAACATTGGCATGTATAGAATTTCATTTTTGGAGAATGAAGAGATCAAGAAGCAAATTCAAGAGTTTCTTGACAAAGGGGTCATCGGGCCTAGTACATCTTCTTGTGGGTCTCCTATTATCTTAGTTCCAAAGAAGGATGGTACATGGCACATGTGTGTGGATTTTAGAGCGTTGAATAAAATCACTGTAAAGAATCATTATCCTCTTCCTCATATTAATGATTTTCTATATTATTTAAATGATTTTATTTATTTCACTAAGTTGGATTTGAGAAGCAGTTATCATCAGATAAGGATTGTTGAAGGTGATATTTGGAAGACTGATTTCAAGACAAAACAAGGTTTGTTTGAATGCTTAGTTATGTCTTTTGGGCTTTGCAATGCACCTACAATGTTCATGAGAGTTATGAATGATGTTTTTAGGCCATTCATTGATTATTTTTCCATAGTATACTTTGATGATATTGTGATTTTTAGTAAGATTCGTGAAGAGAATGTCAAGCATGCGAAACAAGTTTTAGATGTCTTGAAGAAAGAGAAATTGTATTTGAAGATTTCTAAGTGTGAATTTTGGAAAACATCTTTGGTTTGTTTGGGTCATATTGTATGAACGGGTGAATTGAATATTGATCCCTCAAAAGTTGAAGTCATTATGAATTGGCCTAAACCCAACAATGTAAAGGATTTAGGAGATTTTTGGGAGCAGTTCAATATTAGAGAAAATTTATAGCTAACTTCTCACTCATTATGGCACCATTACATGCCTTGACAAGTGTGAAATAGATCTTTCAGTGGGGAGGCAAGCAACAGAAATCCTTCAATACATTGAAAAATAAAATCAGTACAACACCAAGTCTAGCACTTCCAGATCTTAAGCAGCCATTTGTGATTCAAACCAATGTTAGTAATTATGCCATGGGAGCAGTTTTGATGCAGCATGGTAAGATTATTTTTTATCATTATGAAATCTTTACCAATGCACTAATTAACTATCCAAATTATGATAATATTTGTTTTTTTTGGTACAAAGTGCAAAGAAATGGAAGCACTATTTAATGGGTAAAGAAATGATTATTCATATTGACCATCAACCTTTGCAATATTTACAATCACAAACCAAGCTACAACAAGCTAGACATTTCAGGTGCATGGGGTTCCTACAACAATTTAATTTGGTAATCAGATACAAGAAAGGTATATACAACAAAGTTGTCGATATGTTATCATGGCCTATTATTAATGCATTTTTCATTCTTAAGCATATATCAATCAGGCATGAACATTATATTGAACAATACGCTCAAGATGAAAATTTTAAAGATGTTTATGCAACTTTGATTCAAGGTAAACATGTTGAATACTTGGTTTATCATGTTCATAACAAGTTTTTGTATCATATTGGAAAGTTATGTGTTCCATAGGGTGAAAGAGTCAATTTCATAAGGGAATCCCAGACTTCTCTTATTTTTTGGTCACTTTGGTGTAGGAAAAAAAGTTGCACATATTCAGAGGAATTTTTATTGGCCTCGTATGAAGTGTTTCAAGATATGTAAGAGGATGTTCCATGTGTGCTACTAGAAAGCATAGCAATAAGAAATTCAGTTTGTATACTCCACTTCTTATTCCTTCTGGTCCTTGGGAAAGTATTTCTATGGATTTTGTAGGAGGACTACCATTGTCAAATAAAGGTCATGATTATATTAATTTCATTGTGTATCATTTCAGGAAAATGTGTGTGTTTATTCCATGTAAGAAATAGGTTACATCTAAATATATTGCAAAGATGTTCTTCCAAAATGTATGGGTTCACTTTGGGTTGCCCACTTCCATTATTTCTGATCAACATTCTCGATTTGTCGGGAAGTTTTGGTCAAGTTTATGGGAACTCATGGACACCAAGTTGAAGAAGAGAACAAAATTTCATCCATAAACCAATGGCCATACAGAAGTGGTAAACATAACAGTATTGCATATTCTCTGTGGATATTGTGGTAAGCATCCTAAACTTTGGGATGAACATTTTCATTACATCTAGCATGCCTAAAATCATGCCAAGCATTCATGTATGCAAGTATCTCCATTTGAAGCTTGTTTGGGTTATTTTCCAAAGTCTCCTTTGGATTTCATATTTGGTAAATATATTGTAATAGATGGACATAGTGATGTGGACAAGGCCGAGAATTCATTGAACAAAATTACCTAATGCATCAAAGAGTACAATAGTAGTTTGAGAAAAGTAAATCAAAGTACAAAGCAAGGCATTACAAGCATCGAGTTGATCATGATTTCCAAGTTGGAGATCAAGTTTGGTTGTATATCATCAAGTAAATAATTCAAGGTGAAGGTAAAAATCTCAAGCCAATTAGATATGGTCCTTTCAAAGTTTTGGAGAATATCGGTAGCTATGTTTTCCAATTAGATTTGTCGGCTTATATGCAAATTTATTCTATTGTGAATGTGGAAAACTTGAGATTGTATGAGCCTCCAATGATTGATGATCATGAATAGAATGTTTAGATTCCATCTATTAGATATTTTTATCTTAAATACTTAGATGAGTTATAGGAATATACAAGTCTTGATAGGAGGATAAGGACTTCACGCAGAGGCAATGTGGAGTATCTTTGAGTGGGGCTCAAAGGTACCAATCTAAGTAAATCAAGGTGGATTGAGATTATGAAAGTGAGGGATTTGTACCCTCACTTACCTGTTGAATAAAAATATACTTTTGGTGGTCCAAAATCTTCTAGTGGGGAGGAATGATCCAGGGGATCAAAAATATGCTAAAAATTTCAAAGTGCTTAAAATCACTCGAAACAAGTGCCAAATTGTAGTGCTCGTCATTTCTATTCCAATGTTGCTTGAATCACCTCAATCTAACACTGTATGTGAAATTAATCGTGTTCTGAATTTTTTGGAAAACAACTAACGAGTCAACTTACAGGGTTGACTGGGCTGCTGATTGGGCACGTCATACACTGACATCAATAGTTGACTGGGCAAGTACAGTGTGCAATACGGGCCAATAATGTGTTGCCATGTAGCATGCCCATACAAGTTGAGGTGTCACTTTTTTATTGGTTGGTGGTGTGTTGATGTGGACCAATTATGAGGCTCCACATGGCCCAATGGGAGGGTGCCACATGGCCCTCATTTTTCGTGCCAAAAAATTATTTAGTCGACCGACCAACCTGGAAGGGTTGTACCCCTAAACCTCTAGCGAGCTAACCAATTGTCGAACCACTAAACCAATGCATTAGTTATTGTTATGATTAGGGTGCCAAATATATTTAATATATAATTATTTTATGGTTGGTGAGAGGGGCGGAGCTCATGGCCCCAGCCCCTAGTTACGCATCTCCACATGACCTTAGCGCAAAGGCAGAAGGGCCAGGCGGTTAGCCCTGGCCCCAGGTCATGTACAACCTATCAAAAACATCGGCGGGAGTAATGTTGTGGGCGTGGGCACATAGCCTGACCACTATTTTTATTAACTACATGTGACCAAAGGCGGAAGGCTTGAGCCGAAGGGTCAGGTGCATAGCACGGCCCCTGGCCACATGGTGCCACATGACTAACCACTGGGCTTAAAAATAATCGCTTAAGGCCTCATTGGATCATTTAAACAAGTAATATTTGTACCTTTTTCTGTGGGATTTCCATCGCCTCCACGCAAATTTGTCACTAAGGGATGTGCCAAAAGAAAGGATTCATTGGCTGGTTAGTATTTTTGGTCATTTTGTAGGACATATAGTAGAGAAATTGAGAAAGAGGCCTAACTTGGTCATTTTTTAGTCTTTTTAAGCCCAATAAGATCCTAGATAGTGATTTTTGTGTGGTCTGGACACAATGGAAGCATTATTTTTCTGATTTGAGCATTGTGTGTTGATTTAATTTACATTTTGAGAATATAATAGAAAGGGCCAAAATTGGAAGTTGGATTCGAACACGTAGCCAAAGAGGGGTGAACCCCTTCTTCAAATTGTTGTTTGTGTGATGTTGTTCATGGTCTATTTTTCTTTGTTTTATTTCCACAAATATTAACTAAATTCACTAAGTTTATGTGCTTTTGAAACTTGATCCATTTCCCATAAGACATAAAATTTCTTGTAAACATTTTCAAGAAACCTTCAAGTTTATAATTTCAAATCAGAAGTTCTGAGATTTATGTTTTGGGATGGGAATTTTTCCATCTGATCAAGAAAAAGGGTTTTATCCTATTCCCTGGACCGTTGAGTTTTGATGTGGAGGTACAAAAGGAAAATCCTCAATTTTAATCCTGAGGTTACGTGGCATGGTGGGATCGTTTGACTGTGGTTTTGCATCGTGTGATAAGTTTTATATATTTTTTTATTGCCCAAGGTGAGGCTTCATATATATATATATATATATATATATATATATATATATATATATATATATATATATATATATATATATATATATATATATATATATATATATATATATATATATATATATATATATATATATATATATATATATATATATATATATATATATATATAGATATATATATATATATATATATATATATATATATATATATATATATATAGTGGAATGGTGATCATGTATAATGATGTGGCATAGCCATGGTGGCGGCCACATGAGGCATGACATGGAAGCGAAGTGGAATGCAACGTGGAAACCACACGGGTACCACGTGGCAAAATATGGTGACATGACAAGAATTCATTGGTTGAAACATTGAATGGCCATATCTTTTGATATAGGAATCAGATTGAAGTAAATTTTATACCATCAGTAAGGTCTCGATGAGATAAATGCAATGGTGATGTTTATTTTGGGTGTCGATAAGTTTGAAAATTGATGAAATTTTTAGATCACACTTATATAAAAGGATGTTGGAGGTAAATTTTGTCATAGTAACAACCCTCTTCTACCCTTAGTTGGGCTATGGGTGGTAAGGGGGTATTTTACACTTTGGTGGATCGACGATTGTCTCTTCTAGACAAGACCATATCTCATCATCTAGAGATGTGTGTGAGAAGATGATATCTATGAAATATTGAAGGCATACCATGATGGCTCATGTGGGGCCACTTTGAAAATGAGAGTACTAAGTACAAGGTACTTCACCATGGGTACTATTGGTCCACCACATTCAAGGATGCCAAGGAATATGCAAAGAGGTGTTATAGCTTCTAGCACATGGGAAGACCTATGCAATGAAATAATATGTTGTTCTAACCACAATTGGTATTAGAACCCTTTCATAAATTGGCCCTTGATTTTGTGTGACCACCAAATTTTCCTTCCCATCGTAACTCTTACATCCTAATATGTACAGATTAAGTCACGAAGTGGTTGGAAGACAAGGCACTCCCAACTGCGATCGAGGAATTGGTAGTAAAGTTTATTTATGAGGAAATATTCACCAGGTTCAAGATACTTCAAGAAATTTTTACTAACAAAGGAACTCAATTCACTTCAAGTCTAATTCAAAATTTGTTGGAAAAATACAAGATCAAACATAGGGTTACTATACCATATCGCCCACAAGCTAATGGGAAAGTAAAGGGGACAAACAAAATTCTTGAGGCTATCAACACCAACATTTTCAGACTACACTAATAAACTCCTTAAAGCTTTATGGTCCTACCGGATGACATTGAGTACTATTACTGGTTGCACCCCAGATGAAATAGTGCAGGGAAAGAGAGTATTATTTCCAACTAAAATAGAGATCTAGACACTTAGAACATTTGTACAACTTGGAATGGAATTATCTAAATCTTAGAAGTAGATATTCCTCTAAATAAATGAGTGAGATGAAATTTTTCAGGTTTTCTTGGACCAAAAAACAATAATAAAATATCAAAGAGCTTCGTGACATGAAAATTTCATCATGAAGAAGAAATTTAAAGTTAAAGACTAGGTATTTTTATTTGACTCCAAGTTCAAGGATTTTAGAGGAAGTTCTACACTTGATGGATCAAGCCTTATTAGATTGATAACTTATTTGATAACAAAGCCATCAAACTTTGCATCATCGATGAAGAAATAAATTCTTTGATGTAAAATGGACATAGGCATTGGTTGAATCATAAATCCCTAACCAAGGAAGACTTTTTTATGAGGATCATCATTGAATGGCCTAACCTAGATATTGTCGACAAAGGAGGAACCACTACTAGATGATTCATTCCACCACCATATAAAAATAGAATAAAAATAAATCCCATGTATGAAAAATCTTGGGGGAGTAACTAGGAGCATGTTATTTGAAAACCATAATGGTTATGTTAGGATCCTTTTGTTCATGCACTTATAGTTCCTTTATATTTCCTTTATAGTTTGTTTAGCTAATAAACTGCTTTTCAGGATATGTAAGAGACGATGTTGTTATTTCTATAACTCTATTGTTTCAACCCTATTTCTGCAACTCTGTAACAACCCAAATTTTAACATGCAATTAATTATATAAAATATACAATTAATAATCAACCCAAAACTGTTTAACTAACCATTATAGAAATTTCATAAATGGGAAAATATGACTTACCTGCAATGGCGATATTCCTTACTTGAGACTCCAAGGTTGAACGTTATTTGAATCCTGCTAACCGCAAAAAAAATTTGGGGACAACTCTACACCCAACCGTAGGCTCAACTGTATGTAATCTTTCCACAGTTGGCCACCCTCGAGCCCTCAATCAACGTACTACTGCCAGGGTATCCTTTTCCTCATAATACCTTTCTCTCTAGAGAATGGCTGAAAGAATGATCCATGAATCTTGCTCAATGTCTATTAAATAGACGAAACAATGGAATGGGAACCACATGCACACATTCATTGTGTCAACATGCAACTTTTATTTTAAGTTTTACTTAATTTAGTGTTTCTCTTAGTTTAACTTACTTTTTGTTAACTTTACTTATTTTTATAGTTTCTTAGTTTAACTCTTTCTTAATTTATTTCTTTTCTTTACTTTTCTTAATTAACTCTTAACTTCACTTATTTATTTACTTTTTAGGACTCCAAATTATTATTTATTATTTTATTTAGAACTACAGTTATTGTTTACTATTTTATTTATTATTTTTATTATTGTTATGGGAAATGTTACCCTAAGGTATTGGGTTGATAAACCTTCACAGATCAGGGGCATGTCATCACAAGAAGGACTCAATTAACCAACTTCTATGCTCTAAACTAAAAACTAAGGGTTGCAGACGTTACCCATTTATCCTTCGTTTGTAGTAGATCCTGCGGGGTTCAAACCCCCTGCAACACCTTGTGCTCCAAAACCTGCAAACCAGTAAATAATAAGCACAAAAACCTAGTTGTACATCATATATAAGTTCTAGATGTTAGCAATAAGCATGCATAATCTCATAAAAATGACAATAAATGAACTATTAAAGATCGCTACACTTGTATAAGAGATAAATGACACGTGAACATCAAGAACAAGATGGTACTTATTTTTTTAATGATTGTATAGTAAACAAATGTGGAGATATCACCTGAAATCTACCACGGTCTTCAAGCATACCTTCCTCTATATCCATATAACCCTTGCCTCACAAAACTTCTTCCAAGAATAGTGCACAAAGGATGTCACATAGGGTGAGTGAACATCTCAAGGAAACAAGGGTTTCCTAAAAAATATGGGAAGTGCAAGAGGCACAGGGAATATATCAGACTTGGATAGGGCTATAACAAAGTATAATATATATATTTCTCTCTCTTCCTCCCTTAGGCCATTCCCTTGAGGGGCTTTTATACTCCCTCAAATTATTTTTTTCAGTTGGGAATAGTTAGGCCATGGGCTGGGGTAGTTAAGTTACAGGAAAAACTGTAAACCCCACCTCTAAAATAGGGAAATTATATATTTTTTAATATTTTAAATAGCATACGTGGTTCTCTATGTATGGACTCGCGTGTATACGCAGAAAATTCTAGGCAGAGTCACATATGGGTTTTGAGAAACTGTTTTTTAGAAAAATATGTCCAAGTATGAATGGAAGGGTTGCCCAAGGCCAATGCATAAGTCATCAAGTATATGATGGTGATAAATGATGCTATAACAGATGCCCCCTAATCTATGAGGTCAGAAGGGATACATGATGGCCAAAATGTATTATGTGCATAGAAAGAACCTTACAAGGACTAGAGAGGACTTCACCAAATTTCAAAACCTGCCAAAAAACCATTGATAGAGATCAGAAAGATAGCTCATGTCTGAGGCGGGAATACCCATGCTCAGTGAAAGAAAATTATGTCCGCATATGAAGTATGGAGCAGATCCAATATGTATACAAGTATATATGAAATGTAAAGTACATAGTGAATCATCTGATCACTGCCCAGATGTATAAGTCAAAATCAGGTCCAAGTATCACATATAGAAGACTGATAAATGATGCTGCAATAGATATCTGATCACAAAATTCACAACTGAATCTCCAAGTACCAAATCATAAGTGGTGGAACAAATGGTACAACACACATCTTGGGAGCCAACATATAGGATGTTTCTCTGATGAAACTACAACATATAAAGGTGGATGGTGTCACTGGAAGAAAACTAAAGGAGCTATCAAAGTGAACCAAAGCATGTTGATGAAAACTTGAGGTCTTCACCGATCACCATGGCACAATTCCTCAAAATGGGAATAAATGAGATGAGGTCGACCATGTGAGAAATCATTTGATTATCGGTCATTGATGTATACCATTAACAAACGTGATACAACTCACCGATAATGATAATGAGTGTTAAGGTGCCCCAGTACAATCTAGAAATTGCGAATGAATGAGTTAAAGTCGAACACTTGAAAGAATATATCAATCAGGAGGCAATGATGTATCTTCACTATCAATAGAGAAGGAGTCTTCCACTGATGATTGCAAACTCTAAGGTACTGGAAAAATTACTCTAGACCTTATTCCCAGAGCAATGAGTCAGAGTCGATGGAAAAATATCTGTTGGAAGGAATGCATTAAGGCATCCCACATGAGTCCAGTGCGAGTGTAACATGCAGGCCAAGATTTTGAAGGAATCAGATGAAGTAAAGTGAAGTAACCAACCCGAAGTATGTTTCCGACATGCACAAGATGAAGCTAGTGCATGGAAGAAACCCTCTGAACCAACCAATAATGAAATCTGAAAAAGAGGCGAGATATCCATCGATAGGGTCAAATGGAAATCAAGGTACTGCATGAATCCGAGGTGTGATAATGTAATTTGAAGTCGAACACGAGGGAAACCACTCAGTCAAAGACCCATGGTGTTGATCGTATGTTGAGCACAAGGTCACCTATCAATGATGTAAATAGGGCCAGGGTGTGGCTCTAGGTTTACTCTCAGAGCAATATGTCGTACTTGATAAGAGAATAAACCCACCAGCAAGAAGTCAGTGGAGACCTTCTCAAACTGGCATGAGCAAAGGACCAAATATTTGATGTGATAGAACAAGATACTGACAAGGCCGGGAAGGCCGACTGAAAAATGAGTCAAGAGACACCGTAGAAAGGTAGACTCAGGTTGACTTCCCTTGAACAAAAGCACGAATTAGATTGATCCTATGAAGGAAAAATTTTATTAAGGACTCCAAAATGAGAATAAATCAGTTCTAGCTACTAAGTCCTAAAAATAGCCTGCTCTTCAAAAAATACCCCTGAAATGGATACATCCTTAGAAATTTCTGGCTATAAAGATTTAAAAAACCATTCAAGAAGGAATTCATTTATGCTTTAGGCCTTAATGAGCCTCTTCTTTCTTCACCATTCCTGAATATGATCAGAAATGTGAGTTGTCTTGTCCTGCTGAAAATTGGCCAGGAGGTCAGTTCTGGCGTCATAACGGATAGGTAACTGAAGATGATTTAAGAACATGGTATAAAACTCTCCAAAATTAGCAAAACTGCCCCCAGTTAACTCGATGTACCATTTGGCCGCATTGCCAGTTAAGGTTCATTGAAATAATCTCAACCTAATCGACTTATCGATAAGGGAGTTTGACGAACAACATAAATGGAAAGTGGGGACATGATCTGCCGGATCCTCACCAGTCTTCCCTTCAAACTTTGGAATGTCTGAGGGGAGTTTGGTGGGGACTGGAGGCCAACTCAAACTATATCGAATAGGATCGTTAGTCAATTTTGATATATCTAGCAAGTTTAACGTTGCAAAAAATGGTAAGCATGGAGGAACCTAGGAATTCCATCCCCCATAGGAAGGATTCCCCACATTCTAAAAAGAATAACCTGGATTTGTTGAGGCACCAGGTTTCTAGGTGTTTTTCGTAGAAAATTTTGGGCCATAATAAAATCCTTGCGACCCAACATTCGGAGAAGGACCCCCTCCCAACATAGAGTTACTATACACAGGAACATTCCTTCCAAGTGAGGTATTGAATGAAGAGGAAACCCCCTGGTAAGGGTTCGAAGGATTTGAAAATGGAGAAAAATCCTAAGAAGTACATGATGAAGGGAAAGGAACATTCCCTTGCTGACCAGCGAAGAACTGACTTCCTTCTCCCAATGTTGTAAAAGCAGGGTTCCATCTCGAAAAGACATTAGAGCTTTGACCTCCAGAAAAATGATTAAAACCTTGATTTTGAGAGGTGAAAGGCATGGATCCTAAGGAAGAGTTTGAATGAGTGATATGCCCACTTCCAAAGGGAAACCCTTGAAAAGACATTAATCCACTAGCCATAGAAGGTATGGGCGCAGAGACAGCTGAAGCAGAAGAAAATGAGAAAGAAGGAATTCCACTAGTGGGCATTCCATAAGAAAAGGGACTAGATTGAGAAGCATGTGCCTGGGTTTTTCCAGAGCCAAGCATAGCAGCACTAGAAGTGATTGTCGATATGGAAATAGTTCCTCCTCCTTCAACATAAAGAGGAGTCTGAACACTTACAGTGCTCATAGCCGAAACTGTGTTTCCAGTCGTGGCCATCGAAAGAAAGGGATATGATGGAAAAGGACTAGCCGGTCTTTGAGACTCGAGCCTAATGTACCAAAGAATGTTAGGACAACTATCAAGAAGAGGAGATGGAAGAGACTCAGTAGGCTGAGGAACTTCCTCTACTTCAACTTCTTTTGCTCGAATTAAAACTTTAGAGATGAGTGGAGCACTCCTCTCTAAATTGACACTAATACCAGAACCACCCACAGAAACAACAAGCCCTGGCAAAGGATCACTCTCCACTGCATTTGAAACCACCGGGTGAAAATCACCCACTGAATTACTCCTACGCCTTCTTGAAGAAGGCTCGACACTCGCAGGAGAAAGCTCGTGAAGCCTCCTCGATCAACGAGGCGATTGGTCAGCCACTTTAAGAGATTAATTTTAGACTCAAAAAATATAAGAAGCTAACCAATCTAGGAGCAAAGAATGCACTCTAAAAATTTCCTAAGATATAGTCAAATAAGGAGCTCTCAGGTATTTCCGTTCCAGGTGATGAGGACCGGACACCAAAATACAAGAAAGTGAAATAATAGGACCTTCCGAAAATATTCTGGGATAATTATGCCCTAGGCCTACTAGCAAAGGTAACAGAAACATTTACGCTGACCTCCTAACAACAACCTTTGTCAGTGCAAGTCCCCAAGCTTCGCAAGGGCACCCTCCAGAAGTACTGATGGAAGTGATGTAACGTTTGTCTCAGGTACCATGGGTATTCCCCCCTACAGTCACCTATGTGGTCCCTAGGAGAGGCAACTAAGGGCACCAATCTGTATCGGTAGCTGGGCGGACTGGTCTTAGGTCAATATTCAGAAAATAGGAGAGGGGGCATCTCTCTTCTCTGCCTGCACTATCCCTCGTGCTTTACTCTCTGGAGGAGAACTTTCCCGATCCACTTAACGGTGTTGGATTTCGCTCTTTAATAAACTTTCTATGTTTAACAATTTGAGTGGCCTTGGATAGTTAACTCTCCACTCATCTATTCCAAGGCCCTACAACCTAGCTAGTTGGTGTATGATTAATGACAATGATACAAAAACTTCTAGTTGCTTTTAATTATATCGCTTGTTTTAAATTGGTTGTTACTTAAGTCAAGGGTATACGGAAGTGAAATTGATGGTGTTTGTTGACGCAAAATAAATCAATTAAAACCTTACTACATGCAAATTCATTGATTTCCTTTCGATGAAAAGGGATCTCTATATGGGTTCTACGAAACTAAGTAAGCAAAGACTTTGTTTTTCTTTTCAGTTACTCACACTTCACACAATCTAGAAAACTATGAAAAAGACTAAAATGCTTCAATGCACTTAATCCAAACTACCAATGATATGAAAATTCTAAGATGCTAACTTTGAAGAAGAAAAAAAGTCTCTAGAAATACAATGGTTCGATCACTTTTGACAGAAAAAAAAGGCTAGTTCCAAACAAAACTCCTATGCATAAAAAATTCCAAAATGTACTTGATGCAAAAGAGAGAAATCAAGAAAATGAATCCTTCAAAATAAATCCAAGAACCAAAGAATAGAAACCAATAAAAAGCTTCAAAAGATATGAAGAAACCGTAAAAATGAACTCAAATAAAAAGCAATGGAAAACAAGAAATGTTTTTGGTCTTTTTACTTATAATGAAAAGAAAAATATTTCAAGAAGACAAGTATAAAATACCCAAGAACCATAATCAAGCAAAATGAGTCTCAACAAGGCTTCAAAGTGCTCAAGCCAACTATGTTATTGTCGTAGTGGGACCCAAACAAGCAAGAAGAAGCAAAGAACTCAAACAAATGATTTAGTACAGTAGCATAATCTTTCAGCGAATAACAACTCAAAAAACCAAAAAGGGATTCTTCAAGATTCGCTACGAAGCTAGTCCAAGAAATAAAAAAAACCAAGATAGTCCAAGAGGGCTAAAACCATAAGGGAATCAATGCATAAGTCCAAGAAGAGAAAACAAGCAGAGGCTCATTGTTCTGAATGGTCATAATAGCCAAGAACTCTAGGAAGAGATCTTGGTGCTACAGCTGCAATTGCAATCACACAAATAGGAAATTTTACCAAATGGCTAGGTTTTCACAATAATAAGAGAGAAATGGATATGCAACCATAATTAACACATTCCAGACACCTTAAAGACACCACAGGAATGGTTCACCACAGACAGAAAAGACAGCAAAGGCTAAAAACTCAAATTTTCAAATTTTCCAGCCATACATGGTTTTGAAGTATGCAAAAAGCGTGTATACATGATCGTAACCAAGGAAAGTCGTGTATACGTGGATCCCTTTGGAAAATACAGGAGGTATACGCAACTGTGCAAATACTAAGTTGTGTATGGAAACAAAAATAAGGAAAAAAAAAAGTCAAGCCTGATCAAGAGACCAGGTCTTCTGTCTGATTGAAAAGATACTTACTAGACTGTAAAAAGTGATAAACCTGTTAGGGAACCTACAAGACAAATAAAACAACCCAAACTAGCAATTACATGGATGTAATCCCTGGCGGAGTTGCCAGTTCTGTTATGGGCAATGTTACCCTAAGGTCTTTGGTTGATAAACCTTCACATATCAGGGGCATGTCATCACAAGAAGGACTCAATTAACCAACTTCTATGCTCTAAACTATAAACCAAGGGTTGCAGACCTTACCCATTTATCCTTCGATTGTAGTAGATCTCGCGGGATTCAAACCCCCTGCAACATCTTGTGCTCCAAAACCTGCAAACCAGAAAAGAACAAGCACAAAAACCTAGTTGTACAGCATATATAAGTTCTATATGTTAGAAATAAGCATGCATAATCTCATAAAAATGACAATAAATGAACTATTAAAGATCATTACACGTGTATAAGAGATAAATGACACGTGAACATCAGGAACAAGATGGCACTTATTTTATTAATGACATGTACAATAAAAAAATGTGGAGAGATCACCTGAAATCTGCCACAACCTTCGAGCATACCATCCTCTGGATCCATCTAGCCCTAGCCTCACAAAAATTCCTCCAAGAATAGTGCACAATGGATGTCACATAGGGTGAGTGAACATCTCAAGGAAACAAGGGTTTCCTGAAAAATCTGGGAAGTGTAGGAGGCACAGGTAATATATCATACTTGGATAGGGCTATAACAAAGTATAATATCTATATTTCTCTCTCTTCCTCCCTTAGGACATTCCCTTGAGGGGCTTTTATACCCCCTCAAATTAGTTTTTTCAGTTGGGAACAGTTAGGCCATGGGCTGGGGTAGTTAAGTTACAGGAAAAACCGTAAACCCTGCCTCTAAAATGGGGAAATTATATATTTTTTAATATTTTAAATAGCATACGTGGTTCTCTATGTATGGACTCAAGTGTATGCGTAGAAAATTCTGGGCAGAGTCGCGTATGGGTTTTGAGAAACTGTTTTTTAGAGAAATATTTCCAAGTCTGAATGGAAGGGTTGCCCAAGGCCAATGCATAAGTCATCAAGTATATGGTGGTGATAAATGATGCTATAACAGTTATTCTCTTGACTTATTATTTATTTACTTATTTATTTAATCATATTATATTATTTATTATTTTATAATTATTAGGGGACATTACAATCTCTATTGTTGAAACTATGTTGTTGCAAGTCTGTTACCATAACCTTGTTGCTGCAACTCTATCATTGAACTCGCATTGCTACAAATCTATTTCCATTGCTCCAAATCTGATATTATAACTCATCAATGAAAATCGAGTTTCTACAACTCTATATCGCCATAAATTTCACTCTGTCATTGAAATTTTTTTTGCTACAACTCAATGATGAAAAGCCAGTTGGTGCAATTTTGGAGCACAATTGTTGCAACTCTAGAGTGTTGTTGCTACAACTCTGCTATTATAATTTCGATAGCTAGAACATTTGGTGATGATTCCTATTATGAAATTATGACTGGATCGAACTATAACTTTTTCCAACACCATTGCTATAACTATGAGCATTATTGTTGCAACTCTGAAACATTCTTGTGAAAACTCTAGGATGATTTTGTAATTCTAAGATTAAACTACAACTCATATTTCAACAATGATCCCAGCTATTATGTGGGGCCAACACAATATCACAATAAGGGTACGAGCCACAATCACTACTTATGGTAAGTTGGAAGGTATGTCTCTCGAGCTTTATAATGAGTAGCATTTATTGGCATTACCTGACTTGACCCTGTTAGGTCCCTATATCACTAGTATTGTCCCTTATTATTGTTAGTGTAAACCCCTTATTGTTATTATTGTACCCTTGTAACCCCCATTTTGTTATTATTGTGCCCTTAAATTATTATTGTTAGGTCGGCTAGGATTACATTGTGGCCCACTAGGATTACATTATGGCCCCATGGACTCCTATATATAGAAATGAGGTTTTCTAAATTATATCATCCAAGAATTGTTCATTCATGTAATGTATTGGAGGTTTCCCCCTCGAAGTGGCTTATTTCTAAGGTGTTGATATCTCTTTTCTTCTCTTTTTGGAGGTGGTTTCCCAACATTTGGTATCAGAGCTTTGGATTCTAGGGTTTCGCTGCTCCAAAAAGGTCATCGTGGAATTTTCGCTATAAATTTTTTTATACAGAGTTTCAGAAGCTAAAATTTTTAGGGTGTGAAGCAAAAATCCTGAGGATAATTTTCTAAACATTTCAGAGCTTGGTTCGAAATATTTTTAGAGATATGATCTGTGGAAGTTAGGTCTTTTTTCAGACTCCTAAACAGGTCATCATGCCATCTGCGCTATAACTTTTTTTCTACTGAGGTTCAGAATCTGAAATGTTTATGGTGTGAAGCTGAAATCCTAAGGAAAAGCGTCAAAAAATTTCAGAGCTTGGTTCGCGAAATTTTTGGAGATATGATTTTTGGAAGGTAGTGCTTTTTCAGGCTCCCGAATTTCATCTCAAAAAGGTGATCGTGGGAAATTTTCAATAACTCTCCCTCTCTGAGCATCATATTTGAGTACCGTAAAAATTGGTTGCAAGTACACAGACTGTAGTTTCTTGGCTATCAATTTCAAAGGTGAAGGACGAAACAGTGACATGTGGAAAGTCGTACAAGTTTGCTATACTGAACCAGTCCATAATTAGGTCATTGTGGGAGATTGGACATAACTTTGTCTTGGAGAATCCAAATCAAGTCAGACCTGTGGCATTCAAAAGAGAATTCATAGGGCTACTTTAGTGCAGAATTTTAGATATTGAATAGTTGCAATCACAGAGATAATACAATTTCAATATCGAGCTCCTCAAAAGCAAGTAAAAGGTGTGTATTTTTTTTCCGAATTGCATAAGTCTTGTTTGAAGAATCAAGTTGAATTGATTGCAAGGGCATATTGTAGAATAGATATCATTATTGGATTATAAAATGGCCCCTAAAAATAATTCAACACCCATTAAGCCTTTTGAAAGCTCTACTATGACTCATGAAGATGAAGAATGGAAACATGACATATCAAAATTACAAGAGCAAGTGCAACAAATTTCACTCTCGCAAAGAGCAACAAAAAATGACATGGAAGTTTTGAAGAAAGGCGTGGAATCTAAGATAGATGGCATGGAATCTAAGATTGATGGCATGGAGGCTGGCATGGAATCTAAGATGGATGACATGGAAGCTAAGATCAATGAGAAAATGGAAAACATGAAGAATGTTCTAAAAGAAGACATGGAAGGTTTGACAAAGTTGATACAAAAAATGTTTCCTAATGGTGAAAAGATAGTAGAAGAACCTCATGATGAGAACAAAATAAATGTTAATCGTGATTTCATAAACTCTAATGTTGGCGGGAAGAACCACCATATTCCAAAAATGGATATGAGGAAGTTTGATGGAAATGATCCTGTAACATGGATACTACGGATGGAGCAATATTTTGATCTCCATAATGTGCAAAACACACAAAAGGTACGCATTGCAACTTTACATTTAGAACAAAATACATTTGTATGGTATCGATGGCTTTGCTCCCGTAAAAAAATTGTCACTTGGTCAATTTTTACGGAGGAAATGATAGCACATTATGAGCATACAAAGAGCGACACCTTCTTTAGCCAATTGATAAATCTCAAACAAAAGGGTTTAGTGGGGCAGCACATTGAGGACTTCCAAAAATTGAATATAAGGGTAACTGATATTCCAGAGGAACACAGGATCGATCTCTTCATAGGCACTTTAAAGGATAACATCCAACATGAATTTTGTGTTTTGGAACCGGATTCATTGGAGAAGGCATTCAGGTTGGCAAGAAAATTTGAATGTAAAGTAATGGCGACAAGGAATCCTACCACTCAATTCTATAAAGAAGGAAGTGTTGCTACGCCTAGATTTCCACAATCTACAAGGTTGACACCACAACAATTGGAAGAAAAAAAGAGAAAAAGGGCTTTTCTACAGTTGTGATAGCAAATACACTAAAGTTCATAGGTGTGTTGAGAAGAAATTATTTTACATAGATTGTGAATAGGGAGAAGAAAATTAACAAGAAGAGGATATACACCAGGAACCAGCCCTAGAAGAGGAAGAAATGAATCCAACCATATTGTGTAATGCACTGACAGGAATTACCACTCCTCAAACTCTCAAGATAGAAGGACATATCAAGAAGAAAAAGGTAATAGTGTTGATTGATTCAGGTAGCACCCATAATTTTATTCGTTGTAAGGTAGCCAAGGAATTAAATTGTTTCCTATACCCAACACCAGAATGTCAAGTGATGGTTGCAAATGGAGGAACTATAAATTGCTCTGGAAAATGCCATAATATCAAGCTAACCATGGGGGGAATATGTATTGACTAGTCCAATGCTTTCCATTCCTATGGGAGGTGCTGATGTTGTACTAGGAGTACAATGGTTACAATCTTTGGGGATGGTAGCTTTTAATTTTCAAGAACTTTTCTTGAATTTTTTTTCAGAAGGAAAGGAAGTTGAATTATGAGGTATTGCAGGGAAGCCAGGAAGGATAATAAGCTCTAATGTCATGACAAAGCTTCTAAAGAAAGAACAACGAGGCGTAATTTCACAATTATGCTCACTAGAAGTTCCAACATCAAAATCATCTATTCTTGCAGATCTCCAACAAGTCTTGGACAATCATTCCAAGGTGTTTGAAACTCCCAAAGGACTCCCACCTATTCGTGATCATGATCATGCTATTCATTTGATTCCAGGAAGTGTTCCTCCAAACATCAGGCCTTATAGATATCCTTACGTCCAAAAGAGATAAATTGAACGTATGATTGCAGAAATGTTAGAGGCGGGTATAATTCAACCTAGTCAAAGTTCTTTCTCTGCTCCTGTAGTATTGGTACACAAGAAGGATGGATCATGGCGAATGTGTCCGGATTATAGGGAGCTCAATAAGCTCACCATTAAAGATAAATTCCCATTCCTGTGATTGATGAATTATTGGATGAATTACATGGAGAAATTTATTTTACCAAGTTGGATCTTCGTTCAGGATATCATCAAATTAGAATGAAGACTGAAGATATTCCAAAAACGACATTTCGAACTCATGAGGGTCATTATGAATTTTTGGTCATGCCTTTTGGCCTTACCAATGCACCTTCTACATTTCAAGGGTTGATGAATTCCATTTTCAAACCCTTCCTTAGAAAATTGTGCTAGTATTTTTTGATGATATACTAATCTACAGCAGGTCTTGGAAGGATCATGTTGAACATGTTGACAGGGTGCTCAAACTATTGCAGGAGAAACAACTATATGCAAAAAAATCCAAATGTTTCTTTGGAGTACAAGAGGTGGAATATCTGGGTCATATTGTATCTCATGAGGGTGTTAAAGTAGACCCTAACAAAATTAAAGTCATTAAGGAATGGAAAGTGCCCACAACCATAAAGCAGTTGCGAGGATTTCTTGGGTTAACAGGGTATTATCGCAAGTTTGTTAAGAATTATGGGAGAATAGCAGCACCTCTAACAACATTATTGAAGAAAGATGCATTTTCATGGACTCCTGAAGCAACTAAGGCCTTTGAACGTCTTTAAGAGGCAATGTGCCTAGCACCGGTCTTAGCTACGCCAGACTTCACAAAAACCTTTATTGTGGAATGTGATGCCTCAGGAAATGGAATTGGTGCAGTTTTAATGTAGGAAGGAAGACCCATTGCTTTTGAAAGTCGTCCGATCAAAGGAAAGTATTTATAGAAACCTATTTATGAGAAGGAAATGTTAGCAATACTGCATGCACTAAAGAAATGGCGAACTTACCTAATGGGAAGACACTTCAAGGTAAAAACTGATCATGATAGTCTTAAACACTTTTTGGAACAAAGACTATGTTCAAAAGAGCAGCAAAAATGGGTCACAAAGATGTTGGGTTATGACTTTGAAATAATCTACAAAAAAGAAAAGCTTAATGTTGTTGCAGATGCACTCTCAAGAAATAATGAAGAGGTGGAAGCATTGCTTTGTGCCATTTCTATTATCCAACCAGATTGGATAACCGAAGCAAGAAATGAATGGAAGAAGGAAAAAGATGTATGGACACTCATTCAAAAGTTGCAGCAAGATCCTAGTACATCTGATACATTTAGTTGGAAAAATGATTCTTTATGGTACAAAGATCGCTTATATCTTTGTAAGAATTCCCAGCTAAAACAAAATATTCTTTTGGAATTGCACACTTCTCCTTTAGGAGGACACTCAGGATTTTTAAAAACTTACCACAGGGTGAAGAAAGAATTTTTTTGGGATGGCCTTAAATCTGATATTCAAAATTTTGTGACGGAATGTTTGGTTTGCCAACAGAATAAAGTTGAGACAATTAAGACCCCGGGACTTCTACAACCTTTATCCATTCCAAGTCAACGTTGGGAGGAGATTTCAATGGATTTTATCACAGGTTTACCTAAGTCCGAAGGGAAGAATGTCATCATGGTGGTAGTTGATAGACTTACCAAGTATGCACACTTTTGTGCATTATCTCATCCATTTAAAGCAAGTACAGTTGCTACTACATTTATGGACAAAATTCAAAAGCTACATGGAAGCCCAAGGGTTATTATGAGCGACAGAGATCCCATTTTTACTGGAAATTTTTGGACGGAGTTATTTTCTTGTTTGGGTACTCAATTAGCTCATAGCTCACCTTATCATCCTCAATCTGATGGTCAAACTGAGATAGTAAATAAATGTTTGGAAGGATATCTTCGTTGTTTTGTATCTGATAAACAAACACGATGGGTCAAGTGGTTACCTCTTGCTGAATGGTGGTATAACACTTCCTTCCATACTGCAGCAAAAATGACCCCATTTATGGCACTTTATGGATATCATCCACCATCCATCACATCATATTTAAGAGAAAATTCGAAGGTTCAAGCGGTGGAAGATCACATCGAGCATCAGCAAGAAGTTCTCCAACTCTTAAAGGATAACTTGACTTTGGCACAAAATCGAATGAAACAACAGGCAGATCAACATCGCAGCGAGAGAAGTTTTGATGTAGGAGATTGGGTATTTTTACGGCTACAACCATACAAACAAATGTCCCTCAAGCAAGCTAAGAAGGATAATAAAGTATCACCAAAGTACTATGGTCCTTACAAGGTGTTGCAAAAGATTGGTACTATGGCATACAAATTGGAGCTTCCTGCTTCTTCGCGAGTACATCCAGTTTTCCATGTTTCATGCTTAAAGAAGTTTATAGGTGAAAATCTTCCAGTTCAAACAATATTGCCAGAACTTGATGAGGAAGGAAAAATCATATTGGAACCTGAAGCGGTCATGGAAACAAGAACTCGACAGCTACGGAATCGATCAATTTCAGAGTATCTCATCGAGTGGAAGAACTTACCCACTGAAGATTCTACATGGGAGGATGAGAATTTTATACAGAAGCACCCGGAGCTACTCAAGCGTTGAGGACAACACTTTTTTGAAGGAGAGGGGCATGTTAGGTCCCTATATCACTAGTATAGTCCATTATTATTGTTAGTGTAACCCCCTTATTGTTATTATTGAACCCTTGTAACCCCCATTTTGTTATTATTGTGCCCTTAAATTATTATTGTTAGGTCGGCTAGGATTACATTGTGGCCCACTAGGATTACATTATGGCCCCATGGACTCCTATATATAGAAAGGAGGTTTTGTAAATTTTATCATCCAAGAATTGTTCATTCATGTAATGTATTGGAGGTTTCCCCCTCGAAGTGTCTTATTTCTAAGGCATTAATATCTCTTTTCTTCTCTTTTTGGAGCTGGTTTCCCAATAGACCCCGATTTGAAACCACTGACATCTCTCATTGTTTCAATCAACCCATGACATGATCACCCTATCACACAATTACTCCCTTCCATAATTGGAAACCTCCACCCTCTTGACTACTTATTAGATATGTAGTCATACTTTTCATGAGCTCTGAGTAGGACGAATAGGGGGCTCAAAAATCCATAAGGAATCTACAAGGTCACTACTATTGGAGGAATATAATCATATTAGTGACACTTATCAAGAGGGGGGCTAGATGGAGTACATATGCAGACCACGAGGATATGTCGATGAGGTGGCCCTTGAATTTTATATGAATTTTAGAGAAGATAATTTTTGTGGTAGAATAAATAGCGGTGCAGGTGATAGAGAAGGTGATAGTTGAAGTAGTAGGGCTTCATCAGACATGGGAATTCTATAATTTTCAAAGGAGGCCAAAGGCAGAGATCATGGAATAGTTCCTTAAGTAAGGAGAATCCCTAGTCAATAAGAGAATAGGGTTTAACATAAGAACATTGCCAAATCCATGGGGATATGTTGCTATAGTAGTATGGAGATACATCATTTGTGAAGTCTACCATGAGGTTATTTATCTACAACACCTTAAGTTACTTGACCACCTGCAACATGGTGGGTTGATTAATCTACCACTTTTCCTCTATAGGATGTTGCAGACCATGACTAAACTTATGCAAAAAAAATCCTAAGCCTTGGAGACCCTCTCATGTCATAGGTTCATCGAGATCTTGGGTGAGTATGTGTTGTATACAAAAGGTAAGATATGGAATGAACTGGAAAGTGCTCCAGTGAAGATAATAGCTACTGTAACTTCACCTTGAGAAGTTTCAGTTATTGCAACTCCTCCATAGGACAGTAACGTTGCAACTACTAGAGTTACAAGCATGGAGTATATTATTGCAATGTCATTAGCTATAGAATAATGGTGTACCGATTGAAGAAGAAATTCTTGACGATTTCATTAAAACTCCATAGAGAGATGAAGATAGCCATGATACTTATGTGAAGATAATAGAGAGAACATCCTGAACAAAAAGGCTGATGGGAATGAAGAAAAGGCCAACATATGCATCCATTCTAAAGAAGAAAGGGACCAAGTATGCCCTCATTATTTCAACTCAGCAAACATAAGAAGAAACCCCCACTACTACATAATAACTAGCAAGGGTAATGGAGGAAAGACACTCTACTGATACAAAAGAACCAACGGAAGTGATGGGGGATGGTCAAGACTCTGCTAGGCTTAAATTTGATAAAGAAATGGGAACATAGGACCTCATTGGAACACAATAATTTGTAAGGGAAACTATAGGAGAAGGAATTTTTGCAACTCTAGAAGTATACCAAGAAGAAGAAGAAGAAGCTAAAACTCGTGAAGTAAAAAATACCGTTGCTACCCAAGAGTTGGAAAATACATCCAAGGTCAAGAGACAAAAAATAGTAAGTAATCCTTTGGTTATGCATTTGTATACATCACTTTTAAGAAAGAACTAGGTGCTTGAAAAGGATAATGAGAAAATTTGAAACATTTTCAAGTTATTGAGAGATGAACTTGGGAAGGGAAGGACTTTTGAGCAGTTAGACTTCCTTACCCAGGCAGAAAATTCCCTTGTTGTAGAGGTACCTCTCCCTAAAGCAAGAGAGATAGCCCAAACTTATGAAAGAGAAACACAAGAACTATATGTCCAAACAATAGATAGCAAATTGCCTTCATTAACATATCTATGTAAATAAGTGATAAAACAGTAGAAGAAAAATTCATGCAAGTAGTTATCCCTTATATTTAGATGAGAGAAAAGAGCACATACGGAATCAAGTGGTAGCATCTTATAAGGAAGGTGTGATGTAAATTAAGGAAAACCAACATATTTTTTTAGGACATCAAGATTATTTATTGATTTGTAAAAATATATTTTTTGGAAGCAGAATAAATTGGCAATGTTCCTTAACCTCCCAAAACCACTTTTCCAAACTCAACAAGTCAGTTTCCACCTTTGCAAAAAAAAAAATTAAAGAATGATAGAATATACAAGAAATAGAGTTAATTTTTTGGGCAGATGATAAACCAAGAAACTAAAAATCAAAAGAGGGGTGTGAATTGCTTAAGAATTTTATGAAATGATGGATATGTTCCTCAAATGTTTGAAACTACACTCCGTTAAGCCATATAAAATTACATGTAACAGCCCTGGCTTAAAACTCCATTTAATAAAGTTAATAAAGGAAAAATAAGACCAAGGTCATGGGACACATATTCCAAGCTTAATGTTGGGGGAAACATCCTAAATGGTTTTTCATTTGATTTATTATCGCTAAGGGAAATTGGAAAAGGCATTAAAAAGGAAAGAGGAATTATTTGGCATTTATTTATGAAAAAAAATGGAAATTAGGAGAAAGGGAATGTGAAAGGTCACATGTTGCATATGAGGAGGAAATTAAAGGGAAATAATGGAAACTGAAGAAATTGGAGGCCTCGTTGATAAAAAATCTTATGAGGATCAGTTCACAACCTTTATTCAGTTTTAGCTTGGAGCTCTCTCTCTGTTCTCTCTCTCTCATACTCTTGCACACTTAGAGTATTC
Source organism: Pinus albicaulis (assembly GCA_034641835.2). Lineage (NCBI taxonomy): Eukaryota > Viridiplantae > Streptophyta > Pinopsida > Pinales > Pinaceae > Pinus > Pinus albicaulis. The sequence continues at coordinate 636,551,411 of CM076571.1, forward strand.
TTATGGCACTCTAGCATTGGAGAAAGGGAGGACAAGGAAAGCAAAGGGAAGCAAAAATCAAGTAAGGAAGAGTTGGCTCAAATGACTATAGTGGGATTCGTTGCAGGTATCAAGTTGCATGTATGATTCCCTTGCTAGTTTCAGCATGCATGGTAAATGCATGTGTGAATTTGATTCTCTTGTTGTCATTGGCATGGGTTTTTCCAGGTGTGATAGAGGTTTTCAACCTTGCCTTGACATTTCCGGACAATCATGGTGTGATGGGGTTCTTTTAATTGGTTGAGTTGGATTTTTAGATGGTTTTGAAACTTAGTTGTATGATCTCAGGAAATTTCCCAAAGGCCTAGAAATCCTTGGACTGGTATATGGTGGGATATGCGGTAAACCCTAAGGTTGGAGACGATAAAATTCATCATGGTGTAGGTGAAGAAATCTGGAGCCATCCATGCTTGTATAGGTCTAGTGATCCCTGGACTAGTATATGGTGGGATTGCCTAGTAGTGTATGCTTATTGTTTGGCCTAGGAATCCTTGACTGGTAATGGCGAGATTGCGGTAAAGCCTAGTTGTATAGATGAGGGTTTGGGCTTAGGACTCCTTGATCGATATATGGTGGGATTGTGGTAAAGACTGAGGAATCCCTGGTTTTTTTGTTGTGAGTCCCACATTCATGCTTGGAATATGGCATAGGGGTGATTGGCTGAAAGAAATATTTGGTTCAACCCAAAATATGGTTGGGTGGTACGTGGAAATCCCTGACTTGGTTGGCTTTTTCATATGAATCATAAGAATCTTTCCTCTTGAGTTTTATGAGAAAATGTGCCCGTTATTATGTGATTTTAATGGTTGATCTATCATTGTTAATCTGTTGGTTATTTGTTGGTTATAAGCATGGTTTATGATAGATTCTAATTATGGATCTCATCATGTTTTGATTACTAAATGAATGTTTAATGAATGTATGACCTAATAGATGATATTTCATTTATTATGAGAAGGCATCAAACCTTCTTAACAATTCTCAGATAAGTATGAGATCCTTATGTTCAGATGTGTATTTATGACCTATACATTCATGTTCATGATGTGTTTGAAGGAATTTCTGCGATGGTTAAGCCTGGTTAGGTCAATTTCTTATCAAATATTTGGATAGAAGGATTTTTCCTTGTGTCATTCATGGTTCTGGAAAGTTGCACCAAGTTCTAGGCAGAGGTCTCGATCCTAGCCTGAAAAAGTGGCTTAAATCTCACGGCCGCAAGCACAGAACTGGGTGAAAAATATTGCAGTCACTCCCTTGTAGGCATCATTCATGCAACTTGAGGGTTATAGTTGAAATTGTGCATTTTTATGCTAGTGTCTAGGAGATCAGGGCACTGAAAAAAAAAATTATCTAAGGGCTTGGGCAGCTAGAAGGGTGGTTTAGCCCTTGGGGGTCCTGTAACACTTGAGGGAAGTCAATAAAGGTTTTGTCTTTTCAATTCCACTTCCTTAAGGTGATCTAGGAGGTTGAATCATATCATAGTAACTCTTCGTCACATGTTTGTCATGGCAAGCCAGTAACTTGGGTAAATGTGGGAGGAGGGGGTTATATATTAGTATCAGAGCATGGTTCAACTCTTGAACTGGATGTGTGGAATGTGTTTGTCATGCATGCATGAAGGTTTTATATGTGCTTGTTATGTATCCATGGTAATGTTCATTGTTATCGTTATGTTTTCATGTATAAGTTGATGATTTTGTTGCTAGGATGAGTTTTCATGGATACTTGTTGGTCTTATACGCATTTGTTGTGCATGTCAGTGTCTATATGTTTGTGATTCATTCTTATGGTCATGATTTTCATGCATAAGGTCACGGTATGCATTTGGTATATTCATGCATGGTAACTATACGATGATTGAGTTTATGTTTATATATTTATTATGATTATGATTATGATTATAAATGTATCGTGATAATCTGGTTGATCTTGTAGACAATATATCCTCCCTTGAACTATATTGAGGTATCTTGATTTTGTTTATATTTGGTTTAACGGACATGGTATGATTTCACGAGGTAGAAGAAAAATATGAATAGAAGAATGGTGGATTACAGTTCTCGAGACACTCTCTATAGAACAGATGAGCAACCACAAGATGAGTACTCTCCTCGCATAATAGACACATTGAGAATTTTAAAGGCAAAAATAAGGAGTTGCAAATTAGATAATGACAAGATCATTCAGTCACATTAGAGACTTGCTAGGGCACAGGAGAAATAAGCAAAGGTTAATGCAATCATCCTTTAGATCTTTCAAACTTGGAAAGACATGGAAAGCCACAGATCAGTTATCAACAAGAGGAAAGGACTAATGGGGAATATGGTAACAAGTCTCATGGTGGTCACAGGTTAGATAAAGATGACATGATAAGAGATCGTAGATTCTTTGATACATCGGATAAGAGAGGTGATGGACACAAGTTCTATTCTATTTTTGGTTCAAATAATTATAATGGTCATAATCGTTATCATCCTTACAGGAAAAATGACAAGGGATATTTTCCAAATGAGTTTAAGAAATCCAAACCACCTATATTTGATGGATATTTGAAGAAGCCGGAAGATGCAGAGGCATGGTTACTTGGGATGAAGAATTTATTTGAGTTGTGTGATTACACAAAGAACATGAAGGCTAGAATATCAATCTTCAGCCTCAAAGGGAATGTAGACATCTGGTGGGAAGATGTGAAGTGGGTCAAATACAACAAGATAGAGAAGTTGAGTTGGCATGAATTCAAGATAATTTTTAGGAAGAAATATTTGTCAAAAAGGTACTACAATAGTAAGGCCAAGGAGTTCTATGAGCTAAAGATGGGATCAATGACAGATGAGGAGTACACGACTAAGTTCTTGGAGTTATTTAGGTGTGTATTGTATCTTAAGGATGAGAAGGTAAAAGTTCAGATATTTTTCAGTGGATTATCATTAGCATTTAAATATCAGATTGAGTATGATGAGCCTTAGTCGTTTGAAGAATTCATTAGAAATTTGAAGCACTGTTATGAGAAATCAAAGCATAAGACAGAATCTTAGCAATGTTGGAAAGGGAAATACAAGAATAAAGGTAAATGGTAGCCAAAGTGAACAATACCTCAAGATATAGGTGATAAAGATAATGTTTTACCTTACAAGAAGTTTAATGGGAATCAACCTGGAGAGAAACAGAACATAGGTGATGGTAGGAGATAGTTGCAGTGTTGGACATGTGGCAAGGAGCATCTCAAGAAGGATTATTTATAGAATCAAGGTGGTAGGCCTTAGATCTATAGTCCATAGGAAGCGCAGATAGTTGGGGATGTTGGGAAGAGCATTCCTCAGATTTATGCAACATTGGATAATTCCCTCGAAGATCACCAAGAATCTATTATCGAGATGGACGGTAAGCGTTGTGATCAATTTGTTTCTATTTTGATTGACTGTGGATTGACCCTGGATCTAATTATAGTTATGTTAACCCTGACTTGGTGGATAATATTTTTTTGAGAAAAGAATTGCATGCAAAATCTTGGTTAGTGCAGTTGGCTACAAGTACTAAGAAAAGAGTTCATCATTGGGTAAGAGCTTGTGCATTTGAGTTGAATGGTATGCCTACATTAGAACATTTGAATGTACTTTTTTTGGGATCATACAATATTGTTATGGCTATGGATTTTTTTTATCTTCACAGGACTAAGGTGGATTGTTATGATAAGGATATTGAGTGACTGGATGACAATGGAGAACAGAGAATCGTGTAGGGTAATAAGAAAGCTACAACAGTTAGAATGGTTGAAACTATGCAGGAAAAGCAAAGTCACAGAAAAGTGAGTGTGTTATTTGTAGTTCATATTTCTAATGATAAAGGTAAGGATGTTGAGGATGTGGAAGTCTTGAATAGATACTCAGTTTTATAGCAGTTTCAAGATGTATTCCCAGCAGATATTTCAATATTTCCGCCTCATAGAGAATTTTATAATGATTTTGTACTAGAGGCAGCACCAGCATCAAAGGGACCTTATAGGATGAGAACTCCATAGCTTGTAGAATTGAATTTGCAGCTAAAGGAAATTTTTAATAAGGGATACATCAGGTCAAGTGTTTCGCCTTGGGGAGCACCAGTGTTGTTCTTAAGGAATAAGGATGGTCCTCTCAAGTTATGAATTTATTATAGGTGGTTGAATAAGGTAACTATTATCACCAAAATAGGACTTGATAGGTTGTTGGTCAGGCTACCTCAATGTAACTATTTCAAACCAGACTTTTAGTTGAGGCTTAGCCTCCTCAACCTGAGAGGGCTCTCTCACTAGGTTTAAGATTTTGAATTAAGGATTAGATGGCTAACTCTAGGAAAAAATTGTGTAAAAGTGTATGACTGGTTGAGATAATGATCAACAAACATCTATTGGGCAATGGAGTCTAGGTATTTTCCCACAAAACATCAACATCAGCTTATCATGGAAGTCAGGGCATTTCAGAGTTCTTAAGTGTATCAGTGAAAAAAAAACAGAGTGAAACAAAACACAGTTTACAAACATATGCAGGAAGTTAGAGCATTTTCCAATGAATTCTAAGTAACATATGTTTATACCACTGCAAACAGATAGATAAGGAAAACCATAGTAAGATCACACATTAAAAACTCTTTTTGAATCTTGAGTAGTAAGCCAATATTTGTATTATGATTAAAACACACAGTCTACTATAGTAACATAGTCTGCTTGTTCATGAAAATTTCCAACCTTGAGGAATTCGACCTCATCTCTCTTATAGAGCCATTACAACATTGGATTCTATGATCCATCTTCAAAGGAATTCGAAATCTATCGTAGATTGACACCTATTTACTCTAAAACTGACTATTAATTATATGTGACAGTTAGCTGTATGTTTTAGAGTCCTAATATAATTAGGAGTAAAACTCCTTCTTATGACTAAAACAACCTTATCTGGAAATTAAATATTATGTTTGACAGCTGCTCCTCCTAATCTTCAACCTTGATGATGTCCATAACCTTGTTGTCATATTCTGTTATCTTATCCCTTATCTGTCCTGAAAACTAGGAACATGTTTCCTGCAATATAGTTGTAACCTTCACTTATGCTCCTTGAATCATTTTTTTGACAAAATGGACCTCTTTAGACAAGTGATATGTGTCATCACTTCCATAGAACCATGTCCTTCCACCTGTGCAAAATTAAGTTCCTGAAAGAGTGTGAAGAGATCTGATGTGTCTGCGCTACGAAAACATCAGTTGTTTTCGCAGCGCAGTAGCTATGCCTTTGTAAAATATCTCTTAACATCTAATCTCCTTTTCTTTAATAGCTAGAACTTCATTTCTAACCGATTTCTATCTTCTAACAACATCAAAACTCTAAAAACCTGGTGTTTACCGCTTGGAACTTTATCAAAATTTTTAAAAGTGCACCTACAGCAGTTTCGTAGCGCGCTACGAAACTGCTATGTATCTCCATATTACACAATTTCTTCATCATATTTAAACCTTGAGAATATTTATAGTCTTTTAATGATGACTTTGATGCTAATGGACCTTGAAATCAATATAAGTCAACTTTGCCATGGTTTCCAAAAGTGATGAACTTCCCAAAACAAAATTATATCAGGGATTTTTCACTTACTGTCTTACTTCTGTTGTGGCTAACCTTCTTCAGAGTTTTCCAATTTGATTTCAAGATCCTCAATGTTCCTCTTCAACCTCCTGTTAGTAGCCCTTAAATTTACATTTATCCTTCTCACAAACTTGGCCTCTTTGATTGCAGGCAGAGTCCAGGTGAAAAACTGAGCTTCACTGCTGACTGTTTCAGGATTTGAAACTCTTTCAAGTTCCCACAGAGCTTTAATTTTGTCAAATTTTATCTTCTCCACCACATGTTTTCTTTCTTTCTTCTTAAGCCTAGCAATTTGAAGATTAGCTAGTCTTAGTTTTTCTTTCATTCCTTCGTAACTGCTCTTTTCTCTTTAAGTATGGAAAACTTTATTTCTGTCATCCTCAAGCATAGGTGATGAAAGGTCTATGGGTTCCTCATAATAATTTGAAACTTCTCCTGCTTTTTATATTTCCACATCCAATCCTTGCAACTTTTTTGAATTCCTAGTTAGAGGCCTTCTGGGCTTGAACACAAACTCTGAAATTTCATCATTAAAATCTAGTTTTTTGGAAGACTTAATCTTCTTAGATTTCCCTTCATCCAAATTTATAAAATCTGTCTGCACTAAAGGAGATTCCTCAATATCAATAGCTTTTAAAATATCATTCAAGCTTCCCTTTAAACCTGGATCTTCTTCTGAAACCATTTTTTTTCCTTTTTCCCTTGCTATTTGACTTCTAGTCAACCTTTTCTGGGCTGATTTGCTGGTTGACTATTCCTACACTGCTTTATTACCTTTGGTTATCCTCCTTTGTGCAGGTTGAGGGGTTTCTTGAATAATTATTGGTGTTTTAATCTCTGGCCCTTTCACTTGTTTTCTAGGCTTTAACTTGACAAACCTCTTCGATCTTGTTTCTGCAGGGTCAGTGGTTTCAGATGGTGATTTTTCTTTGACCCTAGGGCTAACACCTGTTCCATATGTTTCCACCCCAAATTCACACAGAAACAGAAACACAGACCATTTTCTATTCACCCTCTGAAACTCATGCAAAACTATTAATTTGACAAGACCGTGATGGAATAATAAAGTTTCACATGCCTGAATTTTCATCTGCACCTTATCTGCCACCTTGGCCAAACTCTGAAACAGAAATAAAGGTAAACCTAGAGAAATTATTCCAGTGAAATGCAATAAGAGTTTGAAATGGTAATAATACACCTTATGGTATCTTCCTTCGCAAGTGAAGTACCTTTGAATGTTGGAAAGAAGGTTAGCATATGTATCCTTGACATAACCTCTTGGCACTGCTTTGGTTAAATCTGTGTCCAAAAACTCTGGCTTAAAAAATATCTTACAAGGTTCCATTTCAAACCTGAAATTATTGAACCACCTTTCTTCTCCCCTTGGAATATTTGTCACTAAAGATATAATTTCAGGAGAAATTGGTAAGTTTAAACATCCAAATTTTGTATTGGAACCTGTGAAATTGATGGCAAATTCTTTTGTGACTTGATTATGACCTCCGTGTAGCTTTTCGCAGAATATCTAGCATCCTGCTTTCTTGAAAGCTTCTTCAACTGATTTATCCTTAGTGAGAGCCTCTATGCCTTCAGGTTCCATTCTCAAACAGTGGCCTGATCTGTGGTTTTTTTTTTCCTCTGTCATCTTTCACTCAGAATCCCTGTGACTTTAGAAAACCTGTAATAAACTGGCTTGCTTGATTGCAGAGAAACTAGCTCGCTTGATTAAGGGTTCAGCCTCGCTTGATAGTTGAGATAAAACTCTGGTTTATGCTTACCATAAGCTTGTTATTCGAAGAAAAACATGCAGCAAGTGTTTTTGCATGAGATAATATAACCAAGGACAACCATCCCTTTTCAAATTTTAAAATGACTGATGATAAATGACCCCTAAAAAATCTCATGATGGTTGTGAATGGTTGCATGTGGGAGAAAGGATTCGTGGACTGACACCTACTCATGAAAATTTAACAGAATTTGATGGATTTGACAGTTGGACAGGATTGGTTACAAATCCCCGATTTCGTAGCATGTATAATGTATTTTCAGGGTTTTGCACTATGAAAAGACCAACGTTTTCATAGCGCAAAAGCAGTTTTTGACACTGTCTATGCTACGAAAACATGGTTTCATGGCTTATTTGAAAAAAATTTCAAAGTGACTAAACAGATGATTTCCGAAACATAACATGAGACCCTTAAAGTGTGAAACAAAGTTGTTGGACCTTATTTGATGATAGAGATGAGACTCTAAACTTATGATTTAGACTCTAAAAACATAAAAATGACTTAACCCCTATTCTAAGACCATGAGTTAGGAACAAACATAAACTGTCCAAGTTTGGAAAAAATTTATAGTGATAACAGTAACCATCAAGAACAGGTATGTTGTCGAGGATTGATGACTTGTTTGATCAGTTGAAGGGAGCAACAGTGTTCTTGAAGATTGATCTGCGATCATGATACCATCAATTACGCATCAAAGAAGAGGATATCTACAAGACTTATCTCCATACCAAGTATGAGCATTATGAGTTTTTTGTAGTTCCATTTGGTTTGACTAATTCTCCAGCTACTTTTATTTTCTTGATGAATAGTGTGTTGCATACTTATATGGACAATTGTGTTATTGTATTCATTGATGATATATTAATATATTCTAAGAATGAGGAAGAGTGTGTCAAACACTTAGCAATAGTATTAATATTTCTAAGAGAGAATCTGTTGTATACCAATCTTAACAAATGCAATTTCTTTCACACAGGGTTACATTACTTGGGGCATGTTATCTCGAAGGAAGGCATCGCAGTAGATCTGGAAAAGATAATGGCTATCATGGATTGGGAAACTCCTAGGAATGTGGATGAGGTAAGGTTATTTATGGGGTTAGCAGGTTAATACAGGAGGTTCATCATGAACTTATCGTGAATTTCCTATGCTATTATATCATTGCAGAGGAAAGGAAAGAAATTTGGATGGAAAGAGGAATGTGCAGCGATTTTTTAGCAGTTGAAGCAGTTGCTGACAAATGATACAATTTTAAAGATTGCAGATACTGATTAAGAGTTTGTGGTATGTACATATGCTTACAATAGAGCACTTGGTGGAGTCCTGATGCAGGAAGGACAGGTATTATGCTATGAGTCAATGAAACTGAATGAGCACGAGCAGAATTATGTCACACATGATCTTGAGTTAATAGTGTTCATCCATGATTTGAAGAAGTGGAGACAATATCTTCTTCACAGGAGGTCCATCTTGATGAGTGATTGGTGAGCCCCTGGTATTGCACCAAGAGTGTTGCAACTCCCAGGGGTTTCCCTACTTTACTTTATCAACCCGGGGTTCATACAAACTTGGAGGTGACAGTGTTATATACACAGAAGATGCATTCTTCTCATGGCATCCTCTTCTACTTTACGAAGGTGTGCTATTTCTTAAACTATGATAAGAACTGGAAACTAAATTGTTGGAAGGAACTGACAGGAATGAAACTAACTTAAATTGTTGAAAGGAAATGACATAAAGAAAACTAATTTAATCTACAAAAAGGAAATGACTGAAAATAAAATAAACTAAGTTTAATCTAGCTAGGCCAATTGGCTAAACACATCCTACTTATCCTCTGATCTATTTACCATGTTATCATGCTTCTAAACATGCAACTATTCATGATAAACTAAACTTGACAATGTGTGCCTTGCAGTTTCAAGGAAAACAGGCTAAAAGTGCTAATGGAGGGCTCACCACATGAAACAAGGCTTAGAGGTGGAAAGAGGAGGTTTAAACCTTATTAAAACTTTATTATAGTGCAGAATGATTTGAAAAGTGTGGGGGCAGAGTGCGATACCAATATCGCATTCAGAAGACAAGAGTGGTAAGTCTTAAAAAGGAGTGGATGGAGAGTGCGAAATGCGATCTACGAAAGGGCTAAAGGTTTTGATCTGTGATATGTGATATCACAATATCGAAATATCGCGCGGTTTCAGGAGTGGCAGAAATGTTGTTTGGGAACGAGTTATGATATGCGATGATTCAGATGACGTGGCGGTGGGACCGGTGGCAGAGTACGACAGCGATATCGCAATCGGCATTAGGAGCGAAACGTGTTATGAGAACCAAATAAAATATGTGATTTGCGACATGTGATGTGGCGAAGTACAGAGAGTTATCGAAATCGGTGTTGGAGGGGTAAGTGTTAACAGGAACCAAGTAAAAGATGTGATTTGTGGTGTGCGATCCGGCGGAGTACGGAGATTTATCGCAATCGGTGTTTTGAGCGGTAAGTGTTAACAGGAACCAAGTAAAAGATGTGATTTACGAAGTGCAATGCGTCAGAGTACGGAGAGTTATCGCAATCAGCGTTTTGAGTGGTAAGTGTTAACGGGAACCAAATAAAAGATGTGATTTGCGATTTGTGATGTATGGTAGCAGGAATTTTGAGGAGAAAGGGAGGGTTCGAATTCCAATGGTTTTCAAGCATTTTGCATTAAAAATGGTAAGGAAAAAGTGACTAATAAAAACAAATGAATAAGGTGGTTTGAACGGTTTAAGTGTTTTTATGAATAAAAATGTGGGTGTGGCAGTGAGAGTAAGCGGGAAAAAGTGGAAATGGAGGACGTAACAATAGTGCATAGATCGTGAAGGCAGAGATGGAGAATGAAGCGGGGAGGCACCACGGAGCTTCTCTGGGGTTTTAACAATAATTCCTACAATCAACCTGCCAAATTATGCATAAAGAAATAGACGAATGCATAAAAATACAGTGCAAAGGGAGACTGGAAAATGGTAATGAAACTCTACTTTTAATCTCAGAAACAGTGAACAGAAATTAGTTTTTGGGTCTATGGGAAGGTTTGCCCTCCTTGAGCTCTATTGACAGAGATGAAAAGGGGGTATTGATCCACAGATTTTTTGACCTACAGCAGCACACTAAAATCAAAACTAAAAAGAAACTTAAAACATAAATGAAATTATCAGAAGCGGAACAAATACAGCAGAGAAGCTAAGGCACATGGATTGGGCCCTAACCCACAAGCCTAGCTCTCTGAAACTTAAATCAGTAAAATGAAATCAGTCTTCTCATTTCATAAAATAATAGCCTCATAAATTTCTAAAATTTTGATCACTAAGTAAAATAATAAAAAGTTCAATATCTTGCAACAAAGTTCTGACCCTTCCTAGCTCTAGCTTCACTCTATTTATTCTACAGGGAAGCTACCAACAACTGGCTAGAAAATAGTGATTGAGTCCACTTGACTCCAAGTAAACAAATATTGAGTGCACCCCTCTTTGAATTGCTTGGCTGCCTCTAGAATTCGAATTGCTGGAGAGAATACTTGGGGATCCTTTGGCTGACTTTGGAATTTGAATTGCTAGAAAGAATATTTGGGATCCTTTGGATGCCTTTGGAATTCGAACTATTGGAGAGAATATTTGGGATCCTTTTTTTGCCTTTGAGATTTAATGAGGGTGGAAAAGCCTTCTATAATTTATCCTTGTTGTTTCCTCCAAGCCTTTATGATAAAATCCTTATAAAAATGCTAATAATTCATGATTTTCTGCACTGAACCTCATATTAGGCACTCAAAGTATGTTAGCCTTAATCACCACCTATACTAGCATCATAAAATGAAATAATAATAAAAATGCAAGAAAAAGATATCTAAGAAGGAAAAAATGTGACCATTAACCCCTCGAAATATGTCTAATGATGGAGCTCATCAGTGATCATACTGGATTGAGATACTTATTTTACCAACCGAATATGATTGCCTGGAAATCTAGATGGTTGGTAATGATCAGTGAATTTGACTTTGAGATCAGGTATATTAAGGGTAAAGAGAACAGGGTTGTATATGCTCTTAGTAGAAGAGTGCAAGTAAATCATATAGTAGTTATGATTTCTTATGGGATGGATTTACAGGATTAGATCTTATAGGTAGGACAATAGGTTGAAAGGTATAGGGAGTTTAGGCACAAGTGACTGTGGGGTACAAGTGAACAGGATGTGGATTATCATCTTACAGCACATGGTTTGATCAGGTTTAGGGACATGATATATGTGTCAGAAAACAATGAGCTCAAGAAGCTTATCCTACAGGAATTTCATGTTAAGTCGTATTCAAGTCATCCCGGATAGCAGAAGACATTGAAAGTGGTGAAGAAGTTCTATTATTTTCTGAATCTGAAGAAAGAAGTGGCAGAGTTTGTGGCAAGATGTTTTTATTTTCAATAGGTAAAGGAAGAGTGTAAGCATCCAAGTGGATTATTGTAACACAACAATTTGTCATTTTCCCTGTACTGCTCGTTCTTGATCTTGGAGACCCCTAACAGTGACCCCTGTGTCTATTTTCCATCATGAAAATGTGCCATCATGTCCCTTGCATCATAATGAGTAAACTCTTTGTTGACCATTCCTGAAGAAGCTCCTTAAAAACATGGTTATCTGAAGTGGTGCACCCTCTGCATGTCTTGCTCGCACAGATGGCTCTTTTTAACCTAGATTCATAGCTTGTTGTCCTACAATTCAATGGGAAATATTTCGTTGGACACCCTCAAATTTTGAGAATGTATCTGCGTGTTCGTTTGTTAGAAATAAATTTTGATTACATTAAATATCATCACATTCCACAACACATGAATACATTAACAGATGCATTAGATAATTATGTTCTAGATAGACATTTGTGAAATTTATAATCATTGCAACATGCATGGAACAGGAAAATACAATATATATATATATATATATATATATATATATATATACTGATTTTGTTTGCAAATAGTGTTCAAAGTACATCATAGCCCCAAAAAAAATTATATGTTCTATTACATAACGAGACTCGCAGGTCTCGGAAAAACTACTACTTGAGAATGAAAAACTAAACTAATCAGCGTGATGATCACGATAGTAGGCTATTGCTCAAATAACTCGAGTCAACAATCGGTGAATGTGATCAGATACTCTGACAGTATGTCACTGGTACTGGTGAGGAATGTCTCCCACTCAAGCATACTCTGGAATCTCGGCAATCAAAGCGTCCAAGTTCCATGAAATATCTTCTTCTGCATCCACTCCTTCCACATATGGAGTAGCCTAGAAGTCTCTCGCCACCCTTCTGGTGATCGGCGATATCCCTGCTAGCCTCTATGGTCCGACATCTGCAACACGTAATGTTTCAATATCAGCACATAAAATAAATAAAAATGAAAATAAAAACACATAAAACATGCAAAATATAACAAATACATGTTTTCACCTTTGTCATCCCAGTGTTCACTTGCTGGAAGTGGTAAATCAGGATCACCCCGGAAATCCGTCGCGGAGTATGGTCAATCCTTCACCACAATCAGTTGACGCCTCAGCCATGTAAAGAAGGAAGGTTTGAACGACATCTGTGAGGCATCAGCTTTGCCCACCTCATCATTCATGGCTCCCATGGTAACTTTGTCGCTACCTCTACCCCCTAGTATTGGAACATTGGTACCCGTTCTAGGAAGATGGTCGTAAAAATGGATCCATACCCAAAAATCTTCAATTTACTATTTTTTCACTTTGTGAGCTGCTTATTCATGTTTTCCACCACGGAATCTAACCAGTTCAAAATGATGGGTGCCATACAATCCACCACAGTCTGTAGTTGCGCCTTGGCGGCCTCATGCGGCGCTTGCACCCCAGCCACACGTGTAATGGTATATAGCACTACTTTGAGCAGTAGATTGGCCACAGTGCTTACTGCTATCTTCCTGCTCAAAGATCTTGATGCTTCGAAGCATGATCTCCCAATGAGAATGTTCATGATTTCGCCCATGATTCAAGCTCCTGTCAAATGTGCTCTTGCCCCTCTACACAAGAGGCCAGTAATGAAGTAGATGTCGGCCACTTCAATTTCAAGCTCTTGATCACCAAGAATAAACCTCTCCCGATCTGTATCCTAGATTTTAATCAAATATTTTAATAGATATGGTTGTGCCCTTATACCGCAATTCATGAAGAACTTGAGGAGCCCATATTTCCTCAATGCATCAATGCAATCTCTGTCCTCCATGATTTCTTTGTCAACATCGTCATGATCTCTCTCTTTCCACTCGAACACCATGGTTGACTACTCTTCCTCCCTGCAAACAACATTCACATGGTTTATCATCAGTATTCATGCTAAAGAAACTGACTTTAAATAATTTTTGAAGAGTATTTTTTGAATTTTTGCGCTCTATGGATGGCACAGCTGTTTTAAAAATAGCAGCGCCAATCAGCGCCCTACCCGTTTTAAAAATAGCAGTCTGGCGCGATCCCGACATGGGACTCCCACGCCGATCCACCATGACCATCGGTTTAAAATCCTCCCCCTAAAATTTAAATAATTCCATGAAAAAAATGAAACAAGTATTGAAATGTAGGGAAGGAGAGTGCCTCTTACCTAGCATTGACGGTTCATTGATTGGCCTCTCGGATCTCCCGCAATCTACTCCTGAAGAACTGAGGTAAAAGTGGGTAAAAACCTTCTTCTCAAGGGTGTGAAAGTAAAAAGTGAAATGTTTTTTACTTTCTCTATTTTTTATAAGTATTCAAATTCACTTTAGGGTTTTTTATCATATTTTAATAATATTTTAATGTTTTTACCTCGAAAACGGATTATGGGTTTGTTATTTTGCAGCAACAGGGTTAATTTCTTCACGAATGACATATTTACAAGTTCTAATTTATTACTTTTTCATACTCAATTAAAAATAAATGAAAAAGTAACCCCCTGGAGTCATCTTTCAACTCTTTTCTGACTCTCTAAACATGAAAATATTTTCAATTTCTTGTCATTTTGAACTCGTTAAAGTGCACGAAACATTATTTACCCAGTATACATTTACCCCTTTTTCGGGTTGGGATAAATTTTTTACGAAAAAAGAATACCTTAGTCAATCGCGACTAAGAGGTTCTCTCAAACTTTGTTTTCTACCTTTTCGAGTATGAGAGACTATTTATGAAAAGGGCCATCTGGATTTTCTTTTCGCCTCTTTTCAAACTCTCTAAACATGAAAAGGCGTTGAGTTCCACCTTTTTCGGGCTTGTTAAAATTTAACGGCATTGGATCTGTCATCATGACGACACCGAGTTCCTCCTTCCTAGGGCTCATAAAATGTACTAGGATGGATTTGTCTGAAGAAAAAACTTATATGACAAGCATATGCTATCCCATTCAAGCTTGTATACAAAAACAATTTGGGTACTCACCAGAAATGATGGGGGGAAATGGAATGTATTAATCAGTTGTGTTGGCAGTATGTCACTTTTGAACATGACACATCCTCTATTACTTGTTAGGTTGGGGATATCCTAAATTCTTCACTTTGCCTCCATGGGTTTGGGAAATCTATTTTGCCTCTCATTCCATTACCATTTTCATCAACATGACCTCTGATTCCATTTGAGTCAAATACTGCCAAACTCCGGAGTCGTGTCATTGATATGTTCAAGAGAAGTTCCTTTTGCGTCTCATTCATTTCCTGATTCTCTGATCACTTTCATTATTATCTTATTGCCTTCATCTTGTGTCGATGATGTGGGATTCATTATCGCCCTCCCTCGACGGATCACTTCTTGTCCACTTCAGCTCATTATCCAGGAAGTTGATCTAGAGATCCCTTTTTTAGTACCTTAGAGCTTGCATGCCCTAATGGCAGGTTGTTCGCATCCGAAGGCAAGCTTACATCAGTGGCCTTCGATCGGATGATTCCACAGGTTTTCGACATTAGCTCCTTATTCGCATCTCATGGATTGTACTGCTAGTACCTTAAGGGCCATTGTCATTATTGGTGGTTTCTCTCGCTCCTATTAACAGCCTACATCATTCACTCGTAATCAGGTGATTTTCTTGCATGTTCGACTTCAACTCATTTTCTCACATGCTTGAATTTGTACTTGATCGGGTCATGACGAAGTGTAAGACCCTGTATTTTGTCTGATAAATCCTAGGCTGCGAGGTAATATGTATTATTTATGATTGTACACATGACTCTTTCATTTGGACAGTTGCGACCATACCTTGAGTCTATATTTGTGATCCTCTTTATTTGGATGGTTGCGACCATACCTCGGATACTATTTACAGATGGTTGTGTCCATACCTTATGTCATGTGATTATCTTAGAGATTTCAGTTATGTATATATTTGCTTGTTTGCGCAGGTTTTCTGAAAACGGCGTCTTGGTCCTAGCACGTACTCGTAAATCATTTCACCCCTCACTCTCATTTGGCCTTCATGCTTTAGGGGGCATCTTTTACACAACAATTTTTCACTATCACTGTACTCCCCATTCCTGATCTTGGAGCCCCTAATAGTGAACCCTGTGTCTATTTTCTATCATGAAAATGTGCCATCATATCCCTTTTATCATAATGAGTAAACTCTTTGTTGACCACTCCTAAAGAAACTCCTTAAAAACATGGTTATCTGGAGTGGCGTGCCCTCTGAGTGTCTTTCTCACGCCAATGGATATTTTTTGTTCTAGGGCAGCACCGATCGGTGTTAGAATGAGGATCATACCCGTGTTGATCCTCTTCTGGAAATTTTTTTAAAAATGGAAGTGAAGCTTCAAGATCTAGAAGATTTGTGGCAGAGAGAGTCGGTTTTTGTTCCTGAGGATAGAGACTAGCTTCTCCCTTTGGGCTCTTTGTTCCTACAAAAGTGAAACCACCCAAAGGGATAACCCATTGCCCCACCTTAAGTGGATCCACATTTTGTCTTCCCTTGCTATAAAATGGACATCCTCCCACAGCTTTGCTAGTTAGAACAGATATAGAAGAAAAGTAGAGAGATATTTGGTGTTATAGGTATCGAGCGAGAGTTGAGACCCTTTTCCCTCCATATCAAGTTGAAACGAGCACTTTGGAGACATGCCTGCATCCGAACCCGTCGAAGGAGAGCTACAACATCAAGGCGCAGGTTGTAACTCCCCCTCTCGATTTCAATATAATACAATTGATTCATGCTTTCCATTCTCATCTTTAATGTATGATTGGATTCTTAGTTCTCCTTGATCATCTAGGTAGGTTATATATGCAAGATATATTTTATGCTTTCACGTTTGTTGTTGTTTGATCCCTTATGCAGGTAATAAAGCGTCGGTGATGGAGAGGATCTGACTACGGAGCACAAAGGATCAAAGGATTCAAGCGAGGAATAGCATCAGATCGAGGTAGGTGATATATTCACGATTTGCATACATTTACAATCTAGGAAAGTAGGATTCTAATTGTTCCCTGTTGTTACTAGACCCATCCTAGGGCTAGAGGGATCGTCTCTGTCCATAGAGAGGATTTTCGTGCATAACAATTACTACATAAAATTATTATTCTAGAGTGGAAATGGAAGGTCATTTTCCATGGATTTTATTATAGGTTTGTTGAGGACCTCTAGTAAACATGATTCTATTATGGTTTTGGTGCATAGGTTGACTAAGGTAGCTCAATTTATTCCAGTGAAGTCTATGAATTCAGCTAGTGAGGTAGCACAAATATTCATCAGAGATATAATGAGGTTTGATGGTGTACCAAATAATATTGTATCAAACAGGAATTCTAAGTTTAGTTCTCAGTTTTGGAAGAAGTTATTTGTAGGTTTGGGTACGGAATTGGCCTTTATTACAACTTATCATCTGCAGACGAATGGACAGACAGAGAGGGTCAACAGGATTTTAGAGGACATGTTGAGAATGTATGTTATGCAATAGTTGTGGAAGTGGAAAGAGTATCTTCCACTGGTTGAGTTTGCTTACAACAATGGGTATTAAGAGTCACTGCGAATGATTCTGTTTAAGGCACTTTATGGGTATAATTTTAATACTCCCATCGCCTAGAGCGATCCAGTGAACTAGGTATTGATGGGAACCGATATGTTGGCAGAGATGGAATATGAAATGAAAGTTATCAAGAAGAATCTAAAGGTAGCACACAATAGGTATAAGAGTTATGCAGATCAGCACGAGGCATTTAAGGAGTTTTTGTTTGGGTAGCATGTGTACTTTTGCATTAACCCCAAGAACAGAACCTTGAGGATTGGGTCATGTGGGAAGCTAGCACCTCATTATTGTAGGAATTTCGATATCCTTGAGAGGATTGGACCTGTGGCCTATAGGCTTTCACTGCCTCTGACAGTGAAATTCCATGATGTTTTCCATGTTTCATTGCTTAAAATATATGTGAAAGATGTTGATCATGTGATTGATTAGTTTGTATTACAGGTGAAACTAGAAGGAGAATTCCAGTCGAAACCTTAGTGCATTTTGCAGAGAAATATGCTCGTGCTCTTGAACCGAGCAATCGAGTAGTTTAAAGTGCAGTGGAATCACTTTGGGCCTGATGAAGTTGCATGGGAGACAGCGAATCAGATGCAACCTATGTATCCTTCCTTATTTTTCAGATGAGGAAAAGAATTTTTGGTATATGTATATATGTATATTGATGTATATATCACATCGAGTTGTGATATAAAGCTCCAATAAGCAGTATGGTTTTTATGTTGTCATGCTTTTCACGTTGGTTATTCTTTTCAGCACGTTTTTCATTGTAAATACTACATCGAGCTAAGTTATAAAGATCCATGGGAAGTATGTTTTGGTTTTCAATGGTTTTTTAGGTTATAGGTATCATTGAACACCGAGGATGGTGTTCCCCTAGGGGGGAGGGGTTTGTAATAGCCCCGGATTGAAACTCCATGTAATAAAGTTAATAAAGGAAAAATAAGACCAAGGTCAATGGGACACATATTCCAAGCTAAATGTTGGGAAAAACATCCTAGAGGGGTGTTCATTTGGTTTATTACAGTTAAGGGAAATTGGAAAAGGAATTAAAAAGGAAAGAGGCATTATTTGGTATTTATTTATAAAAATAATGGAAATTAGGAGAAAAGGAAGATGAAAATTCATAGGTTTCATGTGAGGAGTAAATTGAAGGAAAATAATGGAAATTGAAGAAATTAGAGGCCTCATTAATAAAAGGGCTTCTGAGGATGATTTCACAACCTTTTGTTAGTTTTAGCTTGGATTTCTCTCTCTATTTTCTCTCGCATATTCTTGCACATATAGAGTATTCACAGGGCACTATAGCACTGGAGAAAGGAAGGACAAGGGAAGAAAAGGGAAGCAGAGATCAAGAAATTAATATTTGGATGAAGCATATACAATGGGATTACTTGTAGGTATTGAGTTGCATGTGTGATTTCCTTGCTAGTTTTGGCATACATGTGTGCATTTGGTTCTCTTGTTGTCATTGGCATGGGTTTTTCTAAGTGTGGAAATTGTTTTCAACCTTGCCTTGCCATTTCCAAACAACCATGGTGTTATGGGTTTCTTTTACTTGGTTGAGATAGATTGGCGGATGGTTTCAAAACTGAGTGGGGTGGTCTTAGGAAAATTTCCAAAGGCATAGAAATCCCTGCACTGGTATATGGTGGGATATGCGGTAAAGCCTGAGGGTGGAGACGAGAAATTAGTCGTGATGTAGGTGAAGAAATCTGGAGGCATTCATGTGTGTACAGGCCTACTGATCCCTGGACTACTATATGGTGGGATTTCAGTAAAGCTTGGTAGTGTATGTTTATTTTTTGGCCTAGGAATCCTTAACTCGTAATGGCAGGATTGCGATAAATCTTGGTTGTATAAATGAGTGTTTGAGCCTAGGAATCCCTGACCAGTATATGGAGGGATTGCAGTAAATCCTGAGGAAGCCCTAGTTTTTTTGTTGTGAGTCCCACATTCATGCTTGGAATATGGCACAGGGGTGATTGGTTGAAATAAAGATTTGGTTTAGCCCAATCTATGAGCGGGTGGTACGTGGAAGTTCCTAACTTTGTTGGATTTTGCATATGTGTTGGGCACCGAAATTGTATGCTTTCTTCTCTCATTTTTATCCTACCTTTCTATCTCTTTGTGCCATTATTCATCTTAAAAGCATGAGGTAAAACCCTTCTTCCTATCTTTTATGGGATATTTGATTAATGATGTACTTGCCATGGAGGTTTTACCTTTTTACGTATTAACTCCTATATTTCTTCATATTTGGCTACAACAGGCGTGTCACGGCCGCAAGACAGGGCACAACCCATCATTTTCCAACACCTCCCTTATTTGTTGCTACAGCATAACAGCCATGGATGTATCAGCGTTATCTTTGGCTTTCTTACGGTTTCTTGCTGGGTAATCCGGTTGCCATTGTGACAATATGTTTTTGTAACAATGGAGTTGTTGGGACAAATTGGGGATCTCGGGACTATGGTATAAAGAAGCCTACGGGTAGTGAATTGAAGGACACTTACAGATATACAAATCTTGTAATTAATATTTCTATTATTAATTGAATACACAGTAGCTCGTTGTTTCTCCTGTAATCTTTGAGTTTCCGCAGCCCTGATCCAAGAGTTGGGCCCACTCTTGTGATCAGGTGTTGTGTTCTTATTTCTTTTTTTCAGTACTGTGTTTTGTGTGATTCTTTAGTTGTTGTTACAGTCGCGTTAATTGCTATGGATGATTTTTATTTCTGCAATTTATTTATTGTTGTTACAATGGTATTTGTGTTCTATATTAAACTTGTGATTGACATCATACCATGTGCTTCTATCTGCATATACTTTGCCATTAGTCTTGAAATAACTGAAGCCCTCGGGTTGATAATTTATGTGGAAAAGGGATTGAATCTTGTTCATATCTGGACACCAACATTTTGGCGTCGTTGCCGGGGAAGGCTAACAAGTGCAAGAACAGGATCTGCAGTAGATCTCAGAGTCGATCTCTCGTCTTGAGGTGGGAATCTATTGCCCAGCTTCAAGTCCTGAGCGTATGTGCCTTGTATCTTCTTCTTTTTTTCTTTCTTTCCTGTTTCTTGTATCATTTTGTTTTCTGTAAAAATTAAACCCTTTTCTTGGGGAAGGTATTTTGTAAAACCTTTCCCTAAGTCCTGGCCGTAGTCCAGTATTTATTTCCTGTTTCTTGTATCATTTTTCTTTCTGTAAAAATTAAACCCTCATCTTGGGGAAGGTATTTTGTAAAAACTTTCCCTAAGTCCTGGGCGTAGTCCAGACTTTATTTCTTTTTTTTTTTTTTTTTATTATTTCTTGTTTTTCTTTCTAGGGGCCAATTTCTCGTCCTAGGGAGGGTATGTTATTACTCTGCTCCAAGTCCTAAACTCTGATTTCTTTTCTTGTGTTATTTTGTTTCATTCCCTGTGAATCTCTTCTCTTGTCCTGGGGAGGAAGTTATCTTTCCTACTTCGGGTCTTGAGCTATTGATTGATTTTCTTTAATGAATCCTTTCCACAATTTGTATGAACAAGGATCCGAACAAGAGGGGTAGAGAAAGACCCCCAAAGAAAGGGAAGGATTTGGGGAGGAAGAAGTATATTCAGGAAATCATTGAAAAATCTAGATCTGAGGCATCATCCCGTGCTGCTGCTAGGGTTAGGGTTCAAACAAAGTCTGAAGGGAAATCTGTGGAACAACTAGTGCCATCCACGGTACCAGAAGATGTTCTTTCTACAGCAGAAGATTCAATAAACAGGGTACCAGTGGAAGATAAATCCTTATCAACAACATAAGGGGAAGAAGTGGAAAGTAAGGGATCAGAAGAATTGAGCAACTCTAACTGGGAAGAAGAACCTCAAAAATGGTTTTTTTCCCCAAGAGACCAAGGCAGTGTTGTGAAAATTCTCGTTGTTGAGTTAAGAGACTCTGATCTAGTAAAGGAATTTTTGAAATACTTTGAGCTACCAAGGGACCAGGGGAGTGCAGTGCGACCACCTTCAATTTAATCACTTCAAATACCGGCTGTGAAACTGATCGAAATTCCAAGTGAGTATTGGAAAATATTCATGGCACCTGTAAGTTCTTTCATTGATTTTCCTATAGGAAATTTTACAAGCGATGCACCAATGAGACCCATACTTTTGACAGCCTTGCCTAGTTTTCATGGGCTCTCTTCGGAGGACCCTAATACGTTCCTTTTTTAATTTGATATTGTTTGTCGAGGATACGACTATATGACTGATGCTTAGAAATTGAAAATATTCCTTGCTACCCTTAAGGGGACAACCCTGAGATGGGTTTAGGGGGGAAGCATGATTACTTCATGGGACGAAATGAAGAAAGCCTTCTTGGAAAAATACCAATATTATTGTAAGCCTCGTGACATCAAGGAGGAAATATTTAAATTTTCACAAAAGGAAGATGAAAATATGGAGGACTGTGTAGAACGATTTAAATACATACTGTAGAGGTATAGACATAGTGACTTGGATAAGGACATTCTAAAGATCATTCTTCTCAGAGCACTTAGAGAAGACTCTCTGCAACTCTTGAATATAGTGGGTAAAGGAGATATTTCAAAAGAAAACTTTGAAACTATCTGTGATTACTATATCAAATGTTCAAGGGGGTTGCAAGGAGTGGACAGGGTATTCGGTCATTAAAGACCTCTGGTGGAGGGGTCACAAAAGCAGAGATTGGGAATATACTAGATAATCTAAGGACCGATATCCTGAGACGCTATCAGCCCAAATGGACACTCCATAGGCAAAATAGAAGCAGATGGAGCTGGAGAAAACCATGGCCATATTCTGCCCTCAGTGCAGGAAGAAACACCCTTTGAAGGAATGCCCGCTGAACACGGTGGAAGCTTGTGCAATCTGCGAACAGACTCACGCGACCAGTGCATGTCCTTCCTTGCCCGGGTTGAAAATGGTTTTCCAAGGAGCAAGCGAGGAAAGCCCAATGGACCAGCTATATTTCATGGGGTAGAAGAAGCCATGGCAACCTCGACCACCGGTAGTGAATCCAGGTATGTTTCAGGACTCATCTCAGTATTTTCATAATTTTAGTATGGATCCCCAATCTGCACCATTTTCAACCATGTGGCCTCAATACCAGTATCCCCCTTAGCAGCAATGGGCTCCTCAAGCCAGTCCGAATCCTTCATGGAATCAGACTTGGCACGAATCCCCTCCCACTGGACAGTTTCCTCATCCCATGCCTCAGCAAAAAATTCAGTTTCCTTCCAATGGGCCCCCAGGAAACCCAACCATTAGACCTCATCTTCCTCTCCGGCCCAACCCAAATCCAAATAATAAAGGGGTTCAACAAACAGATATGTTTAACCTTCCATCCTATGGAATTTCTACCGCATGTCTCAATGAGATAAATCTATGGTCTGGCTAGGTAGTAAATGCACCTACTTCACCCATTATCATAGAAAAACTTGACGGTGAAGATACAGAACCAGAACAAAGAACAGTGAGGGAGAATGCAGATCAAAACATAATAAACCAGACACCTCCCCAATTTGTTCCTAATCAAGGTCATTTAACATTTCCCCCATATCCTGAAAGATTGACCTTGAGCAAACCAAACCCTCAAGCAGAATTTGATTTTCTAGGGGAACTACAGAATCTTTTTGTTAAAATACCTCTTTTACAAGCTATGAGGGATGTACCTATTTATGCAAAAACTCTGAAAGAATAATACTCAAATAAACCGGGTAGAAAACCTAAGGATCCATTAACTGTGCATGTAATGGGCAGACTATCCAATATCATGTTAGGAAAGATAATGCCTGTAAAATACGAAGATCCTGGAAACCCGATTCTAACGGTACAAATTAATGGGATTGAAATCCCAAATGTACTGGTGGATTTGGGAGTTGCCATTAACATTATCACTGCTGAAACAATGAACACATTAGGACTTGGAAACATTAAATCAACCCCTACTATCCTGGAACTTGTAGACATATCCACAATTAAACCAGTAGGGAAATTAGAGGATGTGATCATTTTAGTAGACTCGTGGCATTACCCTGTGGACCTCCTTATATTGCAGACTCGATCTTCAGTAGGTGACCGGTCACCCATTGATCCTAGGAAGACCCTGGTTGGCAACTGCAGATGCCTAAATAGGATGTAGGTCTGGACATATGATCATATCAAATGGGACAGTTACGAAGGACCTCAAGATTTATTCTCCTATGAAACTAAGCCCATCTAAAAAATCATCAACCAGTCAGAAACCTCTACCTGCAGAAGAGCCTGAACCTAAAAATGAAGATGTTAGACCAATTCTCACTATTGGCCAGGCCCTTCGATTTAAAACAGAGACTGAAGATGATGCCATTAATGCCTTCATTAATGATTCCAGTTATGTTCTCGATCAAACTCAATATATTCTATAATCTTCTATGAGCTGTGAGACACAGGAAAAAATTGAACCAGAAGATGACATAGAAGACATTCCTGTGACCCCATTCCATGATAGTACTCCAATCAAGATTGAACCAGGGAAAACACTTAATATCAACCTGAACCTGTCTGAATCCCAGACCAAACAGCTTTTGAAAGTCCTTCAAGAACATCAGGAAGCTTTTGCCTGGGATTATACCGACATGAAGGGTATCCATACTAGCCTATGCACTCATCGTATTTACATTAAGGAAGATTTCCGCCCTATAAGACAGCCTCAACGGAGGATGGATCCTGCTCTCAAAAATATTGTTAAAGAAGAATTACAAAAATTGTTGGATGTAGGATTTATTTATCCCATCCAAATAGCCAATGGGTATCCCCGCTAGTTATCGTTCCCAAAAATAATGGTAAATGGCAGATCTGTGTATATTATAGGGAATTAAATAAGGCAACACAAAAAGACCATTTTCCTTTGCCATTCATTGACCAAGTCCTAGACACCTAAGCTGTCAAGAAGTTATTTTCCTTCCTAGATGGATTCAGCAAATATAACCAGATCCAAATAGCCCTGAAAGACTAGGATAAGACAACTTTCACATGCCCATGGGGAACCTTTGCATATAGGGTCCTTCCATTTGGCCTGTGTAATTCTCCTGCTACCTTCCATGGGGAAATCTTGGGAATTTTTTCTGATTTGGTTGATGATAGTGTTGAAATCTATATGGATGATTTTACTCCATATGGGAATTCATTTGAGGAGGGACTGGAAAATTTTGAGAAGGTACTCAAAAGATGTAAACAGACCCATGTATCGTTGAGTACAGTCAAATGCCATATGATGAGGGAAGAAGGAGTAGTATTGGGACATTTTCTCCCAGCCACTGGAATTCAAGTTGATCCGGCTAAAGTAGAGGTAATATTACATTTTTTGGTATCCAAAACACCCACACAGGTACGTATCTTTATTGGTTGTGTTGGTTATTATAGGCGTTTTATAGAAAATTTTGCTAAAATAGCACATCCACTATTTCAATTGCTAACAAAAGATGCAGAATTTTTATGGACCGAAGATTATGAGACAGCCTTCACGAAAATTAAAGGGCTGGTGTGCACGGCCCCAATCCTTCGAGGACCTGATTGGGCATTACCATTTCACCTACATACTGATGCTTCTTAGACAGCAATAAGGGTTGTTTTAGGACAGCAGGTAGAAAAAACACCGTATGAAATTTATTATGTCAACAAGAACCTAATTCCTACTAAACTAAACTATACGGTGACAGAAAAAATAATTCTTAGCTGTCATTTATGATATCAATAAGTTTCGACACTACATCACCGGGTACTCTACTACTGTCCATACTAATCACGCAGCAATTAGATATTTGATGAATAAACCCATTACTCCTGGTCGTATTATGAGATGGTTACTATTGCTTCAAGAATTTGATATTACAATAGTAGATAAGCCAAGAAAAGATAATGTAGTATCTGATTTCCTATCTAGAATGGATAACAATGATGAATACACACCAATAGAAGACAGTTTCCCTAATGAACATATTTTTTCAGTCTCTACTAAACCTCCATGGTATGCATATATTGCTAACTATCTTGCTACAGGGAAAGTGCCTCCTCATTTTTCATATAGGGAACGGCGAAATATTATTCATCATAGTGCCCGACAGTGCCTCCTCATTTTCATATAGGAGCAGATAAGCAGATCCGGCGTTGTGTGTCTGAAGATGATATCTATGAAATATTGGAAGCTTCCCATGATGGCCCTTGTGGAGGGCATTTTGTAGACAAAATAACAGGCCATAAGGTGCTACAAATGGGATATTACTGGCCTTCCATTTTTCGTGATGCTCAGAATTATGTCAGGAGGTGTGATAGTTGCCAACATATGGGGTAGCCTATTAAAGCGGATGAAATTCCTTTGCAGGCACAACTAGTTCTCAAGCCTTTCGATAAATGGGCTATTGACTTCGTTGGACCCTTTAATCCACCATCCCAGCAGAAATTCCACATCTTGGTCTGTACTGATTACATCAGTAAGTGGGTGGAAGCCAAAGCAGTTGCGAAAGAAACGGAACAGGTAGTCTCAGATTTTCTATTTGTAGAAATTTTTTCTTGGTATGGTACTCCAAGAGAGGTTGTTTCAGATGGAGGAGCACAATTCACATCACACAAGATGGCAAAGCTTATGCAAAAATACAGGGTCAAGCACAGAGTGACATCTCCATACCATCCCCAATCAAATGGACAAGTGGAAAGCACAAATAAGACATTAGAAAATATTTTGACAAAAACTGTGGCATTCCATCGTTGAGATTGGGCTCAGAAACTTCCAAAATCTCTATGGGCATACAGAACAACATGGAGGAATACAACTGGGTTTTCACCATTCGAGTTGGTTTATGGGAAATCCTCGTTGTTTCCAATTGAATTTGAAATAAGCACACTCGAGACAGCCCTGGAAGTTGGTTTGGATCTATTAGATGCCCAGAAACACCGATTGGCTCAACTTAATGAACTTGATGAAATACGTTCAATGGTTGTCCAGCGAACTACTGCTATTCAGCAACAGAGAACAAAATGGCACGATAAGTTTATTAGAAACAAGGTGTTTCAAAGTGGATATTGGGAACTAATTTATGACTCTCGTTTTAAGGATTTTAATGGAAATATTTGCACTCGGTGGATGGGACCTTATGAGGTGAATGTTGTATTTGATAATGGAACATTCATGCTAGTCACAATTAACGATACACGCACTTCCTTTATAGTCAATGGACATCGCTTGAGACTATACCACCGGTTAGCCTCTAAGGATGCTTTCATTAAACAACTCTTTGAGAAATCTGGTTGGAGATTTATCAGTGTAAAGAATATTTCCTCTGCACCCTTGTTGTAAAAATAAAAAATAATAATAATAATAAATAATTTTGTTCTATTTTCTTGTCTTTTTGCAAGAGCTATGACTAAGGAGTAAAAATCAAGGAATGTTCATGTTACTGTTACTTGGTTGCTGCTACTCCGATGCTGCTACACCGGATGTTGTTACTCGGTTGCTGCTACTCATGTTGTTGTTACTTGGTTGCTGCTACTCATGTTGTTGTTACTTGGTTGCTTCTACTCCGATGCTGCTACACCAGATGTTGTTACTCGGTTGCTGCTACTCATGTTGCGGTTACTTGGTTGCTACTACTCTAATGCTGCTACATCGGATGCTGTTACTTGGGTGTTGCTACTCATGATGTTGTTACATTGATGCTGTTACTCCACTGCTGTTACACCGATGTTGTTACTCCGCTATTGTTACACCGCCAGATGTTGTTACACCAATGTTGTTACTCTGATGTTGTTACACCAATGTTTTTACTACGATGTTGTTACACTGATGTTGTTACACCGATGTTGTTACACCATCCCATCATCCAGGTAGGCCGTTAGGTATGCCTCCACGTGACTTGTACTGATTTAATTAAATATACCATGTGAAGATTTTAATGCCGCCGATGTCAAAAATTTAAGTCAGGGGGGGTGTCGTCACGCCAAGGACGATGTAATAATTACCCCATAAGTTAAGGATGACATCTCGCTCATGGTACACCTTACAAATCACATCAATATGTGGTATCATCATTTAATCCTATTGGGATTCGCAAAATTTCTCATCTATCCTGTACGAGTAATTATTATTCCTATTCTACCACACTTACCATACTCCTTTATGATTTTTCTCGGTTTTTGAGAATTACCAATTGTATTTACCATTACCACCTATCCATTTTCATTATGTTTTTCCTCCAAATCTGGTACCCACTACCTTGCCCAACAGTCTGCTGCTACAGGAAGTGCTGCTACAAGTCTCCACAGTATGGGTGGGATGGTTGTGCGGCATGAGCCCGAAAACACAGTTTCAGTTCGCAGCAATCCAGAGGTTTGGAAATTTTTTGTCGACGCAAGTTGGGATGTCTACTTTGATAGATTGCAGGGATTCGATGGAGGTATCACAATGGAATTTGCACTCAATTTAGAGGAGAATCATTCGTGGGTTAGAGGTCTGGAAGTTCCTATCACAGAGGAATTAATTGCAGAGGTTAGCAGGGTGAGACAGCAGGGGCGGCAATGGTTTTCTCGAAAGGTTTCTCTCCTGGAGTTTCCCGAATTGTTTTTGTAGGAAGGAGAAAGTGTAGTTCAATTGGGCAGGGGGTATGAGCACAGAAATGTACCGTATCCTTGGAATGAAGTTGCAGGTTTCGTAATCAAATACATTACCTGCGAGGGTCGGGCCTCAGCTCTGTTCAACTATCACTTTAAAATTATAATGCACCTTTGGTTTCCACAAAATCAAGATCATGCCCTAAACATGCCATTCTTTCTATTAAAACAATTGCGGCATATGGCACAGGCTACTCGGTGCTCCCACCAGATGATGGTAGTACTTTATAACTATGGATTGGTGCGATTGTTCATCGTGCATACAATAGGCATGCTACGGGCTTCTTGGGTGGAACTCTGCGGATCCTCAAAAGAAGCAGTAGCAGCTATGGTTGCTGCTAGAGAAGAAGAGCCAACCTCTCCGGTTGTTCAGGTGGAAGAAGAACCTTCAGAGGAAATTAAACAAGAGGAACCCGAGGAAATGGAAACAAAGATTGATCAGGAAGAACCTGAGGAAGAGGAGATGATGATTGATCAGAAGGAACCTGAATAAATGAGTATGGAAGAAGCAATCGGAAACAAAGACGAGGTTGTCACACAAGAACCAGCCTCACTGGAAAAAGCCATGGAAGAGGAATAAGAATGGAAGAGTTAATTAGTGGCACAGACGAGGCTGTCACACAAGAACCAGCTTCACTCGAGGAACCCATAGAGGATTCAGGGATTATGGAAATTATGCATGAAATTGATATTGTGATACAGTCGGAAACTTTTTCCAATGAAGAACAAAGGGATGGAATTGTGGACAGAGAAATGGCAATTGATGATGTTTCGCACGAAACAGCATCACCTGCTCCAATAAAAATGGATGTTGATACAGTTGGGGGTGCTACATAAGAACCACCCCAAATTCGGCCGGAATAGGAGGGGTTGACCCATAGAATCGATGTTGGACCTCAAGAATCTGTACCAATTGTGAAAACGAAGGTGATTCCCAAGGAAAAAGAGGCTAAAGAAGGAATGAGTCATGTGGTCGATACTGTTCCACAAGAACCAGTATTGACCCACGAAGAAGAAGTGATAAGAAAAGGGCAAGAGGAAAGAAGGGAATTGATCCACGGAATCAATGCTTCTCCACAAGAACCAACATCAACTCCAATTGAGGCAGTAATGCATGAAGTCCCAGTTCAACCCAGAAATGATGATGAGGGGTCTGTTCCCTATTCTCTGTTCCAGTCCCTGATGCCCAGAGGGGCGAGGGGATTTCGCTCACCCAAACTGTTAATGGAAGAAGTTGTTGTTCCCATGGTATTAAAATTTGTTGACACGGCCAAGGTTGGCCTAGACACTACTAAACCGGAGAAATTGGAGGTTCACCAGGAAGACATAGTTCCTGTATTGGAACACAGAGGGGTCAATTAATTTTCTGACCAAACAACAGAAGTTTCCGAAAGAAATGGAGAAGAAGAAGAACCTGTGGGTCGAGGGCTCGGCCAAGAGGGTTTGACGAAAGAATCAGGAGAAAATGTCGGTAGCATTCTACTGCCTTCTGAGGCTATCGTAGGTCCAGAACCTGAATTCGTTGTTAAATAGGAATGGGTCAAACAGTGTGAGAAATGAAGGTTACCTCTTAAAAAGAGGTACCAGCTGCAATTCAGTGAAACCATGAGACTGAAGAGAGAGGTTCGAAGTTTGAAGAGCAAGTTTCATGTTTAAAAAGGAAGGTAAAAATCTACAAATGGAGGTCAATAAATCCGAAGGTTGAAGTCTCCACTGTGGCTAACCAGGCCGGCGCAATCGAAGAATTTTTTGAAGGTTGGGAATTCGTATTGGCCGTCGAAATTCAAAAATGGCAGTCTGCAGTGAGCAACCATAAGAAAGAAATAGCTAGGGTGCGAGAACAGGCTACTGGAATCGTTACAGGGTACATAGATCAGTTATACGAGGTTCGGCTAAAGTAGGCCAAACAGAAGGCTAGGATAGAAGAGTTGGAAGAACAAGTTCAGTTGCTAAAGATAGATAAGGAGAAGATGTTCTCCCTAGCACAGCAGGTAATGGCCTGCAGACCTCCTGCACATAGCTATGCCTTATTCCTTCATGAATAATTCCTTTTCTTTTTGTGTTGAAAGTATATATAAGGAGATTTGGTACGAAAATGAGGACCCCATTCAATTTCTCCGTATTTTAAAAATTCATGATGTTATAGGACAACATTTAATGTGTGAGCTCTACATGCATGGGTATTATTTAAAGCATGATCAGTCTTTTAACCCTGTTCCATTTGTGGCGGACATCCATTTAAGGGCTTTCACCTCCTATACCATCAATGATATTAAATGGAGAAAGGTCTGGGATACATTTGAAGAAAATCAAGCCAGAAAGTCATTAATGGTAAGAAGAAAGCATGGTCAATCCACGAATATTTACAATAAAAATTATACCTTTCTACAAATTGAGGGCCGAAAGGAACACATGACGGCAACTTAGAAGTGGTGTGTTGACCTGTGTGTCAGCCAGATTACGAAATTTCACCAGGAAGCCCTAGACAGTTGTCAGAAAAGATGGATGTTGTCTTCTTCAGCCGTCAGGGGAAGAGAACCATTTGGGGCACCTAACTTTGCACGTGCCTTAGAAAGAATGTCGCATTATGTGGCATGTATTCATACCTGTGGGGTTAGATGGATGGGATTGAGATTTTGATTTCCCCTTTTATGGCTTCCAGCTGAACAGTATACTCTTGCTTATAACGTTGAACCCGACTGGCGGAAAGACGTTGCTTTGACAGAAGGATATAAGCCACTAGGAACAGAGATGGCAGTAGAATATGACCTCACAGAGCTTCATTCCGATCACAATCAGTCCAATCCAGACCTAAGGAGATGACGAGCTCCATGAGGACTTGCAGATAGATCAGTTGCGGGGAGATGTTGGGCACCGGATTTGTATACTTTCTTCTCTCATTTTTACCCTACCTTTCTATCTCTTTGTGCCATTATTCATCTTAAAAGCATGAGGTAAAACCATTCTTCCTATATTTTATCGGATATTTGATTAATGATGTACTTGCCATGGAGGTTTTACCTTTTTACGTATTAACTCCTATATTTCTTCAGATTTGGCTACAACAGGCGCGTCACGGCCGCAAGACAGGGCATAGTCCATCATTTTCTAGCATCTCCCTTATTTTTTTCTACAGCGTAACAGCCATGGATGTACCAGGGTTATCTTTGTCTTTCTTACAATTTCTTGTTGGGTAATCCGGTTGTCATTGTAACAATATGTATTTTTGTAGCAATGGAGTTGTTGGGAGAAATTGGGGATCTCAAGACTATGGTATAATGAAGCCTACGGGCTGCGAATCGAAGGACACTTACAGATATACAGATCTTGTAATTAATCTTTCTATTATTAATTTAATATACAGCATCTCGTTGTTTCTCCTGTAATCTTTGAGTTTCCGTAGCCCTGATACAAGATTTGGGCCCACTCTTGTCATCAAGTGATGCGTTCTTCTTTCTTTTTTTCAGTACTGTGTTTTGTGTGATTCTTTAGTTGTTGTTATAGTCACGTTAATTGTTGTGGATGCTTTTTATTTCTGCAGTTTATTTATTTTTGTTACAATGGTATTTGTGTTATAGATTAAACCTATGATTCACAACAAACCATGTGCTTGTATCTGCATATACTTTGTCGTTAGTCTTGAAATAACTAATGCCCTCAGGTTGATAATTTATGTGGAAAAAGGATTTAATCTAGTTCATATCCGGACACCAACAATATGAATAATAAGAATCTTTCCTATTGATAATTATGAGAAAATGTGCTTTTTATTATGTGATTTTAATGGTTGTTCTATCATTGTTAATTTGTTGGTTATATGTTGGTTATAATCATGGTTTATGAAATATTCTAGTTATGGATCTCATCATGTTTTAATTAGTAAATGAATGTATGACCTAATAGATGCTATTACATCTATTATGAGAGGGAGTCGTACCTGATTATAGATTCTTAGATAAGTATGAGTTCCCTATGTTCATATGTGTATTTATGACTTGTGAATTTCATGTTCATGATGTGTTTGATAGAATGTATATCATGGTTAGGCTTGGTTACGTCAAGTTCTTGTCTAAAATTTTTGTGGAAGGCTTTGTCCTCAGGTCATTCATGGTTTTGGAAAGTTTCATTAAGCTTTGGGCATAGGTCTGGATTCTAGCCTGAAAAGGTGGCTTAAATCCCAAGGTCGCAAGCACATAACTGGGTGAAAAATACTACATTTTCTCCCTTGTAGGCATCATGCATTCGACTGGAGCATTAAAGTAAAAAATTTGCAGTGTTGTGCTAACATCCAACAGATCAGAGCACTGACACATAGTTTTATCTCAGGGCTTGTGCACCTGGAAGGGTGATTTATCCCTTGAGGTTCCTGTAGCACTTGAGGGAAGTCGATAAGGTTTTTGTCTTGTCAATTCCACTTCCTTAATGTTATCTAGGAGGTTGAATCATGTCATAGTAACTCTTCGTCACATTTTTACCCTGACAGGATGGTAACTTGATTAAATGTGGGAGGAGGGGGTTACATTACAAGTGTATTCAAAACATATTGAATGTTATATAAATCTGTAAATTTTACATAAATTTGAGCAAATTGTATTCTACAGACAACATTTATGTTATTATAGATGTTATAATTTACCTCAAACTCTTAATACCATAAATGAAAGGAAAATAATTTGAAATAAATAGCATACACAAACAGGCTACAAATGATCAAGAAACTATTATCTTTATTGACATTCTTCAAAGTTGTTTAAGTACATCCTAGTACAATATGCCAAAATTTTGAAACCTTTAAATCCTTTTCTCTCATTTCTTTCTTATTTTTATAGAAAATATGATTACAGTTTCTACAGTTGCTCTTGGTAACTTTCAAACTAAATGTAAATAAAACATTAAAATAACATTTGTAAATCATTAATTCAAGCAACATTGCAATATGAAAGTCTTTGGTGATTTGAATATGCCATACTAACAAAGTATTTGTGAATCTATGTGCGACCTATTTTCTAGAGCTTAAACTGAAAATTGTGCCAAGTGATTCCACTAATCACTTGATTCCACTAATCACTTGTTGGGTACTGGAACCCAAACATCCTCCTGAAAGCTACATATAGTTCTATATGCTTCTGATAATTTGGTTTTATCATGAATAAATTCTTCATGATAACTAGAATTCCTTGCATAATTTTCCAAAATTCATTTCACCCATTAAACCTTCACCAAAGCCTGTCATTTTATCTTCTTTACACTTCTCTTTGTATAAAACTTCCAAATAAGTTTATTTGGACATCAAATTATCATGTTGATCCGAGCATGAAGGCAAACCTAATTGCACCAATTTATTGAAATTATTTGAGAACATATTAATGTTTTTCTACATTGATTTGCAATGTTCGTAAGCTTGATTTACTAATAATTTTTTAGTTAATACTTTATTTTTTTCCATTACTAACTAGATCTGATCCTCAACATATATTGCTTTCAGTTCCTCCTAGATCCTTGTATTTAACAATTTCACAATATTTGTGGCCAATTTGGGCATATCACCAAGGTCCCCTCTAATTTGTTTCATGGCATGTTCAGTTTTTCGAACCATGGCCTTTTCATCCCCTATTAGCCTGATTGAATCCCACATTTGAGCAATCTCATGCACACGTTTGTTCCATATTAACCGTTTTTCTTGAATAATAGGAAACGTTCTTGTTGTATGAGCTCTTAGCCTATTTATTTCTATCGATTGAATGAGCTCTTAGCTTGTTTATTTCTAACTGCAATCTCTTTTTTTTTTCTATTTTTCTACCTTACATATATTTCCTTTTGTTATATTTCCTCTCTCAAAATCATAATCTCATCATAATTTACTTGAAAAATATTTCTATATGTATCTTACTAAAATTATATTAAGTTCATACTAGATAGTTCTTTGTCCAATTCATCATAAGCATCCCCAAGAAATGTGGGTTGCTCAGTAGAAGAAGAAGATGGTACTTAGTGTATTTGGTTTGGAATCAGTTGTGCTAATTTTTGAATTTTATCTTGGAGCTACTAAATTTATTTATTCCTTTCTATTATAATCCATGGAATAAATTCCTTTACCCTTTCGATCTGAACCAACTCAGGAGTTTGTACATGCTCAATATTAGGCACTTTTAATCCCTTCTTTAATGCTTGTATTTATACCTCCTTTGACAATATCAATGCCTTGAAGGACTTTGCATCCTTAGGTTATCCTCCCAATTTTGTAGAAATTATATAACTTATGTGTTATATGTCCAAGATTCTCCTGATCTCACACTATTTTAACTTCATGCAAAATACAGAATATATTCCACCATTGATCATTTGCGGAAATTAAATCAAGATTGCAATGCACACATGAAATAATAAAAATTCACACACATTAACACAATTGTTTAACGGGAAAGCCTGAAGCTGAAAACCCCAAATATCTGAATATAATATATGTCATAGAGATCATGTAACAATCCTCATACAAAGCTGATCATTTCAAGCTCTCAGTACAATACAATCGCTACACACTAATCAGGCCCGATCTTGCAAATCCATGCACCGATATTTGCCACCTGCTAGCCTGCCTCTACTGCGCAATCCCTGCTGAAGAATGGCTCTAAATGAGTTCGAATTACTCCAGCCTTGCTCACGCAATCATCATTGGCATCTTCACTAAGTGTTGGATGCAATCAATGCATCACTATAGTCACAACTGATAGTCTATCTTGCCCTTTCACCTATCTCTCCACTGGTCTCCACTGAAACTGCCATGCACTGTAGTTAACTGATGTATTGTTTAGTTGATTAATGAGTTATTATTTATGAATTAATTAACTAATTAATTCACTCCACTCTCACTAGTGTATCAATCAGTTAGACTAGATACAACTAGCTCAACTGAGTCTAACTGAGTTAAACTGAATACAACTCCATAACTACTTCTTCCAACTGTGTCATAACTCTTCCACTTGAGTTATAACTGAGTCCTCCATGCAATAGCTCTAGTAAACCCTCAGGAATAGTGTAATTCCTTCTATCAACTGTTGTGCCACATTTGTGCACTGAACTGAAGTGCTCCAAGAGAATAAGTTGTTGTTTAGAGTCCAAATATTATTGAGAGCTAATAATATCTGACATATATATTTTTAGACTGGCAGTCTAAACATAGACTCCGCCCAATATATCTAAAAATATAATTCCATCTATTTTTCCAACTTTACCAACCATCCACAATTAACATCCTGCAACTCATAGAATATGATTGACATTTCTAAAAATAGACATAGTCTAAAAATAGACTTTGCGCCAAAAATAGCTTGCGGGCCCACTTAGTGAAGGCGACTCTTTTCACTAAGCTCATCATCTTGTTGAATATCAACACTCCCTCTCAACAAGATAGGGATTATCTACCACCCTGATCCTGTCTCTATGGTATTTGAATTTTCTCCTGGTGAGCGCCTTCGTCAAAATATCTGCATCCTGATCTTCCGTAGGAATGTAAAAAAGCAACATGATCTTCTGCTGCACACAATCTCCGATATGATGGTACCGGATGTCGATATGTTTAGATATATCATGAAATACTGGATTAACAGAGAGTTTAATGCAACTCTTATTATCACAATATATCATAGTAGGATCTAAATGAGAACCTATTAGGTCTCTGTAATTTTAGCATATTGGCAAGACTAAAGCTGCATAGACAACATTTGAACCACTTTGGGATTCTAGGATCTAGCCCTCCTGAATCCAGAGAGGGATCTCTCTATAAGTGAAAAGATTGATTTATATTTAAAAGGATTTTAGTGTGATATTAGGCTAGTTATGAAGAACAATGGTTTGTTTAATTTTGGTTGGGCAAAGATATATGAAGGTGAAGGAAGTCTAAATGAAGGGTGAAGGTGTATGAAAGTGAAAGATTGATTCAGCTAACAAGATAGGCAAGAAGCAGCTTCAATCCATTGGGCTATGGAGTCATATTAGGATTTAATTGAAACAACAAGGTTCAAGAGTGGTCCATGGGGCAAGTCATCTATGTCAAAGGATCTCTTTAATTTGATTTTATGGAATGAAAACAATAAGAGATGGAGAAAAAACAAATGAAGAACAAAGAGCAGCCTAAGATCAAGTAAGTACTTTGAAACTATCCTGCTTTTGGCATGCACTTAAGAAAAACATAAAATTAATCTAAGATCAGGTAAGTACTTTTAAACTAGCCTGATTTTGATGCACTCTCAATAGAATAACATTTAAAAACACATAGAATAGCTTAAGATCAAGTAAGGAATTTGAACCTGTCCTGCTTTCAGCATATTCAAAAGGAAAACATTCAAGATAAACATAAAAGTAGTATAAGATCAAGTAAGGACTTTGAACCTATCCTGCTTTCAACATACTTTCAGGGAAACTTTCAAACAACCTTTGGAGGAAGAACTAGAAGACAGGGCAAACCATAAACTTTCCTAGTCCAACTCTACTTAGCAAGTAATGAAAATAGCATTCAAGAACAACGTTTAAATTTTAGATAGTAAGACATGGGAACACCAACATTCCTTAACTGCTTGGACTGTATTAAATCATTCTTAAATACACAATTGGAGGAAAACATAAAGATAAAGCTTATCAGTGAGAGTAGGGTACTTTTGACAGTAAATCCTAGCTCTATATTTGTTGTTCTTTATCAGAGAAAGTGGACAGAATGGAAACAAAACGAAAATGAAAAATTACAATAAGAAAAACATCACCATTGACATAGACCAGGATCCCATAAATCAGCTCGTATTTGATGTTCAAACCAGTTACAATCTTCAAGTCCAGTGGGTCTCTACAGCTGCAAACTTCTCATCTCAACTTAGGTATCTTCAATTACAAACAGAGCTTATAGCAGCTTCAGAAAACTATTTACATGTAACAGATATTCAGAGACCAACCTATATCTCATCTTCTACAGAAGTATTTATAGGAGAAATCAGGAGCTGGGATGAGAAAAAAGATCTCTAGGCCCAATTAATACAAGTTAATGCTTCTCGGCCTTTGAGGGGCTCAATGGAGAAGTCTTTCTGATATTTGTCTGTATTAATTGGCTTTCATTAAGTTATTAGCTACTTGGGAGAGTTTGTTGACTTTAAATCTCTTTAAGAAGGTTAGTAATAACTCTGGAAAAAATATCACTGATTAGGCAATAACTCTGCCTACTTTTGATCTATTGAAAGTTGCAAGTGGCACTTTGGTAGATGGAGAGGGTTCAATTAACCTCTAATGTGGCAGTGGAGGCTTCTCGGGCTGATATATTTCCTTGTTTTTACCTAAAACACCTTTGATGTGTTTTTGATTTGTGTTTTAGGCCTAATTAGGCTTTGATCTTCTTTTCTAGTCTTCATGTTGTCTTTATCTCAAGATTAGGCCTTTGGTTTACTGATTTTGTCCCTTAATCCCTCAAACTGTGTCAAAAACCTTTGATCCTTCATTTCTGCTTTAATCCCATTCTTTGACACTGATACTCTTTGTCTGATTAAGGTTTACTGTGTTTTTTTGCTTCGCAAGTGCGCAGAGGGTTTTATAACGTTACCAATATTCATGAGACATGGGTAAAATTGCGATTTGAACCCTGCAGATTCGCTTTCTCCATTGATAGTGGTATGGGGTATCGTCATCCCCGGCCCTTAATTTCCTTTTAAAACTGTGGAGAAACCTTTAAAACCTGCAAAAATACAAAAAAGTTAAGAAAATCCGTGAAAGAAAAGGTTAAGGCCGCGATGGAGGTTAGGTTTAATCGTGGTCATCGATCCAGGTTAATCGACAATCGAGATTGCTCGATGGATTTCAATGGGGAGGCAGTCAGATGAATGAGGGTAAGATTAAGTCTGGGTCGTCGATCTAGGTTGATCAATGGCTGAGATCAATCGGGATTTTTGTAATTTAGAGGGGAAATGTTATAGTGAAAATTAGGAAAATATAATAAAAAAGGAGAAAACCTTTGGAGGAATCGAAATGGGCGTAAATGTGTTTTAGGTGTAAGGATGAATAAGAGTCGTTGATCTATAATAATCGACGGTCAAGATTTCCTGATGAAATCGCTTTGGGAGATTAGATGGAGGCAGATGCATTGAGACGGGGATATGATCTGAGCCGTCAGATGAGAAAAATGGACGGTTAATATCTCGCGATGGAGTGTTCGGGAGCAAAGGGGAAAGGGTGAATGACTTGGGGTTGCGAAAAAAACTGAGCCGTTGGATTAGTATGATGGATGGCGGAGATCAAAAGGTGAAAAGTTAATGTAGTGGAGAAGGTGGTTTTGCGGAAAATCGGCAGCGGTTTTTGCGCGGGGCTGAGGGTGGTAAATGGTTTTCACAAAAATCACGTGATTCCACTCATCGCGTGCCACGTGGATTCTCAAAACCGCTTATATCGCGCGATTTTAAAACATTAAATTCCAAACTCTAAAATAACACGATATGCACTTCATCCATTAGATGGAGGGCGGGGAGATCTGACAGTGGGAATGAAAGCGCGATGTGGAAAGATGCACGGGGTGGAGTTGAGCCATCGGGTTCATTGTGGACCGTCAGATCTTTAGAATGGATGGTCAGGATCAAAAGTAGGAGCACCAGTGTTTCAAAGGGGAAGAAGGTTAGATGGATGGGCAGAATAGATCCTGGCCATTGGATCTATATAACGAACGGCTAATATTGCGTCGGAAAAATGATTCGAGACCTGGTGGACAGTCAGAAAATGGGCGATGCGATTAGATTCTGACCATCGGATCGGAAGGGGAATTAACGGCTAGGATTGAATCGGTGGGCGTGGGTGATGGGCTTATGAGCGGAGTGCGATTGTATCTCAGTCGTCGAATCTGTCGGAATGAACGGTCGAGATTGGATCGGGGATCGCAAAATCGGAGGAGGCAAAGGGATGGCACTTCAGACTTTGCGTGATGCAATTAAGTGCTGGCCATCAGATTTGGGAGTAAGATCAACGGTCAATACTCAATCAGAGGGGTAATGGAGGGAGGTTACGGGCATGATGTGATTTTAGTGCTGACCGTTGGATCTGTAAAGATCGACGGCAGAGATTGGATCTGAGGTCGAGGGGAGAAAACTCATCACATTAGAAGATTTTTGGAAGAACAAAGGAAAAGGCGTTAATAGAAAGCTCTGATTGCGATTTGCGATTAGGCCTTAGCGCTTGGTCGCGGCTCCGGGTTATATGGAGAAGAAAGGGTTAAGGGCTAAGCCAAAAGGGGCCTAAGAAATTTATATGCAGAAAAGAGTGTTTTTGGCCTAAAAACACAGTTTTTAAGGCAAATTGAGGGTTCCGGTAGAAGGAAAAGGAGTTTTTTAAACCAAATGGAAGGAAACCAAATGGTTTTAAAAGGGTCTTGAGGTGAATTTGAAGGTTAAATGAGGCTTATGGAAGGATTTTATGAAGAAATAAGGGGATGAAAATGGGGTTTTTCAACAGTCTTCTTTAGGCAAAACAGAAGATTTTTTAGGATTATGAGGGAAACAGCAGTGAAGATTAAATCAAAGGATAAAGATCATCATAAGACTTTAAGAACCAACAATTTGATCATGAAATTATTTCTTAAAGGCTAAAAAAATTCTAGCCACCATTTGATATGATAAATTTTTATAGGTGGCTAACAGAACCGAACAAACCAGCCAGGATCTTCCTCATCCATATAGCCTCACATGTGGCCAAACTTGTTTCCATGTACTCTGAACTGAGTGCCACGGATCTTTGTTTCCTGCTGTACCAAGAAACTGTTGTAGATTTGATATTGAAAATCCCTCTAGATGTGCTCTTTTTTTCTGTTGGGCTTCCTTCCCAATCTCCATCCGTGAAGCCATGCAGCTTCACCTCATCCGAATGTCTGTACCACAATCCATACCCAGATGTGCCCCTGAGATACCTCAAGACATGCTTGCCTGCCTTCCAAAAGAGCTTGGTAGGCTTCACCATCGCTTGTGAAAGCTGGTTCACATCATAGCATATATCTGGTCATGTATTGACTAAATACATGAGCGAACCAACCAACTGTCGATAAACAGTGGCATCCACTACCTCTGCCGATGTAGCATCCTCCTTCCTCCAACCATAAGGAAAAGGAGTGTCGATAGGCTTACAGCCTTGCATGTGAAACTTCTCCAGTATCTCCCGAGCGTACTTTCCTTGAGACACAAACAGTTCACCTTTCCGCTGCCAAATTTCCAATCCCAGGAAATAATGAAGGAGGCCCAAGTCCTTCATCTCAAACTCCTTTGCAAGATCTACCTTGCATGAGTGTATCAACAGTTCATCACCAGTTAGTATTAAATCTGTCTACATAAAGCACGATAATCCAGCTTACCCTCCACCACAATGCGGTATAGGTTTGCATCCGCCTCACTCCAGGTGAAGCCAATTGGTGAAACCAAGTCGGTGAAATAACTATCTGTCAGTGTGTACCACGCACAGGTGCTTTGTTTGACCCTTCTAACGCTCTTTTGAGCTTGCACACATGCGACTCACTGTTTAATATTTTGAATCCTTCAGGCTGCTCAATGTACACCTCCTCCTCAATGATTCCGTTGAGGAACGCAGTCTTCACATCCATCTGATGAATGTGCGAACCCATCTGCACTGAGAGAGCAAGGATGGTCTGTATGGAAGAATATCTTGTGACAGGTGCAAAGGTTTCTTCATAGTCGATCCCCTCGATCTGTGAGAAGCCCCAGGCAACCAATCTTTCCTTATACTTCTCAACGCTCCCATCAGCAGCTTGCTTCACTTTGTAGATCCATCTTGAACCTACCACTTATTTCCCTTTCGGCCTTGGGACAATCTCCCATGCACTGTTTCTGACAATAAAAGCATACTCTTCCACCATGGCATCTACCTATGTGGGATCCTCCACAGCTTCCTCAAAAGAGGATGGCTTTGTCACGATACACTTGCTCATCAGAGCCATGTATCCAGTAAATCGGTCAGGTGACTGTCTCTATCTGTGCTGTAATGTAGGAACTCCTCCATTCTTCACTGCATCAAGATTCAATCGCTCAGCTTCTGTAGTGCGCTTCCGCCCTCTGATGTTTGGCACTGCATGAGTGGTTTCTTCCACTCCATGAACCTCCTCTTGTGGCTGATCCACATCTTGAGGCTCATCTTTAGGAACAAGTAGCTCTTCCTCTGCATGCAATTGTAGCTCCCTCTCAAGCGACAACTTCATGGCTTTCTCCTCATGAAATTTGATATCCCGTCGCACGACAGTCATCCGACTATCTGGAAAATACACACGATAATTGTGGGGTGTTTCTGTGTACCCCACAAATATCCCAACCTCTACGGTTGGCTCCAGCTTCTTCCTGGCATCCTTCGTCACATGAATGTAAACAGGTGAGCCAAAAATATTCAAATGATAAATATCAGGCTTCTTACCAGAAAACGCCTCTTCAAGTGTACTCATGCCAAGTACTCTATGAGGACAACGGTTTTGCACATAAACCACAGTTTTGCATGCCTCATCCCACAAGTGTATGGGAATGCCCTGATCATGCAACATCGCCTGTGCAGCACCCACGATCGTTCTGTTCTTCCTCTCCGCGATCCCATTTTTCTATGGGTTATGAGGCGCTATGAGTTCTCTTTGAATTCCTTCTTTGCTACAGAAGTCTTTGAATTCGCCAGAGATGTATTCACCACCATTATTGCTCCAGAGAGATTTCACCTACTTCCTCGACTCCTTCTCAACCAGCACCTTGAACTCACAGAACTTTGAGTATGTCTCGCTCTTCTTCGGCATGAAGAAGATCCAGCACTTACGAGAAAATTCATCAACAAATATCACACAATACTTATGCTTTGCTGTTGAAGCAACCGAGAAAGGTCCACACACGTCTGTGTGAATTCTTTCAAGGATCATCAAAGCACGACTATCCTTCTCATGAAAAGTGGTCTTCACAAATTTTCCCAAAGTACATCCCTTGCACTAATCTGACTGCGCAAGTGTAACTTTGGGAAGCCCGGTAGAAATCTGCTGCAAAATTTTCAAGGCACCATGGTGAAGATGGCCCAATCTCCTGTGCCACAATTCGCCCTCATCTCGGCTGACCACTCCTTCTGCTTTGCCTGCTATTGCAGCGCAGCCATCTACCTGCAATTGATAAAGATTCTTAACTCGAATCCCTATCCTCTTGGTTTGACCATTTGTTTTATAGCGCAGGAAGGCTTTTCCCTCGCTAAAAACAACATCATAACCCTTGTCTTCCAACATCGCCACGGAGATCAGATTCTTCTTCAATCCTGGAACATGCATGACATCCTTCAAGATGAAAGGTTTACCAGACTCCCTCTCAAAGGAAATGGTCGCGATACCAGTCGCACTGTATCTACCATCATCGCCCATCTCAATGTGCACTCCAAGATCCTTTTCCTCCAGATTCACTAAACAAATTTGTCTCCGGTCATATGGAAAGACACATCACTGTCAAGAAACCACACCGATCCCATCATAGTTTAAACCAAGCATGCGATCAAAGAAAATTCGAGCTCAAACTGCAAGGCTAAGGCCTCTCCTACTGCAAAACTAGAAGCGCTCTTATTTTTCTTCTTCTATGG
This sequence comes from Pinus albicaulis, assembly GCA_034641835.2. Taxonomy (NCBI): domain Eukaryota; kingdom Viridiplantae; phylum Streptophyta; class Pinopsida; order Pinales; family Pinaceae; genus Pinus; species Pinus albicaulis. Next base: position 636,594,115 of record CM076571.1, read on the forward strand.
GCAATTAGTGGTGAAATGCCCGTGTTGGTGACAGTGAAAACACTTCACCTTGGACAAATCCTGCTTCTTGCCTTTAGCTTCGAATTTGGAAGATTTCTTCCCTTTTCCTTTCCGAGATTTGGCAGCCAAAGCACAATTTTCTTCATCTTCATTCTTCGATGAAGATCCATCCCTGGTACCCCGCATTATCTCCTCCTGCACAAGATCCAACCAAAGTCGCTCCCATCCTGGCAGTTTCTCCCGTCCATTAACAGAGTCTTCGTAGCTATGCCAACTCTTCGGAAGCCCAAGGAGAGCCAAGCTCACCAAGTCTTCTTCATCAACAGTAACCCCCACACTTCCCAGCTCATCCTTGCAGTGGAAAAACCTCATGAGGTATTTGGTATACTGTCACCTTTCTCCATTTTTATTTTTCTGAGCTTGTCTTTAAGCGCCAACTTCCTCTGGTCACTTCTACTTTGGAACAAGTCTATTAAAGCCTTCCACATTAAGAATGGAGTGGCTTTCCAGTGAAGGTTAGACACAATGTGGTCCTTCACACCTTCCAACAGAATCCTTCGACACTTTGCTACCTTCTTTTTCCATGCGTCAAATGCGGCTGCATCGCTAGAAGCAGGCTTCGGAATATCAGCATCTATGAACTCCTTTAACCCATTATCATCCAACACCGTCTCCATCCTATCCTTCCATGCTATGTAATTCGAGCTCCCATCAAAGGCATACTCCAATCGCAATCTATTGAAAGACATTTCAATGAATGTTCAACTTCGACACCAAGAAAACACTGCAGCAAATTCGAATTCCACCAGCACAAAACACAATTGCTTCAATAATTGCAATCTCCTCCAATGATCAATACTGCTCTGATGCCATGTAGAAATTATATAACTTATGTGTTATATTTCCAAGATTCTCCTAATCTCACACTATTTTAACTTCATGCAAAATACAGAATCTATTCCACCATTGAACATTTGCGGAAATTAAATCAAGATTGCAATGCACACATGAAATAATAAAAATTCACACACCATTAACACAGTTGTTTAATGGGAAAGCCTGAAGCTGAAAACCCCAACTATTTGTATATAATATATGTCATATAGTTCATGTAACAATCCTCATACAAAGCTGATCATATCAAGCTCTCAATACAATACAATCGCTACACACTAATCAGGCTCGATCTTGCAAATCCATGCACCGATATTTGCCACCTGCTAGCCTACCTCTACTGCGCAATCCCTGGTGAAGAATGGCTCTGAATGAGTTTGAATTACTCTAGCCTTGCTCACGCAATTCTCATTGGCATATCCACTGAGTGTTGGATGCAATCAATGCATCACTATAGTCACAACTGATAGTCTATCTTGCCCTTTCACCTATCTCTCCACTGGTCTCCACTGAAACTGCCATGCACTGTAGTTAACTGATGTATTTTTCAGTTGATTAATGAGTTATGATTTTTGAATTAACTCACTCCACTCTCACTAGTGTATAAATCAGTTAGACTAGATACAACTAGCTCAACTGAGTCTAACTAAGTTAAATTGAATACAACTCCATAACTACTTCTACCAACTGTGTCATAACTCTGCCACTTGAGTTCTAACTGAGTCCTTCATGCAATAGCTCCAGTAAACCCTCAGGAATAGCGTAATTCCTTCTGTCAGCGACTGTGCCACATCTGTGCACTGAACTGAAGTGCTCTAAGAGAATAAGTTGATGTTTAGAGTCCAAATATTATTAAGAGCTAATAATATCCGACATATCTATTTTTAGACTGGCAGTCTAAAAATAGACTCCACCTAATATGTCTAAAAATAGAAGTCCATCTATTTTTCCAACTTGACCAACCATCCACAATTAGCATCCTGCAACTCATATAATATGATCCACATGTCTAAAAATAGACTTTGCGCCAAAAATAGCCTGCAAGCCCACTTAGTGAAGGCGACTCTTTTCACTAAGCTCATCATCTTGTTGAATCTCAGCAAATTTTATGATCCACCCTTGCAATTCTTCTATTTTAGTATTATTGGCTTTAGAGGAAACTCTATATTTCTTTAAATCATTTGTGACTTTGGAAACCAACAGCTTCACTTTATTTATGTCCATTGCAGTTTTAGCTAAAGCATTGTACAACATTTCAAACGTCTACCTATATAAGTTAATTTTATCCAATATGTTGATGTCCTTTAAATTCATGGAGATGTTTATTTCTTGAAAGTCTAGATATTTTTCAAAATTTTATATTTAGGTTGTATAAGAACTTACCTCAATTGATTGTTTTCAAAATCCATGACAGAAATCAATCTAATTTGATATGGGCCATTGCATGTGCCCATATCTGAGTTGATTGGTTAGCTTTAACATTCAACTCTTCCTCTATGTCCAAAAATTGGGAGTGAATTTTATCTGTCAATTGAGGTTTTGGCTTTGAAGGCCCCTTTCCCAAATTTCCTATTGAAGAAGAAATTGCCTCGGGGTTCAAGAAATCCAATTGAAAACTAGGTTGTTTAGGAATAACCTCTCCTACTAATTTATTAGAAATGTTTGTTGATTATATTGTTGTCTCTACTTCTTCATTTTTGGGCTTTTTGATAGAGCGAGTCTCTGATTTGTTCTCTTAATTATCTAATATGGCTCTTTTATTGTCTTTTTCTTTGAGTAAACGAGTATCAATAGTTATATCCTACTTTCCCATACAAGTGTCAATGGATGGTTGCTCTCAAATTTATCCTTATTCCTCCCATGCATCTATGTTGACCAATATTTCAATGTTCGGCTAGCTATGATGTTAATACAGAGCCTAATGGAATTTTGTTCTTCTATTTGAAAATATATGATGAGGGTCATAGGCCCAGATCTTGCCTTTAGAAAAACCCATAACATCTAACATCTGGTCTATTATTTTGAAAGCTTGTTTGGTGTTTAATATAAATGGACCTGCTTCCAATTTAAGTTTGAAAGCCACTTCTTGCTTCCTTGATACGAAATGTACCAAATCCATGTTTATTCTTTGCCTGATATACCCTATGGAAAAAATATTGATTGGAAAGAATACAGGAAATTGATAAGGCAACACTTATTATCCATACATTATGATTTATGTGTAGTCCCTCCCTATCCACAAACCAATCTCCCACTTTGGTATCAGGACTCATCGGCAAAATTTGTTCAATCTCTAGGAAAATCATTAGTTGGAGTTCATAAAAAATGATTGAAAACATTTATACATAGAAAGATTTAAATAATTTGAAAACCCTTAGTTGTTCTTCTTTCTCCATGCTCTAGGGGTTCAATAAACCATTGATTGTTGTTCATCATCAGGACTCTAAACTTGCAGTTTGAAATTAGTGAATCTATTGACCTGAGAAAATATTATAAGATACACTAGAAATGAGGGGTATCTGAGATACTTGATTTCTTTGAAATTGATTAACTGAAATCTAATAACATCTGAAAGGCATGTGGCTAAGTTAAAATCCATTTTGGACTTTATTACATGATAAAGAGTGCTAAAAAACCCTAAGACACATTCATCAATGAAATTTGCATCGTCAAACCCCAAGAAACACGCTATGGTGAAAAAATCTCTTGAATAGACTTAGAAAATAGGTTTAGTGAGAAGGTTGAAGTCAATTCATGAACAATAATATCTAGAGGCAACATAGACTCAAGCATTATTTTCTTCTTTGTTTTTGGTGGCTCCTTATATAATTTAGTCACGCTTTATTCAGTCAAGACTAGAGGATTTTTAGTAGGTGGTAAAAATACCATATTATGGATAGACTCTAGAGAAATATGAGCAATGGCATGACCTTATTTTAATATAATATCCTTGCTAATAAACACGAATGACATCCTGCACCAAGAAATAAATTCAGGGAAGTTGTATGTCTGAGGAATGGTAATAAACCCTAAACTAGACTCCCATATTCGAAATGAGTCAGAGGGTGGAAGCATTTAGTAATATTTTCCTCTCTGACTTGGAAAAATTACAACAGGTATTGTATTATCAGCCTCCCTATCCACTAATGGTAAATTATCAAAACTTACAGTATCAAGGGATGCAAGGTTTGAGCTCTTAGATTTGGTCATTTTGTTTCTTTTTAAAGAACGACTAGGAAATGCAAGATAAACTACCTAGGGTTTTTTCATGGAGATTGTTGATATGGAGCTAGACTGATGATGCAACCATTAACACAAATCTTGTGTTGAGAACCTCTAAATCTCAATTTGATATGTCCCATTTTATCAATAAATGGTGTAGGGGTAATCCAAGCTATTAATTGGTATTTTAGAGTTTTGGTAACATCATCAAGCAATTCAATCCCCACAATATATATAAATGGTGCATAAAGGGGAAACTTTACATGCTTATAATATCTATTGAAATCCTAGCAAAATAAATACATTATTAAAGCATTCAGCTCCCACTTCAATTAATATCGATCAGACCTATGTATGTAACTCATAATCACATGATTGGGAATCAATCTATCTCTTTTGCCAAATTTTGTTGGCTGCATTCACATAAAATAAATTTTTGAAGTCTCTCTTCTTCCAAGGCCACATTGCCACCTTGATTTGGGTTCAGTTCTAGTTAAGGAGAATGCTTATAGGTTGTGCCCTTATTCATACATGTGACCTCAAATCTTGTTGCAATTGAAATATTTATATCTTCATATATCACTTGGAGTGGACAAATTCACTAATCTGCACTCGACCTCCAAATTTGTTGTTCTTGGCTTGAATAAATTTGACTACAAGAAAAATGGATTGATACCTTTTATAGAGCAATATTTGACTTCTAGATTAATCAAATATGGGTTCCACAACTGCATTCATATGCGCAAAACTGCACTCTAGACTAATAATTGTGTCCTCTCTAAATTGTGCTACCTCATTCTCCAAAATATTAAGCATTTTCAAGAGCATTCATGAAGTGAATGAAGTTTTTCGCTTGATGCCTAAGAGAAAGGTTTCAAAATAATATAAATCCAAAATGAAAACATCTGACATTTTTGGTGCTACAATATCCTCATTCATCCACACTCAGGATTCAACTAAACTCAAAATGGCGCCATAAAATCTCTGCAGAATCACTCAACCAAATTAAATTTTACATTTTTAAATCTCAATGACACATTCAACTTATAGAAATTGTACACACAAAGGTTTTGAATTATTAGCTAACATTATTACTCTGAAATTGAATAGTGAAAAGAAGAAGACAATACATAAAATCAACAAACTGAACTTTCATTAGAGCAAAATAAATCCTTTCTACATTGCTTCTACTAAAAGATACTTCCATTGTCTCTCTCCCTTTTGGAATTTTTTTTCTTCCTTTCTTTCTCAACTCTCTCTTGGCCTAATCACACTCTATTCGACCACACATTTCCCACACATGCAGAAAGATAATTTTATATAGCCTTACAAGGAGTCAAATCAAATCTTCCAAGAATAGTTGAGATCAAACCAAACCCCTAAATAATATTAATTATCAAATTTAAGCTAAAATAGGGAAATTTCCTCCTACTTAGTATGAAGGAGGTTACAATTACTAAATTCCTCCTTGTGCATGTGTACCTAGCTACTAATTTTGGAAACTTAGTTATACTGAGAGGTAGGGGTGAGTCAGTATAATGTCCAAGGAATCATCATAACCAATTTTTACCGAAACATTAATCAATCAATTAAACACTTATATAACCATCGACATAGTACATGAACAACAAATCTAAACATGCATGAAACTTAAAAACACAACATAACAAGAAACACAAATTAACACCATACATTTTAGGTGGAAACCCTCTGTTGACGGGAAAATTTGCCCAGCCAACAGTTGGGGATCTCCCCGGTAAAAAGTCCCAATTAGACCTTAAACCGTTTGGAGTAGGGATCCCATCCGGGGTGTGGGTCCGGCTACCGCTTAAGACGCCTTCCCTTCTGGTCTCAAAAGAACCTGATCAAACCTGCGGACACACACTTATTCATAGGATACGAAATACATGATTGATGCATGGAACATGTCTACAACACTATGCGTAGCAAGAGAATGAATAAAACACATACGCCCGAAGAGATGCAGTTAACGGCACGTCTTTGGGGTCATGCTTGCAAGGTATCTTACCACAGAAGAAATAGTTCTTAATGGCAAGATTCCTCCTTACTTCCGAAAGATAAAACGAAATGCTAATAGACAAAGGTATTAACATCCATTTAGAAAGCGATAAAACTGAAAATCATTAACACAAGAATAGATAAACATGATGCATAAATGATGTTATTAGAAATGCAGTTTCATTAATCATAGGATGTTCTGAAACTGTTTAAGAAATACACATAGTGATGTCACAGCAAAATACATCATCCGATAAAGGGGTTTTAGCAAGTATTCGTATTCATATGCCTAAGAATATGGTCTTTCAATACAATACAATGTAGCTCTTGAGTCTTCCAAAAAGAAAAAGCCCCTTTACAAGCTCCCGTAGGAGTATTTATAAAACACAACTTGCCCTTTGGGTTTCATTGACCTTTCATCTTCCTGACCGTTGGGCTACCTTGCGACCCAGTCCTTTCTGCGATCTGCGACCCGAGCTGTTGTTGCGACCTGCAACCTGACTGGGTTGTTGCGACCTGCGACCTGACTGGGTTGTTGCGACCTGCGACCTGACTGGGTCGCTTGGTCACAGGTTGTAAGAAAATGGCCAAGATGCAACCTCGCGACCTTGCGACTAGGTCGCTGGGTCGCAGGATCGCAAAAGGAGGAAAACCGAATAAATGCGACCTTGCGACCTTGCGACTAGGTTGCTAGGTCGCGGGGTCGCAAAAGGCGGGAGAACCGAAGAGATGTGACCTTGCGACCCTGCGACTAGGTCGCTGGGTCGCAGGGTCGCAAAAGGCGAAAAACTGGAGATGTGCGACCTTGCGACCTTGCGACTAGGTCGCTGGGTCGCAGGGTCGCAAAAGGTGAAAAACTAGAGATGTGCGACCTTGTGACCTTGCAACTAGGTCGCTGGGTCGCAGGGTCGCAAAAGGCGAAAAAATCAAAGACATGTGACCTGCGACCTCGCCAAATCTGCGACCTGCGACCTTCTGGGCTTTGCGACCTCGCGACTTTGGCAGACCTGCGACCTGCGACCTTGCCAGATCTGCGAGTTCTTTGGAGTTTCGCCAGCATCTGCTTGTTTTGAAAATGTCTCCTTGTTTGCTGGGGAAAACCTTGGCTCTTATGTGCAAACAGAGTGGTTCCTCCTACAATAAAATAACACAGGTCACATAAATAATGCTAAGGGAATTTTAATCAATTGTAAGAATGAAAATAACAACTTAGACCCCTGTGTGGTCAACTACTGAATCGTCGGAGAGAATGGCTAGGGTAATCTTTCTCTGTATCCTTTCTTCAGTTACCGTAATGCCAATTAGCGTAGCTATGGGCCGAGTTTTGAATGCAGACCCAATGGAACGGAAGTGTTGATTTGGGCAACATGCCGCTTGTGTTCTCCACAACGAAAACTATGTCGGGCTCCAATGATACGTTCATCATGTTCGAAAGTTTGCGCCAAGATCTTACTGAGGGAATTCCCCTTCGAAATGGGGTTGATGAGTCTGCATGCTGTCATGACAAGTAAGGTGAGGGCACTGCTCCTTAGTGAAGTTGCAGGAAGGAACGCACTCCAACAAATCTCTTGCCCTTCGAACAGCTTCTGCCTTCGTGGTGGCAAGTCAGGTCGTAAGCAGACCAGCACCATTGCTATGCTACATTCACACGATGTTAACCAAAACAGTCTTCCAACGAACATCCCATAACGCCGATCTACCGGACACGCATTGAGAATTGAGTTAGTTATTTCACGCCCTCTTTGGAGGCAGGGATATGAAACATGTTCCCTGTAATAGCACATGTCTCATCTACTGTATGGATCGAATCAGCATCTTCGATATAACCTTCAAGGCGGAACTTTTCACATGTCTCATCTACTGTATGGAGCGAATCAGCATCTTCGATATAACCTTCAAGGCGGAACTTTTCACATGTCTCATCTACTGTATGGAGCGAATCAGCATCTTCGATATAACCTTCAAGGCGGAACTTTTATCCTGTAATAGCACATGTCTCATCGACTGTATGGAGGGATTTTTACTTTGGAAATAATGTTCCACAGTCGTTACTGCATTAGTTCGATGGAGCGTTTCTCTTTTCCCTGGCGGATCTGCATCCTACTGCAATAACAAAACCAATACAGCTGAATCCGTGTGCATGCATTCAGGATGGAACTGCATGCCACTTTCCACGTTGTCGCAGCTTAATTCATGCTGGGTAATGGCAGACACTGCCGCCTCCACCGAAACACTGATCCAGTGATAATGGACTGTTACTAAATGTGACCAGCGCAGCAGGTTACTAATAGTAGATTTGCAGCGTGATTGTCTCCTGGAATATTGCTGTCGAGGCTGCAAAAATCAGATCTTATCCACCTCTCTGAAAGTGTAGCGCAGCATGCCTTTTATGGCGCTGACTTCTCGGCCCATGACTACAATTTGTAATGCATTTGCCTTCAGTATTGATATGCTTTTCATACTTACTTAAAACGCGAGGTTCTTTGTGATGTTACCGCATAAATTTTGGGACAGCCACGTGGAAAACTCCACCTTGCGGTTTTTTATTGTCAACATACCAATACTACAACGTTGCCACTGTAGGACGTAAATTTAGACCGTTGTATACATGCGTCCGCTCCACAAGTTTTGGCATAGACCAATACTTTGGCATAAAATATTTGAGCCCTTGGAAACATGCCTCGTGTGCTTTGCTTGGCAATCTTCTACAGTTGTGAAGCCCTACGTGATTTGCATCGTTTAAAACCGTAGTTATAACGTGTCAGGATAAAAAGAAAGAAAATGTATCTCTCCTGCCTCCTATTTGATCATCGACGGAGTCCGGAGAGAATTCAAGTTTGAAAAACCTTCGAGAAGTTACTTTCAGAACATGTTATTTTCCGACCATCAAGAACATCTTCAAAGTGTAGCTTAATTCCCTAGTTATGGATTTCTGCCGTGGAGAAGCGCCGATCTTCGTAGCCTTCGGAAGGGACCAAAAACCCATTGCGTATGCAGAAGCTGTAAATCGCCTGTCTTGAGATGTCTCAATACTCTGCTTCGCCTTCTAACTTGTACCCATGAGATAGTCATGGCATTCCGCTCCATGCTTGAGTTGAAGTCGACTGCCACATATTATGTTGGCTCCACGTTGAAACGCAAATTTCGACCAAACATTATATATCTGTTTTCAAAGAATAAAACTCGACCATAGGTGTGATCCGTGTTCAATCATACGTTTGACCGTTGTGCTATACCCACTCCAACGTTCATGGTAAGTTGGTAAGTTGATCGCCATTCATATATATGTACATGTACGTTGGCTCCATGCAACGTGTCTACTCATTGTGTGCGCCAAACGTAATGTTGACCATCATATGCATGCCCTACGTGGATCGAAACCGCACAATGAAACTGCTTGCACCCATGGTAACGCAACATTCATACGTGTCTGCTCGGCAATCTTATACCGTCGTGAAGTCCTATGTGATTTTATATGGTTTGAATAATATGCCATTCGCACCAAGACTTTGTATCATCAAATGTATTTGCTCGACCATGGAACTTGGCGCCCATGCAACGTGGTCTTGCACCTTGTATTAATATACACATGGTCTTGCGCCTTGTATTAATATATACATGGTCTAGTGCCTTGTATTAATATATACAACATCACCTTGCGCCTTGTATTAATATATACATGGTCTAGCGCCTTGTATTAATATATACAACATCACCTTGCGCCTTGTATTAATATATGCATGGTCTTGCGCCTTGTATTAATATATATCATTTACTTTTCCTAATAATTCGAAAGCTTCTCGTTTTGAAAGATCGAATGTCAAAATATACTTATCAAACCACATTGATAGCCCTTTTCACATTGGCCTTTTCTACCCGGCTACCACAGACGTATGCATTTTAACATGACCCCTTTAGCTTCAAACTAACATTCTCCATCTCATATGGTCCCACATACACAAACTTTATGGATATGGAAGAGTAAAGGCGACTAGGGTTGTAAGGCCATTTTATTGCCCCACGTTGTACTCTTTGCAGCGTAATTAATTCCAAACTATGCAGCTTAAGATCCATAAATGTTGCTTCCAAAGGGTGCGCCCACATGTTTGAAACCTTGTCGTTGGCTTGCCACAGGAACACGTATGCTTTTGCACTACTGCCTGGCACGAGCACGCCTTGAATGAGATTGTCGTTCCGTAGGGAAATCTCCTAAGTCGGATATGCTCACCGGGCTATACTTCAGGCTAGATTCATCGAAGTGGCGGAACATGTTTCTTTGTGTGCGCCTTCCGACATTGAGATGGTATGATGCAAGATCTGGACATTTCCAATAGAGCGCTTTAAAGCATCTGGTGCACATTAGTGAAGAAATCTTTTTCATCAGTGACATAGAAGGTTCTCTCTGATCAACACGTATCACACTATCCCCCTTTTAATAGTACTGATCGTTTGCTCCTGCTCCTCCCCTACTCCACAGCTTTGACCTCGTCGTTGAGCCCAATTTTATTTCCCTTGATGTCGTGACATGACTGAGGATTTTGTCACCCGTGGGGTCAACCTGCGTGGGATATTACAACATCATAATTACTCTTCAATAATGATAACCACAGATAAAACACACGAAACTAACAAGCTTAAGAGAAGCATTCAAACAATATGCTTGATGACCCACAGCAGGAGGGCTTTTACTCGTCAATACACACAAGTTTCTCATTCAAACATATGCATGGCAATCTCATTACACATGGCGCGACTACGACAAGAGTGTTCGGGCGTACGCTGGATGATCCTTCCTACATATGGCATGATTGCAGCGACAACATCAAGTCATGGTGATGAGACAACTCGTGAGGGGTTAAAGATAGGTCGACGGGATTTCGTTGACTGCAAGTCAGGTGAGAGACTTTAACGCCTAGGCGAGCAGAGGTGGAACCCGAAATTTTAAATATACCCAAAATTTTGGGTGGTGTTTTAGTAGCTACAACAAATGGCGAACCACTGGTAGAATCCATTATCTCTGTCAATATCACCACAATAGTCTGAGTCTGGATAATGATGCAAGGGAATATTGAACCAGTTCTGCGGGTACCATTTGTATTACATTTGCCCTTTACAGGTATGCCTAATCCTTGTGCCTCAGCTAGGTCTCACTAATCAGAAAACATCAAAGAGAAAGCTCACAGACGCCAGTAACTTGTTGATGATGTGAACAGCAAGGCAGTGGGGCTTATTATCTTCAGGATTTTTTAAAGTAAGTCTCTGGTGTTGCTCTGCTGCCAGCAGGCCTGGACAGTACCCCGGCAGAGTCACTTCAAGAAATCACAAACGTTGCTCCGCTGCCAGCGAGCCTGGTCAGTACCCCAGCGGAGTCGTTGCATTACCTCTCTGCGCAGGAAGCCTTTCTCGATCCTTTACCCTTATTTGTTTCATGTGCTTGTAGCACTTATTTTTCATGGGCGGATGAGGGATCCCGACTTATTTTACGAGCATGAGAGGTTGTTTCTTGTTTTACAGAAACTGAAAGATATCCTGATTTGGGGTTTTCCCTCGTGCCAAACCTTCACATCCCATTCACCACAATAGGCGCAGTGCGCGGAACAGCACATTTAAACGTCCAAGACTATGTTGGGCACAAGGCTTAGGCTTACAGGTATGGGCCATTTCAACTCATCAGGTCTCCCACAGACAACCGGCTCGTATCTCCCCAGATAATAAGTTTAGACTCATAGGCATCTTGTTGATAATACGACTTCGATGACTGGTCCTAAGAGAAAGCTGCCTCTTGAGATAGCCACCGCAACCTCACACAAAACAATGGGGTTACTGTTTCAGCAATCGGGGCAAAACAAGACTGCAAGATGATAGGGTTGCAATGAGGGCTCATGAAGTGGCAGGCGATATGACAAAAAATGATGTGAGGGAGAGAGAGTACGACGCAATGTAATAAGCGAGGCTCAAGGTGCAATGCAATGCCATGTGCCAGAACGATCAACCAGTTGTCGGTGGAAAAGAGGCGCAATACAAGCAATTATTATCTATGTAGCAACAAGCAACTGAAAAGGAAATGAAAGAAAATACTCGTAACATGGTGTTGCGTAAGGTAATAATCGTAAACAAAACAACAAAACAAACTTTTAACCTATGAAGTAAAGATTTGGCAAGTAAAATTAACTTTGAACTAAAAATTTTATTGCAGGTCCTAGCTAGCCTACACCTAAACCCTAGTTAACCAATGATGCGGTCGGGTTAGGTAAAATCAGTTTTCCAGTGTAGCCACCGCATTAGTTTGCATCCTGCAATGACAACAATGATCAGGATCAGAGCCAGTATCCAAAAAAGTGCAGTAGAAACAAAACTTACCTGAGGAGCAGGTGCAATGGCAGGACGATCGTAGATACTTATCAAAGAACATGCCAAAATACGAGGTGCGAGCTGAATCCCACTCTTATCTTGATACACAGCAATCTGTTCTTGAAACTCAACATTATTGATAAATGACACCAAATCATTCACGCACGATCCTGGATCTGAGGGGTGATGGGTAAGCCAATTCCTATTTGCAAGCACATTCACTGGATGGGGTTGGTCGAACGAACCAGCATGCTCATTATGGTAGTGAGGATCATCAGTTTTATGGAATGGAAACAATACGCAAGTTCCCATCGAATTATAGATGCATGCACATCCAAGCTTAGAAATTCTAGTTTCGAAAACTCTAGTCTGGGATTGCTCCTGGGTTTGGTTAAGGGTATGGGGATCTGAATCCATGTTTAAAGGAGCCTGAAATTTCTCACAGCTTTGAACAAACTCTGGACCTTCGAGCAAGGGCATTCCAACTTTAACTGCTCGGCGAGATTAACAGGCGAATGGGCGTGATCATCAATTGTAGTGATTTGAAAGATGTCAGTGGGCTTTGTATCAATTTGGTCGAATGTTTGCGCACTGACAGATTGATAATCCAAAATGTCGGATTCTCCATATTTTCCAGGATGGGGTGAATTCGATACGTTTATGCTGGAAGGAGCATGATACTGGGGAATTGTCATTTCAGAAACGTTCGGCGGAAACTGACGCGTTTCGATTTTCTGGTGGGTACTTGAATCTTCCCAAAGCGGATCATCAAATTCAGGTGTCTTCGTATGGTCAGCATAGAGATTTGAGTGACGGTCGTCAGCGGTATGATGGAATATGTTTTCAGATAAGGAGTAATCGCTGCAACCATCGGTTTGGTCAAGTTCGGTACCTAGCAAGTTAGGCTCCCTGGGTTTTACCAACTGGGATGGATCGATAACGGGGACATCTTGAAGCTTCCCAGATAGGAAATCACGCCCATGGTTGTCTAAAGATTTCGAGTGAGACAGATCAGATTTAAAAGATTGATCGATTTCAGACCGTGATTGTGAAACACCACCTGCGTGTTTATGATTTTCGCCAATACCAGTATAAGAAAACTCTGAATGTCTAGACAAATTTACTGATATGGTGAGATAAAGAAACAAACTAGGGAATAATGAACGAAAAGATTGAATCGCAGGGGCAGTAACCCTACAAGGCTTTTCAACACGCGCATCCGTGTCATTTAGAGGGCACAAAGATCTGGCAGGCCTTGCAAGGGAATCAACTTTATGCAGGGTAGGAGTCGATTCATAATACGTATGTGAACCAGATTCATAATCAGAATCTGAACCAGATTCATAATCTGAATGTGAACCAGATTCGTCATCCGAATCTGAACCAGATGCATAATCCGAATATGAACCAGATTCATAATCCGAATCTGAACCAGATTCAAAATCCGAATGTGAACTAGATTCATCATCCGAATGTGAACCAGATTCATAATCTGAATGTGAACCAGATTTAGGACTAAGTCCAGGGAGACATCGAGTGGGCTCGGGGTAGGTTTCATGAGCCAAAAGAGATAATGAGCCACTGGGGTGTTCAGATTTGACATGGTACGTGAAAGACTCAAAGTCAGAACAACCGTTGACTTGCGGATTGTCATAGGGAACACTAGGCTCAGGTCGGGTTGCTAACTGAAATGGTTCAAGGGAAACGAGAATCGCATACGCGAACTATTCTCTTAACAACCTCCAATCGACATCCTTTTCAGGAAACTCAAAACAATAATGAACGAATCTGATAGAGAACTCATATAAAGATTCCTGAGGTTCCATTCTGATGTCATTTATCTTTAGTAAAACGTTATGAAAATCATACCTATGAAAAGTTTGTTGTAATTCACTGGCGAGTTGTTCAAATGAATAAATGGAAGATTCCGGAAAAGTGCAGCACCATTGCTTAGCGTGACCTTCGAGGGTGAGGAAGAAAAGAAAACAAAACAAACCCTCATCGTCAATTTCATAGCACTCACCAAAGTCACAAAAATTTGAACAGTGTTGGACTATGGACACCCCATTTTCACCATCAAATTTTTACTAGGACAAGTGATACATAAGTTCATCGTAGATGTAGTATCCAGGCTCATAAAACTTCGACAAACATCTCGAGAGAATGATTTGGGAACGAGCCATTACAGATATGAGATTAACTGTAGGCTCTAAAGGCTCAGCTTGTCATCTAGCCCCCCCCTTTTCGTTAAACATATGGTCGGAGGTTCGGGCCCTCCTTCTAGCGCCAAATCTGTTGATAGGAAAATTTGTCCATCCAACAGTTGGGGATCTCCCCGGTAAAAAGTCCCAATTAGACCTTAAACCATTTGGAGTAGGGATCCCATCCGGGGTGTGGGTCCGGCTAACGCTTAAGACGCCTTCCCTTCTGGTCTCAAAAGAACCTGATTAAACCTGCGGACACACACTTATTCATAGGATACGAAATACATGATTGATGCATGGAACATGTCTACAACACTATGCGTAGCAAGAGAATGAATAAAAACACATACACCCGAAGAGATGCAGTTAACGACACTCCTTTGGGGTCATGCTTGCAAGGTATCTTACCACAGAAGAAACAATTCTTAATGGCAAGATTCCTCCTTACTTCTGAAAGATAAAACGAAATGCTAATAGACAAAGGTATTAACATCCATTTAGAAAGCGATAAAACTGAACATCATCAACACAATCATAGATAAACATGATGCATAAATGATATTATCAAAAAGGCAGTTTCATTAATCATAGGATGTTCTGAAACTGTTCAAGAAATACACATAGTGTTGTCACAGCAAAATACATCATCCGACAAAGGGGTTTTAGCAAGTATTCGTATTCATATGCCTAAGAATATGGTCTTTCAATACAATACAATGTAGCTCTTAAGTCTTCCAAAAAGAAAAAGCCCCTTTACAAGCTCCCGTAGGAGTATTTATAAAACACAACCTGCCCTTTGGGTTTCATTGACCTTTCATCTTCCTGACCGTTGGGCTGCCTTGCGACCCAGTCCTTTCTGCGATCTACGACCCGAGCTGTTGTTGCGACCTGCGACCTGACTGGGTTGTTGCGACCTGCGACCTGACTGGGTCGCGGGGTCGCAGGTTGTAAGAAAATGGCCAAGATGCGACCTCGCGACCTTGCGACTAGGTTGCTGGGTCGCGGGATCGCAAAAGGAGGAAAACCGAATAAATGCAACCTTGCGACCTTGCGACCTTGCGACTAGGTTTCTAGGTCGCGGGGTCGCAAAAGGTGGGAGAACCGAAGAGATGCGACCTTGCAACCCTGCGACTAGGTCGCTGGGTCGCAGGGTCGCAAAAGGCGGAAAACTGGATGTAGGTTTTAACCCTGAACAGAAATTATCTACACACGAATCTTATAACAGAAAATAAACAATTGCGAGAGCATAAATCATAAAACAGATAAACACAGAGATTTTCCCCTGGATCCCAAACCGGGATGACCAGCTTGATTTTTCATTATATTCCTTTTAGTGTTACAACCCATATATATACATGTCGGAGCATACATAAACCCCAATCCATTAACCCTGGATTAGAACATAACCATAGTTCCCTTGACCGGATCTACAAAAATACCAGGGGCCGAAAACCATCGAACCCCAAAACCATGTGCAAAACCATGCACAAAACCATGGGCGGATCCGCCTATGAGTGGGTCCGCACAAAAAACAAATTTTGGTCGGGGCGCTGCCCCGGACCCCAACGGTGGGGACTGCTTCGCCCCTCGTGACCCCCCAGCTACGCCCGACGCAACATACAGCACGTGGGGCTAATCGTGGAAAGAATATAACACATACCCAACATTCTCCCACTTGTTGTTTTCTTTCCACAGGGGGCCACAGGAGAGCTTAGTCATTGGGCCAATTCTTCAACACCCATTGTTTCTCTACACCAAGAGAACTTTTGAGTGCTCACAGACTTCGTCAATGCATCTGAAACATTCTTCAAAGTGTCCACTTTTACCAGCAACACCCTTTTAGCCTCAACCATATCTCTAACAAAGTGATATTGAACATCAATGTGCTTTGTCTTTGAATGATAAGCAGGGTTCTTAGCCAAGAAAATTGCACTTTGGCTATCACGGTCTATCCTTATAGCTTGTTGTACCAACCCCATACTTGAACACAATCTCTGCAACCAAACTGCTTCCTTGCTTGCATGAGTGGCTGCTATGTATTCTGCCTCTGTAGTTGAAAGCGCCACTACAGACTGTCTTTTACTCATCCAACTGATTGCGCCTCCAAATAGGCTAAACACATACCCACTTGTAGATCTTCTTTGGTCCAGATCTCCAACCCAGTCTGCATCAACAAAACCACGAATGTCCAACATTCTTTCCAATCCCGGTCTTCCCTGGTAGCACAAGCCATAATCACTAGTGCCACGTAAATATCTGAAAACCCGCTTCACTGCTGTCCAATGCTCCTTCCATGGGTTTGACATAAACCTGCTCAATACTCCCACTGCATGTGCAATGTCTGGTCTAGTACAGACCATTGCATACATCAAGCTACCCACTGCACTTGCATATGGAACACGGGACATATACTCCTCTTCTTATTGTGTCTTGGGACACTGTTCAGCAGACAGCTTTACACCTACAGGAATAGGAACCTTCACCGGTTTACTATCCTGCATATTGAACCTCTGCAATATAGTCTCGACATACTTCCTCTGGTTTAACCAGAGCTTCCTCTTTGCTTGATCTCTCTTAATTTCCATGCCCAAAATATAGTTTGCAGCACCAAGATCCTTCATGTCGAATTTGGAGAACAATTGGGTCTTCAAATCTTGGATAATTTCTTTGTCATTTCTAATCAACAACATATCATCCACATAGAAGACCAAATAAATAACATGGTCACCAATTAATTTAAAATAAACACAGTGATCCTCCTTGCTTCTGGTGAAGCCAAGTCCCCGTATATAGGTATCAAATTTCTGATACCACATCCTTGGTGACTGTTTTAACCCATACAGAGACTTCTTCAACCTGCATACTAGTTCTTTCTTACCCTTCACCATAAAGCCTTCGGGTTGCTTCATGTAGATCTCCTCTTCTAGATCCCCATGAAGAAATGTTGTCTTCAAATCCATCTGTTCTATCTCAAAATCAAATGCAGCAGCAACAGATAAAAGTAATCTAATAGAAGTAACCTTGGCAACAGGAGAAAAAATATCACCAAAATCAATTCCCGGCACCTGGGAATAACCTTTTGCTACCAACCGAGCTTTGTATTTTTCCACCTTGCCTTCTACATTCATCTTCTTCTTAAACACCCATTTTCTCCCGATGGGCTTCCTTCCAGCCGACAACTCCACCAGATCCCATGCCTCATTTTTGTGCAAGGATGCCATTTCATCAACCATGGCCTCCTTCCAGAGTTTTCCATCCTCGAAATCTACTGCCTCCCTGACAGTTCTGGGATCATCATCAGTTATAGTTAAGGCAAAACCTGAACAGAAAGCAGATGGACTATACCTTTCTGGTTGCCTTCTTTCCCGAACTGATCTTCTCAAAGCTGGAGTTTGTGGCTCTTCATCTTCTGAGTCTTCTTCTGTTGTAGAGTCTGATTCATCCTCCTTCAGCTCAAACTCTATCTTCTCAGGTTCCTTTGGTAGGACTTCATGTTTAACAACATCTTTCACTTCTCTAAACACCACATCTCGACTGTACACAACCTTCCTTGTTTATGGGTTCCAAAGCTTGTAACCCTTTAAACCATCCTTATACCCAATAAAGATGCACCTTTCAGATTTATTATCCAACTTGGTCCTTTTCTCCTTTGGAACATGTACATATGCATCACATCCAAATACCCTTAGATGTGAAAGAGAGGGTTTCTTACCGGTCCATACCTCATGTGGAGTCTTATCCTCCAACGCTGATGAAGGTGATCTGTTAACTAAGTAACATGCAGTCTCCACTGCCTCTGCCCAGAATTCTTGTCCTAACCCGGTACCACTGAGCATGCTTCTTGCCTTTTCCATCGGTGTTCTGTTCATTCTTTCTGCAACTCCATTTTGCTGAGGTGTGTATGGAGTAGTCTTCTGCCATGCTATACCACACTTCTTACATAACTCTTCAAATTCCTTCTTGCAGAACTCCCCACCATTATCTGTCCTCAACGCCTTTATCTTCTTCTCTGTCTGGTTTTCCACCAGAGCCTTAAATTCTTTAAATTTGTCAAAGACTTCGGATTTCTTCCTCAAGAAATATATCCATGTATTCCTTGAGAAGTCATCTATGAATGAAACATAGTACACAGACTTTCCCAGTGATGGAACTGACACAGGTCCAAACACATCACTATGCACAAGTTCTAATATCTTGTTTTCCCTCTTAGCACCGGAAGGAAAACTCACCCGATTCTGCTTCCCATATACACAATGTTCATAGAAATCGAAATCCAGAGAACAATTAGACATACCTTCTACCATACCATCTCTATGCAGTATCCGAAGGCCCTTCTCTCCAATATGTCCAAGCCTTTGATGACATAGCATGGTCTTTTCTCCAGAGACAGCTAGGCTTTCCGTCCCACTTTCAGGAACCACAGAACTATTACACCCATCAATAATAGTACTACCTTGTAGCTTGTACAGAGTTCCAGTCCGAACTCCCCGCATTAATACCAGTGCTCCCCGAACCATCTTGCAGGCATCTTTCTCGAACACTGTTTTTACACCTGCATCATCCATCTTGCTTACAGAAATCAGATTTCTGGCCAATGCAGGAATATGCAGAACACCGGGAAGTGTTCTAATCCTTCCACCTTGTAGCTTCAACTTGACCTTTCCACGTCCGATGATTCTGGCCTTCCTATCATCCCCTAGGAAGACATCACCACCATCATATTTCTCATACTCGCAGAACCACTCCCCATGGGGAGTGAAGTGAAAGGATTCACCTGAGTCAATCAACCATGACTCATGATCTACATGTGTATTTGAAGAAGAAGCCAAATACACATCCCCACCTTCATCCAAGGTGGTTTTTGCCTCTGCAGAAGGACCTTCATCGGATCCCTTTCCTTTCTCAGGAGCTTTAGATCTGCATTCCTTTTTGTAGTGCCCTTCCTTTCCGCATTTCCAGCACACCTTTACAAACTTTCCAGGAGATTTAGATCTCCCTCTAGATTTAGATCTCCCACTCGAAACCTTATTCTTGTTTCTATTCTGGGACCTTCCTCGTACGGATAAGGCATCTCCATTTTGACCCTCCATATTTCTCCGTCTCATTTCCTCCGACAGCAAGGCTGAGACAATGTCATCAAAATTCAAGGTAGTTGTATTGCTACCTATTGCAATAACCAGACTATCCCACGAGTCTGGTAGAGAACACAACAAACTGATGCACTTATCTTCATCCGAGATTTTAATATCAACAGATGACAGCTGACTTACCACAGTATTGAAGGCGTTCAGATGCTCTGTCACCGAGTCTCCATCCTTCATCCTCAGGTTATACAGCTTTTTCCGCAGGAACAACTTATTCACCAGAGACTTAGATTGGTACAAAGTCCCAATTTTTTCCCACAAATTCTTCGCTGTAGCTTCCCCAGATACATTCAACAATACTGAATCTGACACACACAACCATATTGTGCTCTTAGCCTTCCGATCCAGTTTCTTCCAGTCTTCATCTGACATTGCCGTTGGTTTAGTACCTGGATCTACCGCGATCCACTGATCTTTATCCACCAGCAGATCCTCCATCTTGAGCTTCCACAACTCAAAACTCTGACCATTAAATTTCTCTATCTCTATCTTTCTGCCGCTCGCCATCTTCTCTCACTGCAAGAATCGATCCCGCAGATCTCCCACTGAACAGGGTCTACCTCAGGCCTGAACCAAAAAACCCTCAGCAGCAAAGGCGTCCCCTTGAAGCCGAAACAGCTCTGATACCAAATGTAGGTTTTAACCCTAAACAAAAATTATCTACACATGAATCTTATAACAGAAAATAAACAATTGCGAGAGCATAAATCATAAAACAGATAAACACAGATATTTTCCCCTGGATCCCAAATCGGGACGACCAGCTTGATTTTTCATTATATTCCTTTTAGTGTTACAACACATATATATACATGCCGGAGCATACATAAACCCCAATCCATTAACCTTGGATTAGAACATAACCGTAGATCCCTTGACCGGATCTACAAAAATACCAGGGACCGAAAACCATCGAACCCCAAAACCATGTGCAAAACCATGCACAAAACCATGGGCGGATCCGCCTATGAGTGGGTCCACACAAAAAACAAATTTTGGCCGGGGCGCTGCCCCGGACCCCAACGGTGGGGACTGCTTCGCCCCTCGTGACCCCCCAGCTATGCCCGACGCAACATACAGCGCGTGGGGATAATCGTGGAAAGAATATAACACATACCCAACACTGGAGATGTGTGACCTTGCGACCTTGCGACTAGGTCGCTGGGTCGCAGGGTCGCAAAAGGCGAAAAACTGGAGATGTGCGACCTTGCGACCTTGCGACTAGGTCGCTGGGTCGCAGGGTCGCGAAAGGCAAAAAAATCAAAGACACGTGACCTGCGACCTCGCCAGATCTGCGACCTGCAACCTTCTGGGCTTTGCGACCTCGCGACTTTGGCAAACGTGCGACCTGCGACCTTGCCAGATCTGTAAGTTCTTTGGAGTTTCGCCAGCATCTGCTTGTTTTGAAAATGTCTCCTTGTTTGCTGGGGAAAACCTTGGCTCTTATGTGCAAACAGAGTGGTTCCTCCTGCAATAAAATAACACAGGTCACATAAATAATGCTAAGGGCATTTTAATCAATTGTGAGAATGAAAATAACAACTTAGACCCCTGTGTGGTCAACTACTGAATCGTCGGAGAGAATGGCTAGGGTAATCTTTCTCTGTATCCTTTCTTCAGTTACCGTAATGCCAATTAGCGTAGCTATGGGCCGAGTTTGGAATGCAGACCCAATGGAACGGAAGTGTCGATTTGGGCAGCATGCTGCTTGTGTTCTCCACAACGAAAACTATGCCGGGCTCCAATTATACGTTCATCATGTTCGAAAGTTTGTGCCAAGATCTTACTGAGGGAATGCTCCTTCGAAATGGGGTTGATGGGTCTGCATGCTGTCATGACAAGTAAGGTGAGGGCGCTACTCCTTAGTGAAGTTGCAGGAAGGAACGCACTCCGACAAATATCTTTCCCTTCGAACAGCTTCTGCCTTCGTGGTGGCAAGTCAGGTCTTAAGCAGACCAGCACCATTGCTATGCTACATTCACACGATGTTAACCAAAACAGTTTTCCAAAGAACATCCCATAACACCGATCTACTGGACACGCATTGAGAATTGAGGTAGTTATTTCACGCCCTCTTTGGAGGCAGGGATATGAAACATGTTCCCTAGCAATAGCACATGTCTCATGTTGTATGGATCGAATCGGCATCTTCGATATAACCTTCAAGGCGGAACTTTTCACATGTCTCATCTACTGTATGGAGCGAATCAGCATCTTCGATATAACCTTCAAGGCGGAACTTTTCACATGTCTCATCTACTGTATGGAGCGAATCAGCATCTTCGATATAACCTTCAAGGCGGAACTTTTATCTTGTAATAGCACATGTCTCATCGACTGTATGGAGGGATTTTTACTTTGGAAATAATGTTCCACAGTCGTTACTGCATTAGTTCGATGGAGCGTTTCGCTTTTCCCTGGCGGATCTGCATCCTACTGCAATAACAAAACCAATACAGCTGAATCCGTGTGCATGAATTCAGGATGGAACTGCATGCCACTTTCCACGTTGTCGCAGCTTAATTCACGCTGGGTAATGGCAGACACTGCCGCCTCCACCGAAACACTGATCCAGTGATAATGGACTGTTACTAAATGTGACCAGCGCAGCAGGTTACTAATAGTAGATTTGCAGCGTGATTGTCTCCTGGAATATTGCTGTCGAGGCTGCAAAAATCAGATCTTATCCACCTCTCTGAAAGTGTAGCGCAGCATGCCTTTTATGGCGCTGACTTCTCGGCCCACGACTACAATTTGTAATGCATTCGCCTTCAGTATTGATATGCTTTTCATACTTACTTAAAACGTGAGGTTCTTTGTGATGTTGCCGCATAAATTTTGGGACAGCCACGTGGAAAAATCCACCTTGCGGTTTTTGATTGTTAACATACCAATACTACAACGTTGCCACTGTAGGACGTAAATTTAGACCGTTGTATACATGCGTCCGCTCCACAAGTTTTTGCATAGACCAATACTTTGGCATAAAATATTTGAGCCCTTGGAAACATGCCTCGTGTGCTTTGCTTGGCAATCTTCTACAGTTGTGAAGCCCTACGTGATTTGCATCGTTTAAAACCGTGGTTATAACGTGTCAGGATAAAAAGAAAGAAAATGTACCTCTCCTGCCTCCTATTTGATCATCGACGGAGTCTGGAGAGAATTCAAGTTTGAAAAACCTTCGAGAAGTTACTTTCAGAACATGTTATTTTCCGACCATCAAGAACATCTTCAAAGTGCAGCTTAATTCCCTAGTTATGGATTTCTGCCGTGGAGAAGCACCGATCTTCGTAGCCTCCGGAAGGGACCAAAAACCCATTGCGTATGCAGAAGCTATAAATCGCCTGTCTTGAGATGTCTCAATACTCTGCTCCGCCGTCTAACTTGTACCCATGAGATAGTCATGGCATTCCGCTCCATGCTTGAGTTGAAAGTCGACTGCCACATATTATGTTGGCTCCACGTTGAAACGCAAATTTTGACCAAACATTATATATCTGTTTTCAAAGAATAAAACTCGACCATAGGTGTGATTCGTGTTCAATCATACGTTTGACCGTTGTGCTATACCCACTCCAGCATTCATGGTAAGTTGGTAAGTTGATCGCCATGCATATATATGTACATGTACGTTGGCTCCATGCAACGTGTCTACTCCTTGTGTGCGCCAAATGTAATGTTGACCATCATATGCGTGCCCTACGTGGATCGAAACCGCACAATGAAACTGCTTGCACCCATGGTAACGCAACATTCATACGTGTCTTCTCGGCAATCTTATACCGTCGTGAAGTCCTATGTGATTTTATATGGTTTAAATAATATGCCATTCGCACCAAGACTTTGTATCATCAAATGTATTTGCTCGACCATGGAACTTGGCGCCCATGCAACGTGGTCTTGCACCTTGTATTAATATACACATGGTCTTGCGCCTTGTATTAATATATACAATATCACCTTGCGCCTTGTATTAATATATACATGGTCTAGCGCCTTGTATTAATATATACAACATCACCTTGCGCCTTGTATTAATATATACATGGTCTAGCGCCTTGTATTAATATATACAACATCACCTTGCGCCTTGTATTAATATATGCATGGTCTTGCGCCTTGTATTAATATATATCATTTACTTTTCCTTATAATTCGAAAGCTTCTCGTTTTGAAAGATCGAATGTCAAAATATACTTATCAAACCACATTGATAGCCCTTTTCACATTGGCCTTTTCTACCCGGCTACCACAGACGTATGCATTTTAACATGACCCCTTTAGCCTCAAACTAACATTCTCCATCTCATATGGTCCCACATACACAAACTTTATGGATATGGAAGAGTAAAGGCAACTAGGGTTGTAAGGCCATTTTATTGCTCCACGTTGTACTCTTTGCAGCGTAATTAATTCCACACTATGCAGCTTAAGATCCATAAATGTTGCTTCCAAAGGGTGCGCCCACATGTTTGAAACCTTGTCGTTGGCTTGCCACAGGAACACGTATGCTTTTGCACTGCTGCCTGGCACGAGCACGCCTTGAATGAGATTGTCGTTCCGTAGGTAAATCTCTTAAGTCGGATATGCTCACCGGGCTATACTTCAGGCTAGATTCATCGAAGTGGCGGAACATGTTTCTTTGTGTGTGCCTACCGACATTGAGATGGTATGATGCAAGATCTGGACATTTCCAATAGAGCGCTTTAAAGCATCTGGTGCGCATTAGTGAAGAAATATTTTGCATCAGTGACATAGAAGGTTCTCTCTGATCAACATGTATCACACTATCCCCCTTTTAATAGTACTGATCGTTTGCTCCTGCTCCTCCCCTGCTCCGCAGCTTTGACCTCGTCGTTGAGCCCAATTTTATTTCCCTTGATGTCGTGACATGACTAAGGATTTTGTCACCCGTGGGGTCAACCTGCGTGGGATATTACAACATCATAATTACTCTTCAATAATGATAACCACAGATAAAACACACGAAACTAACAAGCTTAAGAGAAGCATTCAAAAAATATGCTTGATGACCCACAGCAGGAGGGCTTTTACTCGTCAATACACACAAGGTTCTCGTTCAAACATATGCATGGCAATCTCATTACACATGGCGCGACTGCGACAAGAGTGTTCGGGCGTACGCTGGATGATCCTTCCTACATATGGCGTGATTGCAGCGACAACATCAAGTCATGGTGATGAGACAACTCGTGAGGGGTTAAAGATAGGTCGACGGGATGTCGTTGACTGCAGGTCAGGTGAGAGACTTTAACGCCTAGGCAAGCAGAGGGGGAACCCGAAATTTTAAATATACCCAAAATTTTGGGTGGTGTTGTAGCAGCTACAACACCCTCAAATGGAGAAAAAAATTGTACTAATGTGTTGTTTGTATTCTTCTTTTTAATCTCCATTCTTTTCTTTTACATAAATTTGTTGGCACCAACCAACTAGGAGTAACCACTCCCTCAACGTAGATTTGTTGTCCCCAACCAACCAAGAAACCCCAAATCCCTATCCATCAATTTACTGGTCACCGCTAGCTAGGAATCCCCAACTCCCTATTTAGCAATCCACCACTTTCAAAAGGCCCCAACCTCCACAAATACTTTTGTTGGCCACTACCAACAAGGAAGCCCCAACTCCCTATCTAGCAAGACACAACCTGTCGAAGTCCTCAACCTCCTCAAATACTTTGGGCTACCCTTTTATCCATTTTTAAATTGGGTCCTCTTTTGCAAAAATAACACAACAACAACCTTCCTACAATCAACACAATCAACAACACCAAAAAATCACACAACCATACTATAAGGGTAGAAATATAAACCCTCACTTGGTCATACAAATCAACCATCAATTGTAGTGTAACACAATTCTAGATACATAATACATGGCATTTACAGTGATGGATTAAACCTTTATAACATTCAACCCATATCTAATCATTGCTACAGGTATATTATTTAGCTTCATAATGAGAACAGCTAAACTAATCTCCAACAATAGCATATTATATTTATGCTAACTTTGTTCTCATCAAATTGGACCAAATTCATTCCATTTCTCTTGATGACCACATCAAATAGGGCTTGATCAACATGTCAACATTCACACTAAATACCATGGGAATATCTTTGGTTTTCCTTTCTCACCCTACAGGTAGTGTTGCGAGAACATCATAACAAGACATAAGTGATTGTTGCAAGTAGGATGAAGCAAGACTGCACAATTATGCTAGTGTTCAGGCATGAAGAAGAAAGCATGTGGTTGATCCATAAATTTTCATGGATATTCCACTAGAAAGTTCATCATAACATATCTGATAAAATTATATTTAAAATATGAAACTATACACAATTATAGTTTTATTTCCTTTTATATTTTTGGATCTATAGATTACTGTTAATAATGTAAGAATGAAAATTAAAATTACACGAAAAATAAAAAACAATGAAATAAAATCTCACACACATTTGAAACAATATATGACTTGGGAAACCCTTTCAGGAGAAAAACCCAGCTAGAAGGTGAGGTCTCTCTACTCTCTTTCTCTGAATATAAAAATTCCACAAGTTCAAAAAAGTATGGCTTATGGCCTATGGGATACTATATTGCACAAATCCTCTTAGCGTAATCTATCTCCTGTCCCTCTTGGCTATTTTGCTCAGTTATGGAACAAATGCACTCGAAAGAATGGAATCCCTTTTCCTCCTAGTGGTCTAGTTATAACACATCCCGATAACCTATTAGTGGTTAGCTTTGACTACCTCAAACCTTAAACAGAGTTACAATATAGAGTGTTCTAGAGTCTTATTTATCATAATCACGTGTCTAGCCCATTTCATGAATAATGGGGGTTGACATGGCATCCTCTCGAATTATGTTGGTGAAAATAGGAAGGTCAAATTCTAAGTGGCATAGCATTCGCATACAGATTGATTGACACAATTCTTGCATCATTAGAAAAGGTCTTTGTATCTAGAATAAGGTGTAAAGGTGTCTCACTAAAGTGACAAAGTTTTACCCCCAAAAAAATATAATTTGATGCCTCAAAAAATTCCTAAAATTTTTCAAGCCCAGTTTTGCCGAAATAGGTCCCGCCGATAAAAATGGACCTATGAGTTTGTTCCTCCACTTTTTCCACTTTGAAAACATCGAGATGGATGAAAAACAATATGATTATCCAATCTGAATCATACCTTCCCATTTTTGGAGGCTTTTGGTCTTCAAAAGCTTCTACCGGATGAGGTGAGGAAATTTTTCCTCCACCTTCTCTGGAGTGTGTCATTTAGCTATGCATGCAGGAAGTTGTCATTTCAACCCAATCTTCCAAAGGTCATGCTACCCCTATCTTGTAGTCTTGAACCTCCTCTAAAAAACCATATCTTCTGTCAACTTTGCCTAAGCATAGTCTGTCAACTCTTCCTAAGCATTTGGTTCGAAATCCTCCACAAAATGTAGGACTTGTTCCTCTTTCTGATCTAACATGGAATGCTAATGGAGTTTCATATTCTCTACATTCACAATTGAGTAAATGTGCATATATGGTGTTAAAATGAGTTGATAGGAATTATCACACACATTTTCTAGTATCTCGAAGGGACCATACCTAGGAGCCTTGATTTTCTTACCAGGCCCCTATAGCCTCTCCTTGTTCAATTGTAGCCATACTCTATCTCCCACCTTGAACGATTTATTTGTTCCATGTTGATCATTGTTGGCCTTATATTTCTCTTGTGACTTCTACAGTGTCTCTTGTACCTGTATGTGGATTTGCCTTATCTTCTCTATAAATTTTCCACCCCTCAAAGCATCTCCTGTAATATCTTCTCTCACCCCTCCTTGTTTCCCATATGAAATGTCCAAAGTTGAAGGCAACAAATATCCAAAACAAGTTTCAAATGGGGACTTTCCTATAGAAGTGTGGACTGATTTATTGTAAAAAATTTATATGTATACCATATTTCCATCCCATATTTTCAAATGCCTTTGGTTGTATCCCCTCAAAAGTTGCACCAAAGTCCTATTGACTACTTCTGTCTACCCAGCTGTGTATGGATGGAATGTTGTAGATCTCTTCAACTTTGTGTCCATATTTTCCCACAATGTAATTTAGAATGCAATGAGAAATATTATGTCCTTGTATGAAATGATGCTCCTTGGTATCCAAAAGTGCCCCTAGACATGTCCAAAAAACAAGTTTTCAACTTCTTTCCCACTGAGGGTGTTTTTACAGGGCATCAAAACATGCATCTTGTTGAACCTATCTATTTCCATGAACTAGTAGTCATGTCCCTTCCTGGTTGTTGGTAAACCTCCCCACAAAATCCATGGAAATTCTCTCCTAAGGATGAGTGGGTACATGTAAGGGATGATGTAGACCTTGTTTCCCGTTGTTAGGTTTGTTGGTACAACAAAGCATGCATCCTCTTATGTACCTAGATACATGTTCTTGCAACCTGGGATAATACACATACCTTTTCAATTTTACCATGATCTTCCCTACACCAAAGTTCCATGCAACCTTAGAGGTGTGAGCCTATCTAATCATCTGCAATCGTTCACCTTTAGGAACACATAGCTTATCCAGCCTGTAGAGTAACCCATCCTGCAAATGGTAGTCAATTATGTTGTCACCATCGTGCATATGACTTTAACTCTACAACTGTTGAAACACCTCCTTGGATTCCTCATCCTTTTAATATGCCTATTTTTATGCTTCATAGGTGAATGGCTTATCTGCATAAGAGTCCCCAAAGTTGTGATCTTTGAGGTGGGTGGCTTTGATAGCATATTGACCAACTTGTTTGTGTTGTCTTTCTTGTACGTGATCACTAAATGAAACTGTTGTATAAACCCCATCCACTTGTAATGATTGGTCTAATATAGCTTACTCTGGGACTGCAAGTACTATAGCGGTTGGTGATTTGTGTGGATTATTGTCTCCTTTCCCATTAGATAATGCTTCCACTTCTTCACATCTTGCACCAAGGCATAGAAATCCTTGTCATAGGTAGGGTAGTTAATAAATTCCCCATGAAATACATTAGAATGGTAGCATACAGGCCTTCCTCCCTTCATCAAGACCTCTTCCATATCATACCCACTCGCACCGATCTCCACTTCAAAGGGCTACTACAAGTTTGGCAATTCCAATATTGATGCTTGACTAATCTTCTACTTTAGCTCCCTTAATGCCCTCTACTGACCCTTTCCCCACTAGAAACTCTTACCACTTGTTGTTATGGCGTGGAGTGGTGTTTCTACCACTAAAAATGAGGCTATAAATTTCCTGAGGTATTGCGTTGCCCTAATGAAACTCCTTATATTAAAAACACTAGTAGGAACTGGTCATTTCATGATGGCCTCAATCTTGGCAAGATATATCTTCATCTCTCTTCCACCTATCACATACCCAAAATACACCAAATATTATTGTGCAAACTCACACTTCTTGAGATTTGTAAGCATTTGTTGCTTATTTAATGTCTCCACCACCTGCGTCAAATCTAAGATGTGCTCCTCCTAGGTAGCACTGTATACCAGTATATCATCCAAATAGACAATAACAAATGAATCTAGAAAAGGGTGCAGTACATCATTCATCAATCTCATAAACATAGTTGGTGCATCACTTAGGCAAAATGGCATGACTCACCACTCATACAAACCTTTCCTAGTTTTGGAGGTGACCTTTCAGGTATCTTCTTCTCTAACTCGAACTTGGTGATATCTAGACTTTAAGTCCAACTTGGTGTAGTATTTTTCTTGTTGCAACTAATCTAGCAGATCATCTATCCAGGGTAGATGTACCTGTTGTTGAGCATGATTTTTTTCAATGCCCTGTCATCTATACACATCCTCCAAGTCCCATCCTTTTTTGGCACAACGATGATGGGTGATCCACATGATGATGTACTCGGATGAATGACACCTTGCTCCAGTAGTTGTTGCAATTATTTCTTCACCTAACTTGCATCTATAACAAACTACTTGTACAAACCAATGTTTGGAAATGGGGAGTCCCGCAATAGTTAGATCTGATGCTCTACTTCCCACTTAGGTGGTAACCTGTTGTAGCGGCTACAAGCTGTTGAGATTTTTGGATTGTTGGGGTAGCTTTGGATGTGCTCTAGCTCCCCAAATTTTTGGAGGGAATAGAGTACATGTTGGCTTTAGGGGTCTTGACCCAGGTTCATTTTTAAGGTTTTCCAACAAACCCCGGTACTACTAGCCCTTTCAGAAATGGCCCGCTTGCGCAGGTCAAGGTCATACCCAAAGTAGTATGGGAGGGTGCTGGAACCAGGTTTCCACACCCTGATATAGAGAGAGAGTTAATTAAAGTGGGTCCCTTCAGATCTAATAGACTTGTGCAAGAGAAGCCCTAATATAGAACTCTTTTAACAATATATCAGCTAAGCACAGATCATAATTAACAGGTAACTTGAGAAAAGTATTTTAACCAAAGCTACGCATTCATCATATCGCATCCACGTGCACATCAGTATATCATCAGTATTTAGTAAGCAAACACAATCTTAGAACATAAGCATAGCCAATAATCATAACACAAGGACACTTAAGTATCATCAATAGACTTCTCATTCAATCATATCCAGATCCTACTTAAAGACTCTATTACCATCCCACGCACTAATCCAGGTGGATATTAGTGGCCACCCACCTATTCCATTTGGACCTGCACCATCAGTTCTTTCAGTTTTTCACTTTCAGCACAACTTACTATTTTTAGCAGGTTGTCAGTTCCTGAACTTTCAGAGCCATTTGGAGGCCCTAATGAGCCACGTGGATATTTTTGGCCACCCACCTATTCCATTTGAACACCCATCATCAGTTCTTTCAGTTTTTTAGTTTCGGCACAACTTACTATTTTTAGCAGTTTTTCGGGTCCTGAAATTCTGAAGTTGTTTTGAGGCCCTAAACGACATTTTTTGGCAAAATCAGGAGAAAAATGGGGTTATGGACCAATTTTTCTCACATCAAAAGTTGTACTCGGATAGATATTTCTAACGAGGTATGATGTGCATCAAACGGAGATCGTATGCCAAAGTTACGTCCCCAGGAAGTTGAAACACCAATTTAGCCAAATGGGGCCCATATTTTTGGCGCTTCATCTCCTACGGTTATCTTTTTGGATGTTTAGGGTTTAGCATTGTTTCTCAACAATAAATAGGCCTTCAAGCCTTATTATAACACAGTTTAGAGGCATGTAACTGCCACATATCCTCTCAGAGATAAGCCTACCAGCGCCCTAGCTGTTTATTTCCATTATGTTTGTAAGCATATTTTTGTTATATGATATTAATGAAATGAAGTTTTATTCTCGCTGCATCTCTATGTTTATTTTTATTTCTGTATATTATTGCGTTCTTGCATAAATCTGGATTAGTGGTATCAGAGTGATCTACTCTTTCTTTGTTTTTCTTTGCATATCCTCAACGCGGTCAAGGTATAAGGAGTTAGGGCTCAATCTGGTTGAACCCTTGCAAGATCAGCCTCGCAAACCCCGACGACCTCCCATGGCAGAAGAAAAGAAAGACAAGGGAGCAAGAGATACTATCAAAATATTGCTTGAGGAGGCCCTCAAGAAATAAAGGAACGCGATGATGGATAACTTTGCTCAGATCCTTCAATGGCTTCCCACCTACAGTGCATTAGCATCCAGTAGCCACTTTGGAGGTGTTGGGTCGTTAATATACCATTATTAGTATCACTTTTGAACGCTTATTCCACCCATTTCTATTATTCTTCATCATGTCATTTATTATAATTTATTACATAAATCCATTTTATAATGATTTATGCTATGCTGAGCTAAGCTCAGTCATTCTTTTATTCTCTTCTTCTAATAAATTGATGATTATGCATGATTTTATCAAATATAGTTTTAATAATCTGATTTGTAACATTATTCACCATTTTTAGCCCTCTAAGATAATTTTCAGTTGAAGATTTAGTCATTCAAAAGAAGCTAACAAATTCTAGCCCCAGGTAAGAAGTGACGGTTTTGATTTCATGATTTACAAATGAATGAACTCTCACGGAAAATACGGAACATGGGTTTTGTCCAAAACGGACCCAGTTAACTTTTGTAAAGAACGGTTTGCCCAAATTCGGCTTGTACTGAGAGAAACACAGGGTTCTTTGAGCATGATTTTCTCAGATTTGTTGTTGCGGTCGTCCTCCAAATCTCAGCTGCAAAGCCAAATTCGCCTTGTTCTTGTTGATCAAATGGTTAGAAGCAAACCAATTTTGTAATATAAATCATGTTATACTTATCTTTATTGTAACTTCTCTCTGATCTCTCTCTATTTAAATGAAAACAGAGATCAGAGATGGGGATGGATTGGAGGATGATTTTTGGGGATTCGAATGATGGAATTGAGGATGAATTAGAGATTCAGAATTGAGGATGGTAGAGAGAATGGATAATAGATGAGAGATTGAGAGACTTCTTGTTGTAATCCACTGTAACTCTGCTTTGATATTTTAATATAAATCTAGTTGCCATTCCATCTTTGATCCTGAAGTAACCCAGTAGCATCTGCTGGTGGCTAAGGGCCCAGCCTCTGGTGGAGTACGCTGCTGTTGTATTATATCTTTATGCTTCATGTGTGGGTTGATTTCTTTCTTTTACTCTGTTCAGTAATCTGACGCACTTTCTTGTTTTACATATCAGCGCTATTAGATATACTTGATTGGATACTATCGTTATCTGCAACAGGAATGCTATGTTATCATTTTAACTTTGTATCGCATTGCTGTTCCTTTTGATAATTGATATAACATTGATGTTCCTTACAGATTGACATTCGATTACAGATTAACCGCACTATATGTTCCTAAATCGGTACAACTGTATGATGTATTCTTAAATTGTGACTGTTGTTTATTCGGGATTGTTGTTCCGTTACACTTGCTGTTACTTTATAGTTATGATTCATGCATATTGTATCGAAGCTCGGATTACTGTCCCTTTTAATGATAAGTGTGTTGCATGCTTGATTTGGATTGTTGTACATTCATATTTAATCTGCTGTTCCATTTCCTGTTATTCGCATTATCTTTGCTTTGGTGTGAGAGACGATCTGTGGCTGTAGTGAACCTTGGCATTTACTGCCTAGCTCCCAGACCCGTGGTCCATGCTCTAATTTCCTTTCCATCAGTTTCCAAAGGGATGGGCTATTGTTGTCGAACCCTTGACTGATACATTGCTTATTTCTCCGAATGAATGATTTAGGCTTCAAGGTATTTTGTTGTTGATTTCCATTAATTAGAGTTTGATGTTCAGATTCCTTTAATTACAGTTTGCTTTTAAAGAGTTTTCCTAGTTTACTTTCAATGGCAGCTTTATTCAATTTCGATTTCCTTTTAATTGCTTTAAAGAAGGACTGTCGACTGTAGAGAACATTGGTTATTGCTTCCTTGTTCCCAGATTGATTGTCTTGTTCCGGTTTGATTTCAATTGCATCTATATCCAGAGGAATGAGTTATTGCTACTGTATCCTCGATTGATGGTTGTTTGAGTGAATGATTTAGTTTAGAACATTTCAATTTCTTGTTGTTCCAATTAGATTTTGTTTCCAGCTTTCATTTACTTTTGCATTTTAAGCACTATACTGCAAAACATTACTCTTGAGTAAATAGCCGCCTCAGACTGAGTACACTCTTGAGATAAAAAGTCGTCCCTGGGTTGATAATTAATGTGAAGGTAATTAGAGGTGAAAGAGACCCTTTTTATCGCTCCACATTTTGGCGCCGTTGCCGGGGAGAGTGTAGCCATTTCTAAAGAGTAGTGTGAATCTGATGAGTGCCTGCTAGGAGAGAATTGGGTATTAAAAACGAAAGGTAAGAACCTGCGTACGGAGCATGTAACAGCCCTGCTCCCTCGCCCGCTTTCCGGCAGATTTGTTAATTTTTTGTGTAGAAATAGATGTTTGAATTTTTGTGTGAATGACTAGAAAAAATATAGAAATTTTTAAAAAACGAATCACATGATTTCACTCATTTCACTAACTAATTGACAGGAACATTTGAAGAAGGAGCCTCGAAGAAACACATGAAAAACATCTTATATTATGGTAAGAAATGGCTCACGTTTCTACTTTTGAATTTCCTATCGAAGATCTAGGAGGAGTGACACAAATGCACATAATTCCCCCATCTTTACCAAATTTTCATGGTTTAGCAAATGAAGATCCAGATACATTCTTATTTGAGTTCAAAATACTTTGTAGAGCATATGATTATTGTACTAATGATCAAAGATTGAAAGTGTTTCCTCTTACTCTAAAAGGAGTAGCTCTCCGATGGTTCATGAGCCTAGGTGGGAATTGCATCCAATCATGGGAGGACATGAAGAACATATTCTTGAAGAAGTACCAAGACTATTGCAAATCCAATGAAGATATTTTTGGTATGATACAAGGGGAAGATGAAATTTTGGAGGACTATGTAGATCGATTTCATTATAACCTTCAAAAATCAAAGCATAAGCATTTGGAAAAAGAGATCTTAAAAACACTCCTTCTTAAAGGAATCAAAGATGAATTTTTAGAACTCTTAAATCTGATAGTAAAAGGTGATGTTTTTCAGTTATCATATGATGATGTTTGTGAGTTGTGCATAAGGTATTCAAGAGGAATCTCCAAGGCTGGTAAGAATTCTAGAGATGTTTGTTCTTTCTTTTCAAAATCTGCTACAAGAATAGGAGACATAAGAGCTGAAATCAATGATTTATTTGAAAATTTTAAAGTTGATTTTATTAGCTCTCTAAGCTCAAAATTAGACGTTTTGCAGGTTCATAAAAATGAAGAATTTGATGAAGTGTTTTTCCCTCATGACCGAAAGGAGCAGCCCATAGATGGTTACTCTTCCTTATCTAGGATGGAAGTATCATATCAAAGAGGTGAGGAAGCTGTAACAAGGTCAAAACCATGGAAATCATGGCCTACAGGTATGGTTCAAAACACTTCTTCTCCATTCTCTTACTTGCATAATCCATTATGGAATACTCATGTTCTAGGGTAGCCATGTCAATTTCAATATAACCACCAATCTTATCTACAAGTTTGGCATGGTTCACCTTATGATTGCATGACTACTCTCCCTCATCTTGTAGCACAAGCACATTCTCCATATTCTCCACCAGCTCTTTCACAATATCCTGCTTGCATATCAAATTTATCCACTCAACCCAACCAACCACATCATCACAATGCTCCATTCCATACACAATTTCCTGCTCAACTAATTCCACACCCTCACCATAATAAACCAGTAAAACATGCTTACAATGTTGAACTGCAAAATTTACCCATCCTTCCCACCCATTCTATCTCACATGCACCAATGGAGAAAACTTACAATGAGATTCAGAATGTTTCAAATTCAAAAAATTGTAGAAGCTATGGAAGAAAATGAGGTTTCTTTTAGTATGCATCAACAAGTCATTTTAAAAGCTCAAGAACTTCATGATATGATGGCTATGGGAAATCAAGAAAGTAAAGGATATATTGAAGATTGGTTTCATTCCATCACTTGTTTGCAGCATCACTCTATACTTCAACAATTTTTGACAACATCTTTTCAAGGGAAGTTGGCTTCTCATACCCTAATTTTTATCAACATGCATTTTTCAAATTTGGGTATGTACATATTTGAAGCCTTATTTCGAAAATGGTTCCATTGGAAGTACTCCTATACATAGTAATATTCATATTTCAATCAAAGTAAGTTAGTGAAAAAATAAAATAAAATAAAATAAGAACATAAATAAATGCATTTTGTTTTTTTTTTTTTGTAAAAATAGTTGTTTGTTTGTTGCAACACGCTATCAAATCAACATTGGTGATAATTCTTTAATTAATTTGTGTATGTAGATGACTTATAATGGAAATAATAGTTCTACAAACACTCATATTCATTTTTATCACCAATTTGAAAAAAATGCTTGAATATCATTTTTTTTGGCTTGCGGGCTTGACGAAATTTCTGGAAAAACAATCGGGACAGTCATGTTTTGAGGGGCCAAAAGTGAATATTTTTAAAACCTGTTTCTATCCTAAGTAGCCCTTGACTTCTAATTTCCAACCCAATTTGAATCACTCAATTTGGATTTGAAACAAAAAAGTTAGAACCAAAACATTCACAGGGTGTCTAGCGGGCAGCTTAGTAACAGAGTTGGGACAGTCAGTTTTTGGAGGCCTAAATGTTTGAATTTTTAAAACCTGTTACTATGGTAGATTCCCCTATGAATCTAGTTTACAAGGAAATTTGAATCACTCATTTTTGATATCGTATGGGGAAGTTATGATCAAAATACTGACTGTCTATCGTAAATCAGCGCCATTAAAACTATGTCTTTTTGGCTATTCCTTACAGTATTTAACCTATCAATTCTTCTTGTCTTCAAAACCTGTTTCTATTGGAAATAAATAAATGAATCTACTTTCATTTCCAATTTGAATCATTCCAATCTGACATCAAAAAATTTATGCTTGAAATATCAACTATTGGTCTAAGCTGGGTAATCGAAAATGACTCTGTTATGCAGGTTGTTCTAACTAAAATTGACATATCATATCATTGAATTTTTAAAACCTGTTGCTATTGGAGATTAACCTTTGAATTAGCTCTCATTTGGCTTTGGAATCACTCAATTTTGACGAAAAACAAAGAAGTGATTAAAACACTGTACGTTAGCATGATTGGCCACTGCTCTCCCGCAGGTAACAAATGAATTTTACTTTGTTATTTTCTCCGTGGATTTGTTCTACAGAGTAACTACTTGTTAGTTTTTTGCATAATTCTTGGATTAGGGGAGCCCGCGCACCTCTCTTTCTCCATGATTTAATGTTTTATTGCAGGTAGACACTCGTTTTTTTGTAGGTCCTAGGAGAAAAAGAGGGTCAATTTATGAACGAGTGATTCTTGAAACAAATTTTAATAAAACAAAGGAATTTCATCCAACTCATTACCCAACGGATTCATAATAGAACAAATGAAGAATTGATTTCAATTTGAAGATTCATGTCTTATCACTGCTGCCAAAACATTTTTCGAATAAATCATTTTTTTGACATAACATCATAGCTGTTGTAACTTAATTTATTTATTTACATACTGTTTTTTGTTGTTTCTTTTCTAATTTCTCTTATATTTTGTGTTTTAGGTGTTGCTTCATTCAAAGTGTAACTCATCCTCAGCATCAATGCCGTGAACAGCTAATTTGTTTTTTTTGCATGTTTGCATTTTATGATTGTCCATTTTGTTGTTCCTTTCCGAATGGAACAGCACTTCTGCACTTTCACGTTTTGCTGTTCCTTTTCGAATGGAACAACACTTCGACACTTTTGATTTTTGCTGTTCCTTTTCCAAAGGAACGACACTTGTGTTTTTGTTGTTCCTTTTCTAAAGGAACGACACTTTTAGTTTTTGCTGTTCCTTTTTCCAAAGGAACGGCATTTGCATTTTCACATTTTTTTGTGTGTATTTTTGCTTTTTTTTGTGCATTTCCTTTGTTGTTCCCTACAAGGAACACCACTTTTTGAGTGTTTTTGCTGTTCCTTCAAAAGAATCAACACTTTGGGATTATTTTCGGGAGCAACCCTTCCTTCCTCTTGTGGGACTATTCCTAGTTCATCTCAACCACATTTTATTGATTCCCCTTCATGGCATGAAGTACACTATTTTTACGAGGACAAGAATTATGGATTCTATTGAAGCGAGTTAATATCATTCACGTTATGATCTTTAACAGGACAGCTCCTTGATGATAGATTATTTTCAAAAGGGACAATTATTTATATACTACTTTACTGCATTGTTTTCTGTTGAACATGATATTGATTGATCATCTTCATACCATGCTGGTTCCACCCTTCTGGATTATAATCTTCTCTGTCTGTAATAAATGAGATTATGGGTATATTTTTCTATTGACATGTTCAACTTCTTCCAACATCCCTGCTCTTAAGGAGTACTGAGCCTCCCTCTTTTTATCATAAAATTGTGTAATAACAACAAAATTTTGTTCACAGATGGAGGATAGGGGGTCTCATTACGAGCCAGCCTACCATATTCATAAGGTTGTAAGAAAGTGACATTCCCATTATGGCCACCACACTAGGGTTATGATCCATTGGATAGTTAAATTATCCTTGGAACATGAGGTCTCATCACGAGTCGGCCTGATCACTTTTGCTACATCCCAGTGAATGGCAGTGTGGTTATCTGGTTACCATGCCAGCACACTGATCTCTTCTGTAGAACAGCGCTGTAACTCTCCATTTATAAATTGAGGATCCTGGCTCATATGGGTTAAACAGCAACCCTGCCGAGGCTATGGACGCCTGCTGGCAGCAGCGGCTCTGCTTATGGTATTGAAGTTATATCTTATCGTCAATTATTATCATAATACCTTTTTCTTATTTTTTTCTTTTTATCAGAGAAGTTATTTCTTTAACTTTTTCCCTGTTTTGAACCTTTATGCATGGGAACTTGTTTTATGATCAATCGCATCATTTTCAGCTAGCATACTATCAGTAAAGCATCTTTTTGGCATATTGTTGTTCTTTTTCTCTTTTTCATCACCTATCATCAATTCAAAACGTCCTATCTCTTATTCATAACTATCTTTACACACTCTGCTCTCATTATAACCATAACTCTCACTATCCTATCATTGATATGTGTACTCTGCTTCATTCACTGCTATATTGTTCATTCCCTTGCCTTGCCATCAGCACAACACCTCTCATATGCTTTATGGTCATGGAATTCCTTTTCCAATTGGAGGGGGGAATGTATGCATTATGGGATTGCATGCGATATGAGTACTGCACTCTGCCATCACTTGTTGATTTGCCAAAATATTAGTATTGCATGTATACATAAGTTTTTCTGATTGAAATTTTTGCATGCATCTTATCTATTGCTTACACTATGGATTCAAGAACATTGTATGCCAAATAGTGCTTTGTTTGCAGGAAAACAACAAGTATGGGCAGAATTCTATTCATAGCATGACCACACTATTACACTTAATAAAAGAGGCTCGCGCACGTGAACAATTCTTCAGACATGATGTGCTTACCTGGATTCCACCTTTTGTATCACTTTCAGCACCAACTCTGCCTACATCAGCTTCAAAAAATTCCAGTCCATATATGTCATTCCACATTTTTCTTTTTGGAGGTAAAACTTGAGGTAAAATAGCATAATTTTCTGAATTATTACGAATTTAGGAGAATTTACTGAAATCCATTTGGGCATTTCACATCTTTAACCTTACATGCAGTAATAATGCTGATTTATGGGAGTGTTGCTTTCATTCATTTCTTTCTTATGACTATGCCATTCATATTCTTTATCATCCATTGCTATTCTTATTCATTCTCAACACCTCCCTTATTCCATGTTGTTTTACACCAAGCATAGAATGCAACAGCTGGTAGCAACCACCTCTATTTGTTTTCTAGCATCGCATGAGGGCATGCTAATTTTTCAGAGAGGGGGAGGAATTGCTACGCATGATGGATGTTTTCTATTTTCTTTCTCATTTAAGGCATACAATTTCAGTGCAAAAATTGATTTCCATAATATTTTTAAAACTATGAACTCAATTCTTGTGATTTTTGGAAAATGCAGACGTATCATTAATACAAACCCAGACAATTTCAAGAAATATTGGTTCATAAAATTTCGGAAATCATGCACTCTCACCTACAGCCATTTTGTTGATATCTCATGATCCGCGCATCAAAACGATCTAATTTTTGGATCATAGAGACATTCATATATTATAAATTTACTTGCAACATTTCAACAAAAGCTGGTTTGTAGTTTTTGGGAAAATGGTTAATGAAGGTTGTTGTGACTTATATCATATTTTGCTGCAACTTCATTGTTCTGCCTTCATCAAAATCGTTAAGTTTGAATATTCATTAACTAAGGAAGAATTCATTTGTCCTATCCATTTCATGAGCTAGGATGAACAAATTTTTTTATTGCTTGGTTAACACATGGGCTTTGTCTTTGGGTTGCATGAGGACATGCAACATATTGAGTGTGGGGGTATGTTGGGTCGTTAATATACCATTATTATTATCACTTTTGAACGCTTATTCCACCCATTTCTATTATTCTTCATCATGTCATTTATTATAATTTATTACATAAATCCATTTTATAATGATTTATGCTCTTATGAATGAATGCTATTTATTCTCCTTTATTTCTAATAAATTGATGATTATACATGATTTTATCAATGATAGTTTTAATAAATCAGTTGTAACATTATTCACCATTTTTAGCCTCCAAGATAATTTCCAGATTGAAGATTTGATCATTAAAAGTGCCAACTCAGAAATTCGTTGGAATAAGAAGTGACGGTTTTGCGGTTGAGATTCCGAGCAAATGAAGCAGAATCTGGAAAATCCGGAACATGGGTTTTGTCCAGAACGGACCCAATTAACTTTATTAAAGAACGGTTTGCCCAAATTCGGCTTGTACTGAGAGAAACGCAGGGTTCTTTGAGCATGATTTTCTCAGATTTGTTGTTGCAGCCGTCCTCCAAATCTCAGCTGCAAAGCCAAATTCGCCTTGTTCTTGTTGATAAAATGGTTAGAAGCAAACCAATTTTGTAATAGAAATCATGTTATACTTATCTTTATTGTAACTTCTCTCTGATCTCTCTCTATTTAAATGAAAACAGAGATCAGAGATGGGGAGGATTCGAGGATGATTTTTGGGGATTCGAATGATGGAATTGAGGATGAATTAGAGATTCAGAATTGAGGATGGCAGAGAGAATGGATAATGGATGAGAGATTGAGAGACTTCTTGTTGTAATCCACTGTAACTCTGCTTTGATATTTTAATATAAATCTAGTTGCTATTCCATCTTTGATCCTGAAGTAACCTAGCAGCATCTGCTGGCGGCTAAGGGCCCAGCCTCTGGTGGAGTACGCTGCTGCTGTATTATATCTTTATGCTTCATGTGTGGTTTGATTTCTTTCTTTTACTCTGTTCAGTAATCTGACGCACTTTCCTGTTTTACATATCAACGCTATTAGATATACTTGATTGGATACTATCGTTATCTGCAACAGGAATGCTATGTTATCATTTTAACTATGTATCGCGTTGCTGTTCCTTTTGATAATTGATATAACATTGTTGTTCCTTACAGATTGACATTCGATTACAGATTAACCGCGCTATATGTTCCTAAATCGGTACAACTGTATGATGTATTCTTAAATTGTGACTGTTTTTTATTCGGGATTTTTGTTCCGTTACACTTGTTGTTACTTTATAGTTATGATTCATGCATATTGTATCGAAGCTCGGATTACTGTCCCTTTTAATGATAAGTGTGTTGCGTGCTTGATTTGGATTGTTATACATTCATATTTAATCTGTTGTTCCATTTCCTGTTATTCGCATTATCTTTGCTTTGGTGTGAGAGACGATCTGTGGATGTAGTGAACCTTGGCATTTACTGCCTAGCTCCCAGACCCGTGGTCCATGCTCTAATTTCCTTTCCATCAGTTTCCAAAGGGATGGGCTATTGTTGTCGAACCCTTGACTGATACATTGATTATTTTTCCGAATGAATGATTTAGGCTTCAAGGTATTTTGTTGTTGATTTCCATTAATTAGAGTTTGTTGTTCAGATTCATTTAATTACAGTTTGCTTTTAAAGAGTTTTCCTAGTTTACTTTCAATGGCAGCTTTAGTTCAATTTCGATTTCCTTTTAATTGCTTTAAAGCAGGACTGTCGACTGTAGAGAACATTGGTTATTGCTTCCTCGTTCCTAGATTGATTGTCTTGTTCCGGTTTGATTTTAATTGCATCAATATCCAGAGGAATGAGTTATTGCTACTGTATCCTCGATTGATGGTTGTTTGAGTGAATGATTTAGTTTAGAACATTTCAATTTCTTGTTGTTCCAATTAGATTTTGTTTCCAGCTTTCATTTACTTTTGCATTTTAAGCAATATACTGCAAAACATTACTCTTGAGTAAATAGCCGCCTCAGACTGAGTACACTCTTGAAATAAAAAGTCGTCCCTGGGTTGATAATTAATGTGAAGGTAATTAGGAGTTAAAAAGACCCTTTTTATCGCTCCACAAGAGGCACCACATCCTTTAAGATACAGGTAAACTTTGAAATTCCTATATTTGAAGGCCAGATAGATGCAGACACCGTAGATAGATGGTTGAATTTTCTAGAAGGGTATTTCTTGGTCCACAATTTCTCCGACTGAGAAAAGATTATTTTTGCACTCCTCAAAGTTGTCCCCCATGTCAAAGATTGGTGGGAAACCTACTGTCATCAAAATGATGAGGGGGAACCCTCTCTGTTCTCGGTCATGCCCACTTGGAATTTTTTCCGAGATGGCATCAAGGAACAATATTAAACCATGGGGAGCTATGAGTACAATTACATCCAATGGACCACGCTGCGGTAGCAAAGGGATAAATATGTGCACGAACTGACGAATTTGTTCTATACCCTAAGCACAAAGTTGGGTATTAAAGATTTGGAGAGACATTTGGTGCTCAAGTACCGTAGATGTCTGCACAGACACATTCATGATGAAATGGAGTTCCTTGAAATTACCTCGCTTGGCACGTCTTATCGCTATGCCACCAAGATTGAGAAGAAATTTAAGCAGAAGAAGCGAGACTTTGGATACGTGAATCCAAAGCCAGGGAAAGGCGCCCCTGAACCATAGAACAAGGGGTAGAGCCAAAGTAGGGTGACTCAGAACACCACCGCAAATCCAAAGAAGGACATGGGGAAGTGGTGTGAATTTCATAACAGCCCCACTCACAGCACAAAGGAGTGTCGAGCCAAATAGTCACTGGTGGCTGAACTGAAGGCACCCGAATCAGATGCATTTTTTGATCCTAAGCCTTAACTAGACAAGGTAAATGACAAAGGGAAGCAAATAATTTATGCAGACCCCAGTGCCATTGTTGCCACCGCCAAGCTCTAGAGGGAGGATCCTGAGGATCCAGAGGAGGGGGAGCGCCTCTTCCATTCGTAAATGTGAGTGAAGGGTTCTCCACTACAATTTCTTGTCGATAACGGAAGCCAAAAGAACCTCATTTCAACAGAGGTCATGAAGCAGCTCAGCCTAACGACCATATCACACCCACAGTTGTATACCATCGGGTGGCTTCACCCAGGGAGAGATATCCACGTCCGCCAGCAGCGCCATCTTCCATACAGCATCAAGCCATTCACGGATGAGGTATTATGTGACGTTGCTCCTCTTGATGTAGCTGATGTATTATTGGGCCAACCATACTTATGCCAGAAACATAATGTGTATGAATCTAGGCCTCGTGTTGTCATTATTACTTTGGGAAATAAATTGTACAGGATACTAGAGGTAGTACCGCCTCCTGCCATCTCTTTGACTACTGCAAAACAACGCTGGAAGATTGTTTCCCAAACAAGGAAGTTTATTTGCATTACCATTCGCCCAAAAGGAAAGAAGAATATTGTGGCCACAACCTCAAAATAGGGCCCC
This sequence comes from Pinus albicaulis, assembly GCA_034641835.2. Taxonomy (NCBI): domain Eukaryota; kingdom Viridiplantae; phylum Streptophyta; class Pinopsida; order Pinales; family Pinaceae; genus Pinus; species Pinus albicaulis. The sequence goes on from CM076571.1 coordinate 636,637,526, forward strand.
CCTGCATAGCAGCAGCAAATGGAAAAAGGCGTGGAGGAATACGAAGACATTTTCTCCTCACCCATAGAGGTTCCTCTACACTTTCCGAACAAGCACTCCATTGATCTGACCCCTGATGCAGTGCCACATGATATTGTCATAACTCATGTGATTACATAGACAGAATCCACACATGTACTTTCTGAGGAAACCAAATTTATTAAACGCATCCAACATGTCTGCTAGCAAGTCGACGACATCCTGGACAAATATGATACCAATTTTAGCAGAATTTGCCTATCGTGGAGGAACTTAACGCAATTGGGACCATTTCTTCCTAAGGAGGGAGGAATGATCCATGTGGATATTGGTGGCCACCCACCTATTCCATTTGGACCTGCACCATCAGTTCTTTCAGTTTTTCACTTTCAACACAAATTACTATTTTTAGCAGGTTGTCGGTTCCTAAACTTTCGGAGCCGTTTAGAGGCCCTAATGAGCCACGTGGATATTAGTGGCCACCCACCTATTCCATTTGAATGCCCACCATCAGTTCTTTCAGTTTTTCAGTTTCGGCACAACTTACTATTTTTAGGATTTTTTTGGGTCCTAAACTTCCGGAGCCATTTTGAGGCCCTAAACGAGGTATGATGCGCGTCAAACGGAGATCGTATGCCAAAGTTACGTCCCCGAGAAGTGGAAACACCAATTTACCCAAACGGGGCCCATAGTTTTAGCACTTCATCTCCTATGGTTAGGTATTTGGATGTTTAGGGTTTTTCATTGTTTCTCAACAATAAATAGGCCTACGAGCCTCATTATAACATAGTTCAGAGGCATGTAGCTACCACATCTATTCTTACAGATAAGCTTACCATCGCCATAACTATTTATTTCCATTATGTCTGTAAGCATATTTCTATTATGTGATATTAATGAAATGAAGTTTTACTTCCGCTACATCTCTATGTTTATGTTTATTTCTATATATTATTGTGTTCCTACATAAATGTGTATCACGCACACAGCCAGTGGGATCTGCGTACAACAGGACCTGGGGTCTCCGTGCACATAGCCAGCAGGAGCCCTTACCCAGACAATCGACACAAAATATCCACAAGTTCGTATCCAGGCTTAATTACTTATTAGCTTACTTTGGACTCGATTTATCTATCTATTTATAACATCTTAGCCTACGCTACTCTATGGTCCGCAAACCATGGTTTGCGAACTCCTGGTCTACCCTTTGACCCATTACAATTCATCGGGGATTTGACCCACCCCAAAGCCCCTTCGCTAGACTAATTATTTCAAAATATTACAAAACTGGACCGAAAATTCGGTTAGGGGACCTCATTCCAACAGTCCCCCAACACAATCTTGTGACTCGTCCCGAGTCACAACGCCAACGGGGTCTTCATCGTTTCCTGGAGCTGCTCAATAGTGGAAGCAAACAGGGGCAGAAGACCTATGCTCTGCGCATTATACTTCTGCACAATATCAACCATATTTTGTGAAGTTGGTCCTTCAGTAGTGGCGGTGACACTTTCCAAGGTCTGATTCAACTGTCTCACAGCCCCTTCTAACTCCTGTGAAATCTTGAGAACTTCATCAGCCCAGGGCATCAGATGGTCGTTGAGTACCTACTTCTTGCGTCGGAGCCCCACAATTTCACTTATGAGTGCGCGGCTGGTCCGAAGGTGCGCTAGTAGTTGGGCTGGGACAAGGGTGGTCATAGTGGCTTCCATCTGCACAAAATCTTACTCCTTTTGGTGCATCTCCTGATCAATTTGGAAAAGGAGGGGCTCACACTACACCAAGGACCATAACTCCATAGCAGTCTCAAACAATGTGGTGCCCTGAGTGATCTGGGCAGTAATACTGATTGTAGCTTCCGTGACCAGCGCGACTTGCTAGGGGCGCACTTCCAGGGGGATCTCAGGCTGTATCTTGGCCTGCAGCGATGCTATCTAAAGCTCCAAATCGACCTTAACAACATTCACCTCAGTCCGAGACGCCTTCAAAGCAGCGACCAAGTCTTTAACCTTGGCCTGCGGTGCAGTGGAGGCAGGAATTACTTCTAGCATGTCCTCACAGATCTGGTCGATCAATTTCTCTAATTCATTCTGCTGCATGATGGCGGCGATGTGTGCATCTTGGGCCTAGGCGGCTTCGGTAGCTTTAGTCACAATAGTCCGCTCAGCCTCGCTAAGGTGTTGTTGCACTCGTACTTCTTTGTGTTGAAGCTCATTGGTGATGGAGGTAAACAAGTCGTGCAGTTGTGCACCGATCAAGCGCCCGACATCGAGATCAACTGAAGAGCATTCACAGACTTGGTTGCATAATTCCATGGGTATCGTTGCAAATGTTGCACCCAGGAGGGGGCAGATCCGACTTTCCATGATGGTGGTCAGGGTTGTAACTGTAGTTAGTTGGCTCGCTTGATTCTGCATCACTTGATCCACGCTCGCTTGATTCTACCTTGCTTCATCCATGCTCGCTTGAAGTGTGTCTGATTTTATCTGAAGATCCTACAGGTTAGATTGAAAAAATTCTACCATGGCCTTGTGTTGTCCTTTCAAAGCAGCCCATCGATCCTCAGACACGATGGTGATGGTGTCCGCAATTTTCTCTGGGTCATCCTCTAGCAACGTAACCCCTATGTCTATGTCTGGCTTAATAGCCTTACTCTTCTTCCTAGGCCCCTTAGGAGGTTCACTGGTGCATTTGATACCATGCGGGGATGTTGTCTCTTCGCCACCAAGCCCGTTGAGGTCCTGATCCTGTTGGGACTCTGGTTTTGTCTTCACGATAGCGCCCTTAGGAATGGTGGGGATTGTACGTTGCGTCATAGCAGGAAGCTCTGACTCCTTCATTGTGGCTGGTGAAGTAGTATCCTTTGGGGTTGCACTTTCGCTGGATGTGCCTGTTGTGCCTGAGTCGGACATCTTGGCGCTAATCTTCCACTCAGGTGGCTAAGTTGCAATCACTTGGTCAATATTTGCTTCTGTGGCCATATAAGGAAGGTTATACCAAGCTAGATCTCTGTGGGCCCAATCCTACACATTATGCATGGTAACCTAAAATGTCACGATATCCTTGTATTTGTTGTAGATTGTAGGCGACAAGCGCGGTTGGGAATGAATTTTCACTGCCAGGACTTGATCATATAGTACCCAGAAGACCTTTTTCTCCTTGACCCACTTGGGATCCTTCGAATCCCAGAGGTTTGCAAACCGTGCTCCTTCACACATTCCTGGCTCGAGATAGGGTAACACTGCCTCATCAGGTGCCTCCCACGCAACCAAGGCAATTAACAGTATCAGCTAGGAGTAGCAAAAATCTTTTCCTTGATCTTGGGCCTCGCGCATATTGTCTAAAACTTCATTAACAAGGTATTGCGACCAATTGAAGCAGACTCCCTTTTCACATCTACCGGCGAGTTTAATTACATAGGTGAGGATGGTTGTTACCTGGAATTTGCGCATCATTTTGCATGCAAGCAACAGGGTACCCATGTGTGTCCCTGGATCACTGATTATATCTATCTGAAACCCTCTTTGGTTGTGAACAATGTGGTATTTATGCCGGACGATGTTAGCAATATGTTTTTCATACTTCTTACCAATGCCCTCCTTAGGATTTTTCCCATGCATGGGGAGGCCGGTGATTTGGTGAATTAAAGTGGCATCAATCGGGATGCGTCCCTAGATCCATAAACACCCATCATGGACCAATGCCAGGAGTTGGTGAAAAATCAGACCGGTGATATCGTAGCGGCCAAAGTGGGGGATACACAACAAGTTCAATATAACTGAATTTTCCAACCTGCGTACCCATGGCATTGGTTTGACCTTCGGTACATTACCGTACATTACCCTTTCAAGATATAGTTTTGGAGCCAGGGCTGAGAAGGCATACAAATTTCTCAGATCATGATCATCGAATTTAAGGAGGAGGAGGGCTCCGAACATTTCTCCCTGTAGGGGTACTTCTACTGGAACTAACGGCACCTGGAGGTAGGCGCGGATGACATCGACATTCTTGGGGGCCCGTGTCGTAGACTTGCTTGGTTTAACGTATGGTGGTAGCCAGGATAGCAGAGTCGGGTGCAGATCTTCCTTTGTGGTCGTCATAGGGCGCTTCAATGAATCCAGCAAATAGCCCTTAGGCACCTTTTGGGGGGGATGCACAATCTGAGGGGATGTGCATGGTTTCACTCCAGTCCACTTCGCTTCTTTTCCTTTTCCTTTTTCTACTCCCTGCACCTTCCCCTTGCCTTTTCTCTTGGCTAGTGTGGACACAACCTCCTCCATATTTGGGGTTACTTCGAATACATCTTCAGACCTTATTTCCTTGGAAGCCATGACAGGCAATGACTCAGTGGGGTTAGTAGTAGTCATCCTTACTCGGAAGAAAATTTTGGGTTGCTACTATCAGAAGAGGTAGCTCGCTCAGACATGTGAATGGAAATTTTACAGACTAGAAAAAATTCACCGAGGTTCCCAAGGCACGAGTTTCAAACAGCAAACAAACCCCTTGTGATCAACGCCCCTCTTCTTATAGATCATGATGATGGAAAATGGTCGGATTAGCCTTAATTTCAATCTATCATTACGGAAACAGTAAAAAAATCCTTTCAAATCGACACATTAATTGCCAATTTCCCGTTCTGTTCTTTGAAAAACTCGCTTTTCCACCCCGGAACCCCATTCCAACTGCTAATTTTTTTCGCCCCATACTACCCCTATGCCTGTATCACACCCCTTTTCACCTCCTGCCCTACGGACTCTTCCTGCACATCCGTCTATCCTGCATTTTTTTTCACACCCTAAAGTGTGCAACATCCTTTACACAGCTACCCCAGCCATATAGTCATTTTTTTGAAACTGGGTTGTCCCTATAGGGTTTCAAACGGCTTCCATTAACATACCCCGGCAAAAAATATCTGCATGGTGTAGCCAATCTGACTGCACCACCATCAGTAATCTCCTATTGACAAATTTCTACAGTTTATAATGTCCTATATCTGTGTGTCCCAGACTGGTGCAGTACACTCCTGCTTAGGGAGGGACTCATTGAAGACCAGAGCATCTATATCTTGCAGGGCTTCATCAAGTTTCTCAGTTCCTCCTGTCAATCCAAATGTCATTACAAAATCCTCAGCCATTGTACCCCAGTGACGGGTATGTTGGTGTATTTCTGCATCCAAATACCAAGTGTTAGGGATTGGTCCCAACGCATGAATAAACATATGGACCCATTCATTCCATGTGTTTTCATTCCATACTTCCATCCAGAGAGCCAAGTGCTTGTGCATATCCCCTCATCAGAGAAGATTTCCATTGGTGTTTTGACTAGAGGGTCAAATCATAAGATCATCATATTTCTGCATTCCCCCTGTCCTGAAAATCTCCCTTATGGGTTTCCCACCATCGCGCGGGGGTTGCACGCATGGCCAATTCAAGGGCCCAAAATATTCATTCTTCAAGGATTTTCGCTTCAATTTCTTTAAGAAAATCCTTAATATTACCAGAACCATCAAAGTAGGGTAGTTTTCTTACCTCTGAGGAGATGCATTGGAAGCTCTTTGTGATATTAAAATATCATAGTGCAGATACATCATGCAGTTGGTTCTTCCAATTTTCTATCTCTCTGAGTCAGATAAGCATTCATTGTCTTTTTCCCAGCATAACATACCATCAACCGTGGGGTTGATTCAGTTGTCGTCTCGGGTGATCAACTTGTAGATGTTATCAACATCCTCCTCCTCTCGTACTAGTTCAGTGTACTTCTCTCCTTCTGCTAGATCCAAAGGGACTATCACCCGTGTATCTTCACTTTCAAAGATCATGCTCCTCCTTTTTAAATTAATGATACCTCCCATGTCAATAGCCCAATCCAGGCCCAAAAGCACGGGGTAAGGGTCTGCGTCATCCACTATCTGAATTACCTCAAAATCAGCATAAACCTTAACACCTGCAATATCTACTACAACCTTTTTCAATCGTCCCATTGGGATAATATTTTGCTGATTAGCCATCCGTAACTGAATAGTAGAACATTTCATCTTAGGTTCTCCCATTATTTGGCAGGTTTTCTTAGGAAGGACATTTGCATCTTATCCTAAATCAAGGATGACTTGGTCCATTTCATAGTCTCCAAACTGTGCAGTCATTCGCATCTCCCGTCTAGTATTTTTTTTTTCTTGTAAAGCTTGTTCACCATTTTAACCTCTGGTTGCGATGCAACCTTTTCTATGCAGCTATATATTAATTCTTGGAGATTCTCTATTGCCTTCTGATTGCGCAGCAGCTTCATACATGCCTGGAGGAATGGTTTAACTGCTTCGTCTGCCTTTGGATCTACCATACCTTTAGAAGTAGATGCTTTGTTTTTTGCCATCTTCCTTCGAGCTTCTATGAAGGTTTATTTCTCGTTTTTCAGGTCTAAGCTTTCTGTTTTTTCCCCAGCTTTTCAGATTAGTGATTCAGCTGCAACGTTTTCCTCAGCTCCTCCGGTGGAAATTCCGCTGTGTGTGATCACATTGATACATGGTCCATCGTCTCGTGGCTTTCCCTTAACCCTTTGTACATTATGCATGGGCATCTACTATTTCTCCTACAATTTTTATATTGATACCGGGTAGTCTTCAATGACATGGTCGAAATTCCTGCAATATCTGCAGGACTGGCACACAGACCTCGGGAAATCTCGTGCAAAATTTCCCACATCCCCACAATTGTAGCAGATCAGTTGTCTATGTCCTTGACCTGCACTCCCCCCTCTCCCTCCTCCCCTTCCTCTTGCGGGAGATCCACCCCTCCCAGAAGGATATAGTGGCGATGAGGGGTCCACTTGCACCTTGTATAGGTATCCCCTTTCTACCATGAGGTTGAGTATCTGGAAGTTTTGTTCGTCATGACCCACAGACAAGAAGAATCTGCACCACTGTTGTTTCAGTTCTGGAACATAGGCACCTAACCGTGGGCAGTGATTTGCATCATGTCTTCCTACTACCCGATAGTCAGTGCACCACAGCATGGGACTACTAGGGCCAGCCATTTCCCTAGGGCATAGAGGGCTTGGCCCCCCAGCCTGCATATAATCCAATAACAAAGGGCATTGATCCTTAATATGAACCGACACCCTAAAATGCATTAGATATTCGGACTAGCTTCCTTACCTCGATCCTTCCGTAAGTTTTTAATTTCTAAGTGCATTTCCTCTAGCTGGCTCTGGATCTGTAGAGCTGCAAAATGTGTATCATCTCTTGGTGTTGCTTCTAACTTCATGGCAATCTCCAAAGCTTCTTCCTGGGAGTTGATCTTATGCTATCACATGGGTCACGCAGGTGTGGCAATAGCATAGCAATAAACCATTCATTGTGCTGCTTGTCCTTGTAGACAAATCCCCCATCGTTGATGGCCTTCTTCACTCATTTGTCAGCTTCCCAGACAGACTCTGTAGGTGCCTATTTGAAATCCTTCACATCGTCTACACATTGAGAGTATGATTTAGGCTTTCAAAATTGTTGCTTCAGGGCGTCCTTAATATCTTGTATTAGTGTGTTCGCATGTTGACCAATGTATCCCATAAACCAGTCTAGGGCCCTTCCTTTGAAGGCTATGCATAGTTGCGCTCATTTGAGCATCATTATTAATGTTCTACGCAGTCCATATAGACTCTGCTACAAACTATAATCCATCCATATCTTCGTCTCCTACACCCTTAAAGGTAGGTATTTTCATGTGCATAGCCATATCATCCTCAGGTGGTGGTGGAGGTGGGGTAGGAGAATTCTTACCCTTACGTGGATTTGATGTTGTCGTAGCCAAGGCGCTGGTTCCAACTTGCGCAGCCCTTCCTTGGTTAAAATCAGGTGATTCCCTTAAGGGACTGTATACTAATCTGTCTCCTTTTTTATTAACTCGATAGTATTTACTGCTTCGTGTCGTGCTCCCACTCTGGTCAGAGGTCGTCCACTCGGTGTGGCCACACAAGACACCCTTTTCACTCAATATTATCTTAATCAACAGTGGCAAGGTTTTTAGAAACTTACCACTAAATCCCTTGAAGAACCTTCGCTCTGCTTCTGAATATGACACAAATTGATCAACATAAAATTTTGTCACGAACCCTCCCAAGATACTGTCAACCCAGTGGTATACAGTCCTGGTAATATTTTTATCATTATTTTCCAATTGTTGGATCGATTCAGGGGTCCACTGTGTGACCTGATTGTCTTTCCAGCAAGTCTGGAACTCTGCCAATCATGCCAACCACTCTTTAATTCGTGTGTGAAGGATACGAAGAAGATTTCATCAATTCTGTAAAAATATACTTTTTTTCCACTCTTCAGCAGATAGATTCTTACTTCTATTCTCTTCTAGGGAAAACTCCAGAATCTGTTTTCTGAACCAGTCCTCTAGCTTAGGCTTCAATGACTACCAATGACCCCGTGGCATTACCCAATCTCTCTCTCCAAAATTCTCCCAGTCCCGGCAAAGGAACCATTTTTTGGCTTTAGGGGTCTTGACCCAGGTTCAGTTTTAAGGTTTGCCAATAAACCCTGGTACTGCTGGCCCTTTCGAAAATGGCTCGCTTGCGCAGGTCAAGGTCTCACCCGAAGTAGTATGGGAAGGTGTTGGAACTAGGTTTATGCACTCTAAGAGAGAGAGTTAATTAAAGTGGGTCCCTTCAGATCTAATAGACTTGCGCAGGAGAAGCCCTAATACAAAACTCTTTTAACAGAATATCGGCTAAGCACAGATCGTAATTAACAGGTAACTTGAGTAGAGAATTTTAACCAGGGCTATGCTTCATCATATCGCATCCACGTGTGCATCAGTATATCATTAGTATTCAGTAATAAAACACAATCTTAGAACATAAGCATAGCCAATAATCATAACACAAGGACACTTAAATATCATCAGCAGCCTTCTCATTCAGTCATATCCAGATCTGTCTTACAGACTCTATTACCAGCCCGCACACACAACCAGTGGGGTCTGCACACAACATGACTTGGGGTCTTCATGCACACAGCCAAAAGGAGCCCTTACCCAGGCAATCGACACAAAAGATCCACAATTTCGTATCCAAGCTTAATTACTTCTTAGCCTATTTTGGACTCAATTTATCTATCTATTTATAAAATCTTAGTCTGCGCTACTCTATGGTCCGCAAACTGTGGTTTGCGGACTCCTGGTCTACCCTTTGACCCATTACAATTCACCGGGGCTTTGACCCACTCCAAAGCCCCTGCGCTAGACTAGGTATTACAAAATATTACAAAACTGGACCAAAAATGTCGTTCGGGGACCTTGTTCCAACAGTACATGAGATCTCCAAGACCCATAAAGGGATTTGAGAAATTCCATCCAGTTTGGAAATAATTAATTAATCAATATTTTTAATTAAGGACCCAAAGTATAACTTAGGAAAATTAAAATACTAAAGGTAAATAATTTAAACATGTGATGGAAATGACTAAGTCACACAGATCAATCTTTCTTTTAATCTTAGTCGAATCAATATTAGATCACGGTCGTTGGTTTCCCAACAAGAAAAGTATAAAGGAAATTCTTGGGGTCAGTTGGAGAACACACACACGGAGGTAGAGCACTGAGACTAAGCTGGAATTCTAGGGCAGGTTTGCTAATAATTTCCAGAAGTGTTTCAGCTAAAGCGAGGGGTAGTATTGGCTAAGGGGATGATCTAATCCCAAAGCCAAGAGTCAGCAATAAGTAGAGAAGCAGAAACCAGGAGTAGCGCAAAGGAAGTAGAGGCTATGCAGCAGTTATGCAACAGTTGCGGAGCGTAAAGGGTTTTAGCCGCTATGCAGGTGCTATGCGAGCCTAGAAAGGGCAGGGCAGAGGTAGCAGGAGGCCATCAGGGTTACGCAAAGGCCAACTAGGGCAGCGTAAGGACTGTGTCACCTAGTCTAGGCTTACGCAGCCCTCTCCTGAGTAACGCAGGGGCATCAACAGGCTAGCAGGGCTGACATAGAGGGATTTATAGCAATGTTGGGGTTTCTAGAGGCAGAAATGGGTTGAGTTCTGTAAATCTCATTTAAGGGTGTGAATCAGTCCAGTTTTCTATCTCTGGAAAAGCATGTATTGTTGCAGATCTTATATTTCTCTGTCATGTTAACCATTAAGGTGCCCAGATTTCCTGTACTTAGAACTACTTAATAATACAAACCCTCCAACAATCAGAAGACCAGTTTTCCCACATTGGGATTTTCAGGGGACAGTTGTCTAGAAAATCTTGTGTGTCACTTTGTCTGTGTGCATGTATTTTGTTTAGATTTGAATCTGTGAAGATTTTTAATGTGTTTACTTCAATGTTAATACTAAAATTTCAGATTAATAACTCGATTAAGTAGGAGAAGTATAACCAAGTTTAGCAGTAGGGTTTCTGCATAAGTAATATTCGGAAGCTTTCACATGGTATCAGAGTGATTGCAGATCTAGCAGGATCACCAGCAGAAGACTAAAGAATCCTTGTTGTAGAAAGCAGCAGCAGCTGCAAGAATCTAGACCAGAAGGGACATTGTAGTAGCAGAGGGGAGAAGAGCCATGTAAAGGCCAGAGTTACCCAGTCCCTACATAGTTTCTATGTACTTACTACACAGAGGATATACTGGGACTGTCTACCCACGCAAAGGCCAGCTAGGGTGACATGGTCCGAAAGTCGTTGCTGATTTAGAGTGTCGGAAGCAGTGCTCCAGAGCCTCAGTATTTTTTGGTGGGGTTAAATTTCTGAAGTTGTAAAAATTAGCTTGAGCACTAGTTGACAAAGAGCGGGAGGAGAACCACTTCTTAGAGGATTTCCAGCCAAAGAAATTTGTAGATCAATCAAAGGATCAAAGAGAGATTATTCATTGTGTTTGGTATATTTCCAAGGAGGAAATCAGTTTTCAGATGGAGAAGAGGTTGCATTTTTCGCCAAGGACCCTATATCTAAGCTTCAATTGAGAAGCGGGGAGAGGAAGATCTGTTCCGATAGAGTAGATTTGAGCAGATGGAACCTCACGGGACTACGTTATCAAGATAGGTTGGATGGTCTATCCAAATTTTCAGTCTGGAAGGCTAGAATCCTAATGTTCATGGAGGCATGTGTTCTGAGGGAGCATGCGGAAAAATTCCTAGCCAAGCCAACCAATACTCTTCTCCTAGCGAAGCATAATGAAGCAGTGGCACATGACAAGCGCTTCATAATGGACAGGGTTAAGGATCATGTTGTATCACATATAGTTAATAAGAATATGGCTAATGAGATGTGGAAAGCCTTAACTGCCCTATATGAGGGAAGATTCATCCAAAGGATAATGCTTCTAAAGAATCAAATGTGGTTATTCATTATGACCAAGGGAGAAGAGATCAAGCCCTTCCTTTTCAGATTACAGTCGATCAGGGATCAGTTGACTACCATGGGAGTGAAAGTGGAGGATGATGTGATGGTGAGGACTGCACTCAATGCGGTCACTAAGGAATGGGAAACTTTTTTCCAAAGTATCTTGGGCAGAGCGGACCTTCCCAACTGGGATAGTATGTGGGCGATCCTCCGTCAAGAATAACTTCGTTGGTTCACCAAGAGATACTGTAGCACCGTATCAAGTAAGGTGAAGAAGGAAGAGGAATAAGATGCAGCCTTAGCATCAAAGAGGCAGTAAGGGAGGAAGAAGCATGATCTATCCAAGATCAAGTGTTTCCAGTGTGGCAAACTAGGACATTTCGCTAAAATTTTCCTCAGAAGAAGAAGGACAAGGAAGATTCTACCTCCAAGGCTGATGTGGTTGACGATGGATCCGAAGATGACATAGACATGAGCACTCATGAACCATGAAAGTGAGGCAACATGGATCAGTAGAGAAGCTATAGAGTGGTGGCAGGATCCTTGAGTAGCCCAACTCTTGGATCACATACGAGCTACGGGAGCCTTAAGACAGTAGCGGGACAAGTGGAGCAATTGGTGCAGAGATACACAGATGGAGTAGAGGTAGAGCTAGATGTTGAGAGGGAGCAGCACAGTGTAGATGCAGCAGCATCGTGGCAGCACAGCGTAGAGAGGGATGATGTGACTTCAACAATGCAGTGTAGGCTAGCTTATGTAGAGCAGAGCTGCAGCAACGCAGTGGCTTTAGGAGGATAGCACAAAGCAGCAGCTTATGGAGCTTTAGTGATGAGGATGCAACCCAACTGAATTGTCTGTCAAATATTGGGCAGGATTTTTCAGTTGTTTCTCTCAACAACTAAGTTGCAGTGCAGCAGTTGGCAGCATGGTGCAGCAGATTGAGAGGCAACTACAGTACAGATTTGGCAGTGACAGTGGCAGTGTCATGGGAAGCAGTACAGAATGGCAGCAGCAATGCAGTGATGAAGGAAATCAGGTCCAAGCATCAGCGCAAAGACCCACACCAGAGATCAGTGCAGAGCTTTGCAGTGAAGCAGTATTGTGCTAGAGCACTTTCCTCGCTAAGAGGGAGTGTTTAGATTTGTGGATTGTTGGGGTAGCTTCGTATGTGCTCTAGCTCCCAAAATTTGTGGAGGGACTAGACTACATGATATCTCCAAGACCCAGAAAGGGATTTGAGAAATTCCATCCAGTTTGGGAGATAATTAATTAATTAATATTTTTAATTAAGGACCCTGAGTCTAACTTAGGAAAATTAAAATATTAAAGGTAATTAATTTAAACATGTGATGGAAATGACTTAAGTCACATGGATCGAGCTTTCTTTTAATCTTAGTCATAGAATCAATATTATATCACGGTCGTTGGTTTCCCAACGAAAAAATTATAAAGGAAAGGATTGGGGTCGGTTGGAGAACACACACATGTAGGCAGAGCACTAAGACTAAGTTGGAATTGTAGGATAGGTTTGCTCATAATTTCCAAAAGTGTTTGAGCTGTAGTGAGGGATAGTATTGGCTAAGGGGATGATCTGATCCTACAGCCAAGATTCATCAAGAGGCAGAGAAGCAGCAACCAAGAGAACCACAAAGGAAGTAGAGGCTACGTTGTGGCTGTGCAGCGCAGAGGGTTTAAGCCGCTACGCAGGTGCTATGCGGGTCTAGAAAGGGCAGGGTAGAGGTAGCATGAGGCCATCAGGGTTACACAAAGGCCAACGAGTGCAACATAAAAACTGCATCAGCCAGTCTTGGGTTACGTAGCCCTCTCCTAAGCAGCTTAAGGGCATCAGCAGGCTAGCATGACTAACACAGAGGGCTTTAGAGCAGCACTAGGTTTTCTAGAGGTAAAAAGGGGTTGAGTTCAGTAAATCTCATTTAAGGGTGTGAATCAGTCCAATTTTCCATCTCTGGAATAGCAGGTTTTGCTGCAGATATTATATTTCTCTGTTGGGTTAACCAGTAACGTGCCCATATTTGTTGTACTTAGAATCTACTTAATAATATAAACCCTCCAGTAGCTAGAAGACCAGTTTTCCTGCATTGGGTTTTTTAGGGGACAGGTGTCCAGAAAATCTTATGTGTCACTTTGTCTATGTGCATGTATTCTATTTAGATTTGAATCTGTGAAGACTTTTAATTTGTTTAATTCGATGTTAATACTGAAATTTCATATTAATAACTTGATTAAGTAGGAGAAGTATAACCAGATTTAACAGTAGGGTTTCTACATAAGTAATATTCAGAAACTTTCACAAAACCACCCTCCATAATTTTTCCATTGCCTATATTTTGGAGCCTAACCTTCTTTTCATAGGAGCTTACCTTGCATTGCTATTAGGTATTCGTTTTTTGAATGGTGTTTATATTTTAGTTATGCTTGTGTTCACTTGCTCTTCACTTATCAAATCTTTTCTAAGTCACAAGCTAACCTCATGTCTAAGCCTTATGCAGTATTTTTGGGCTTGCCTCAAGAAAATTTGCAATTCATGGGGCCAGACTTCACCTTAATGATCAATATTGCGCATTCATGACTAGCAGGTAACCTTGATCTCAGAAACTACGCAGTCATGACAGGCATCCCAACACTAAGCCCAGAAATTGTGCAATCCCTCACTGAGCTCAGAACCTGCGTAGTGCATTGAGCTAAGAAGTTGCCCAGTTCCAGAATTGTGCAATCTTTCCCAGTGATTTGCATGGAAATTTTTCCCGTAAAAAGCAGAAATATGTAAAAAGAAAAAAAGCATCCCTAAAATATAGGGATCTATTTTTACTAACCCAAAGGAGGCACACTTGCTATTTTTGGAATATGTCACCATATGTCACTTTTCTCTTGATTTTTGGCATGCACGTCATAAACCCTAATTTTCCCAAATCTATTTAATTGATGCCCCTATAGATAATTCTCACACTCAATCTTAGAGATTTAGCATTCCTGAGGATATCAAGGAACCTTCGGTGCAATCGTCATCACTTTTCCAGGTGAGTTTTGCATTTATCATTTTTTGCTTCTTTTTTGTCGCTTTTGGCCATTTGTCTTGTATGAGTGTTGTTTTTCTTATTTATTTGCAAGCATGTTGGTGTTTAACTTATAGAAGTTTTTTTTCAAGTTATTGTTTTCCTTTCACAAGTGTCGCATCGGTTTCTTCATTTTTGCACCAATAGTCGTCGTTGCGACGACTCTCCTTAACAATTTGTTTTTATTCTTGTTTACTTAGTTTCTGCACTTGATTTGTCTTATTTAATTTATAATTAGTCAAATTTGAACTCAATCCATCACTATCTCTCATCTTTTCTTGTTTTCTACACTTCCCTTCAGCAGAACTTCCATTTCCTTGGTCAAATTTCACTTTGCCCAACTGGGAACTTCGCAATCTGGAGACTCAAGCTAATATATTAGCCACTGGAACTATGCAGTGTGAAGTGAAAGATGGCCCAACCTCACATCGTGCAGTTCCAGGGCTCAGTCTACATCCCTAGTCACTGAGACTATGGAATGCGCAGTCTCTCCTAGCTCACTTCCTAGGTTGAACTGCACATTGCGTAGTCTCAGTCCTCAAGCTTCAACCTTGACTACTAGGACTGCATAGTGTGCAGTTCCCTCAGGTAGTCAGATCCTCTTCCCAGTGAAAATTGCACAATCCTTCCCGTCAGATGCCCAGTTTGTTTCTTTAACATGCCTTAAAAGTAGTTTTGCTTAAAACTGATTTTTTCTTGCCACGAGTTTCTTTTATGTCCCACAAGTACAATAGTTGTTAAGCACCTCTCCAACAGTCATTGTTACAATGGAACCCAAGAGATTTGCCTCAAAAGAAACTATTAAAAGTAATATTTGGGAATAAGTTGAGCAAGTTCTGGTTAACTTTCCAGTATATGCAGACACTCAGATGTTTATAAAAAAGGGATCCAAACTGACATGGTAGCATATTAAAGATGATTTCACAAAATACTTTCTAGAAAACATAGAGGATCGGCAGGTTTATCTCACCATAAAGTTGTCATGACTATACAGGGTTGCATGCAGGTATCCAGTTATCTTGTGTGTGAATGTGATCAGTTGGGTTGTCTCACACATTGATGAGAAAACTATGACATTGAGAAACACCAACAGACATAAGCTTGTAACATTTCTGGCAGCAGATTTTCAATAGATGTATAATTTTCCTGAGCTAGTGAAGATAATGGAATCATTGTTTTATGCCACCCACGGCTATGAGAGCACAAAGGATATTTTCAAGATTTGGGTGAAGGATCCATCGAAGTTTAGACAGACACCCACCCACATGTACAAGACAAGGTCACTCATGAAGGCCTACCATATTTTAGTAATCCTAGCCTGTAAAATATATTTCCAAACGAGTACAAAGACCTTTCTTGATGGGTGGTATATCTTATTAAACCAAGTAGTGAACGAGGGGAAGTCATTCAAATAGTCAAACCTTTTGGCTCATCAGCTAATATTCCATGTAGCAAAATCCTGGGATCCTCCCAAGGGAAAGCAAGCTAGATTATATATGTCTGCATACGTACTAGATGTGATCTATGCACAGAATCATTTTCTTGGAATAAACTGGATGTGGACAAGGAGAGAAATTTTCGTGCATATCTACTGCAAGTTTCTGTCAGATTGTAGCCATAGAGGAGTTATGAAGTAGCTAACTGATCACTTCATTATCCCACTTTATGGGCTTATCTTTTAGGAGTACCCACCTTGCATGTCACAAAGAGAGATGGAGGTGATATCAGAGATTTCAGATTCATTCACCTCACCAGATGGCACATTGATCAGAGTATTTGGTGGGTAGAAGTCACCACATCTTTGGCCAAGATATGCCACCCAAAAACTTGTCATGCAAGAGGTATCTTACCATATCGCCACAGGGTTGTCAGAAGCACTGCACAAGATGAAGAAGGCACCATGTCTCACTCTTCCTTTGCAAATCTATTATACGAGATCAAGAATCTCAAAGTTGCAGATATGGAATTGAAATTCGTCGCGAATTTTGAAATTAGTACAAAGGACTTCAATTTGTATGATCCGAGGGGAATTTGCAAGGACCACTATGTGTGATTCTACTACAACTGAGTCAGCGGGGAATACTGATGGCTGGAGGAGGAACCATGGAAGAATTTTTATAACTCCTCCATAACCCAAGGGTTGATCAGCTTAGATGGAACTTCTCAAGTTGTCCCTCAGATGGTAGCAGTTTCGGAAGTGACAGCAGCCAACTAAAGGATAAGGCAAAGAGGAAGGTTGTTGAAAGTGCAGAGGAGGAACAAATCTGGAATATGCTAGCAGATCCTATCATTCAACAAGAAGCTTTGGAAATATAAGTAAATAGGAGGCAGAGGAAACAAAGATTAGAGCGGAGAAAGAGAGAGAAGCAAATCTTGGAGGGAGCAGAGCTAAGAGCGAAAAAAGCATATCAAGAGCTCAAGGAAGAATGAGAGTTAAGAATAATATAATAGGAGGAGAAGAAGAACCATGAAGAGAAAGCAAAGCAAGGTTCCACAGTAGAAGAGACGGCACCCTTACAGGTTGAAGAGTAGATACAAGATCATGCAATAGCAGAAGGAGTGAGCGAACAGATGTAGGAACAGGAGCTTGATCAGGAGATTGAGAAATTAATTTAAGTTGCAGGCATGGAGTTGGGACTAGAGCCGCAAGATGAATATGTGGACTTGATGCTTAGTGCACCATAGGTCACCATTCAGACTCCACCACCTCCAGCTGCAGTCAAGCCCCGAGTGAGGAATGGGAGGTAGTTCCTCTTGATGATGATCTAGTGATGGATGTGTACAATTTTTCATTTTATGAAATCCATAAGAAGATTGTAAAAGCACATAGAAAGAACTTCCCAAACTATTATTCATCACCCACATTTATGATAGAAAGGGTGATAGTGGCGGACACCAGCAAGAATCCAAATGCCATTGTTGATGCCAACTTGGCCTTCGCAGGTGAAGCGAGATCCAACACTCCATTTTTGTTGGTCAAGAACATGTAGTTGGCGTAGAATATATAGGAATTCTGGCAAGAGAATGAATAGCTCCATGCAGCAGTGCATAATGCACCTTCCGCACAAGTCTACTAAGAGGAGATAAGAGCAGGGATACTTGCTGAAGTATCTACACTTGGAGACACTATGTGGGACCTTTATGAGGATTTTGTGACCGTACATAAGACATTTGTCCTCCTACATGACTTGCAACGGCAAAGCAAATAGTTTTTAAATATCCTTAAGAATGTACAATCTACCATCATCGTCGTGCATGAGTGGACAATGTGATACAAGGCGACACCGCTTACACTAGTAAAGAAGATGACGCCGCAGGAGAATCTAGAGAAAGCAAGTGTTCAGATGTTGATCCATAACAAAAAGAAAATCGCCTCATTCATCAGAAACATTAGGCCTTATATGTATGGATATACATTAGTTTGATTTCATGGTGAGAACCCACCGGATCCCATCAGTTGCTACACTCACCGAGACTAAATGAAAATAGGAATTCTGGTAGGAGATTGATTATTACTTGGAGTAGTTGGAACATATTACCTCCTGGGAGGACTTGGAGGTGAATAGACAGAACTTGAAAACTACATAGTGGCCCGGTTCAGATCAGAACAATGTTGCTCCTGATTGAAAGAGAGGTTCAGAACGGTTCCAAGACATTGTACCTGGATGCTATGGAGGCAAGAGTACGCTTCAAGCTTGACACTATCTCGCAGTTTGGGGATACCATCACATAGTACCAATCTTGGCATGAGTATGTGACCAAGAGATACCAAGTCAAAGTTTCCCAACTTGATTTCACTCCAACTCCAACATCATAGTGTTTTGTCTTGTTAGCTTGTCAAGTTGTCTCTACCCTATTTTGTCTTATATGGGTACAAGTGGAAAATGTAATATTATTTGTCTCATTGTAAAGGTGAAATTCCAAGTGTCCTTATTGGAATGTGAAGATTCATATGCAATCATTTGAAGATTCATGAGGAGATTCCAAGAGTCACAAAGGGGGAATGCTAAGAGTCACCTCCCTTTTGTTATAAATATATCCTCATAACTATTGTAAGGGAATTTTGGGAACCAAGCCTCTGGCTAGGCTTAGGCTTAGAGAGGGCTTGGGAGTTTTTTTGTGAGCCTTGGCTTCTCCATAGCATAGGGAGATTATACTTCTTTGGATGAGCAGGTGTTGTAGGCTTCATGCTCCACTAATGGGGCTAGTGGCTTGTCAAATTTGTATGTATGATTGGAACTATCACTTTTAATAAAAATCAGAGCTGGCATGCTTTCATGCATATATTGTGAATATAGTAGGACTACTCTTTTTTTATTTGCGATGTATGTTATTTAATTATACATATTCTTATGAACTATTTTGTTTGCATTTGTATGTATCTTTTTGGATGTGTGTTGATGTGTTAATCAGTCAACTTAACTTGTGGACTATTCCGCTTGTTAATTTGTGTGATGTCATTTTGCTCATGTGTTCCTTATAAGTTGTGTACTATTACAGGCTTCTAATGGGTGCACTCCATTTTCCCTTTTGTGTGTTGGAACCGTCATACGTTTCACTTGACTCTCTACAGGGTCACACACTTGTTGTCACCAAAGACATCGTACACCACTCTATGTGTTTTGCAAACCAAGGTAGATCATTAACACCCCATTGTTGGGACTCCTACTGCAAACGGTGTGAGGTCTAGTTCAGACTTCATATTGGGGAGATCCCATGAATATTGGTGGGTACATCACCGTCAACATTTCTGGTGGTAGATGGAGGGCCAAACGACAAGTTGAGCCCTTGAATTTTGTATTGAATTTCCGCACTCATTTCATGACTTCTTCCAAAATCATACTCCTTAAATGTTTTTCTAGAAAAAAAATTAATTTTCAAGTGTCGTTTGTTATAGGTAAATTTCGGAATCATCCCCCATGACCTAGTCAAATTGGAAATCATCCCCAAGACCAATTAAATAAGGTATATCATCCCCTTACACTTTAGTTGCTACATGCCCTAAGAGAAGAACAAATCATTCATGGCTTCTATTGTGAGATTTCTAAGGTGAAGTATATGTTATATCTCTTATGAGCTCACCAACGCTGCCTCTCAAGGGACTAACTGCGTTGCATATGTAGCTCCATCCATTCAAGGGTGCACTACAATTCACTTCCCGACATTCAAGGGTGCATTGGTCAAATGGGAGAGAAATTCTCATTGTTCCGAAATCTCCACATGGCCAGTGCCTTCTAGAAGAGTCCATATGTGTCAAAATTCGAATCTATGTTTCCATATAACACTTATGAACTTGGAAACATGTATTTCCTATTATTAGAAAGTATTTCATTGAGAAGCTACCTTCAGTTTCCCTATAAATTGAGCATATATCATAGTGCTAGGGAAGGAAGAATTTTGGTAAAGAAATGTTGTTGGATTCTCAATTGAGAGAGTGAAAGAAGTGATATGCTATTGGAGAGATGTTGATTGTGATGAGGCTTGGATGAAGCTGGATTTGGTGACATCAAATTTAGCATTGGTTGTAACCTCCCCCTTCTACTCTTTAATAAATATTTATGTTCATTTTCCCATATATATATAGGTTTATGTTTCTATTTCTCATGAAATGGATTCTTGAATGATATAAATGTTTCATGTTTAATCGATTTAAGTGATTAAGATAACTAGGCATCTATGTATTGAAAATATTTTGTTTTTCTTTGTTTATACTTGCAGGAATCAATCTAGAAATCTAAGTTGGATTGGGGCTACATAAAAAGCGACAGAAAGAGAATAGGAAGTGCTCGGATCACAAGTAGGTTCTTCTATATTTCGGTGTGTCTATTTATTCTTAGAGAAAGTGATAGAAAATTCTTTAATATGTTGTTCTAAGTGCCTAGCACCACACTTAGGGAATTTGATTTATCTGTAGATCATAATTCTGCATAACAAATTGGCGACTCCACTGGGGAGTTTTCTATCATTCCTGGTGTTTTTTCCTCTGCTTATCCACCCAGTAGCATCTACTTTCAGTTATTATACTTCTAAATCAAATAATTATATTAGAAGTGTGTTTTGTAGCTTGAATTTTAAATCTCTGCCCAATGCGTTGTTGTTCAAGACACAGTGCACTACAGTGCATTGTCTCCCACTCAGGGTTGCATTGCAACGCATTGTCTCCCCTTAGAGACTGTGTTTCCCCCTTAACCAACCAAATTCCAATTGAAATTTTCTTTTCCATCATTCTCAGCCATTTTTTTTATGTGTTTTCAATTGTCTGATACCTCCTAGAGACTAGTGAATTTGCCTGATTCTTCCTCCCCTGAAAACTAAGTTTGTTCAATGTCTCTTTAAGTGTTTTCCTTTATCATTGACAAAGAAAATTCAAATTATTTCATTTCTGCATTAGATCCATTTGTTTTCATAGAGGAAATTGTCGTTATATTCTTCGTTTCTTGTAGGAAAAATTGTAGTTCCATTGTTCGTTTTTCCTAAAAGAAAAATTGTTGTTAAATTCCTCATTTTTCAAAGAAGAAAACATTTGTTTTTGTTGATTTGATGCATAAAGTTTCCTTTTTGCATTCACATTAATGGGACTGAAAATAAAAACATGCATATGCATATAGTGAATTGTGTGTTTTTCATAGGAACAAGTTAGGAAATTTGCATCTTAGTTTGTGCTCTTTGTTCTTTGCTCTCAAAACTGATCGCTCTTTCCCTAAGTAGCTAGGATATTCATTGAAAAGCTAAAATTGAAAATTTTTCTTATCATTTTAGTTTGAATTTTTAGGAATTTCCATCACATCATCACGGTGAACCTCAAAAGGAAAATTGATAAACAAGATCAAATTAAAATTTACATCAATTTACCTAAGAAAGCATTGGAACCATAACGATAACATTTAGAAGGTCTAGGCTAGAGACATGTTCCAGCGTCGTTAAACATAGCAGTTGTCGTTAATTGTCTGCGATACATTCCAAGTGTGATACCTCACTCCACGTACATAAGTATATTGGAGATTGTCCACGTACCTTCGGGTATATCAGGCGGTGTTCTAGTACGAAAAGTATAAGGGGGTGCTCTCACTGTGCGGTTTCGCATTAGACAATGCTAATACGGACTTGGGCCTCCACGTACCTTCAGGTATATTTGGGAGGGAAAATTTAGGTTTCTATCCATCCATAGTGAACTGAGTCGCACACCTTGTAAATTTTGATACACCGAACGCATCATTCGAGGACATTGCCTACCCGTACTTCTTGGTTCGCCAAGAGGTATTTTGTAGTTCACAATTACTTGGTAAGCCTTTTGCCTATAATTACCCTTTTATTTTGTTTATTTTTTTTCATAAAATAAATCAGTCATCATGGAAGTAGAACATCCCTTTCCCCGTCGTTCGCATAGAATAGCACTGAAACCACCTTTACCACTGGAATCCACTTCTGGTCGGCAAAGGCGACATCTCTCTATCGAAACTAGTACTATCAGTACCTCTGGTGCGACATCATCTTCACATGTACCAGAGTTGGAAAAAGTTGTTTCTATAAATCCTGGTTCATTTACTATTGTTGAGACGAAGTCCTCACAGTGACCCGCGTTCATGATCCATCCAATCAGTGAGACCATACCTCTTGAACTCGACGTTGTTCAAATGGAAGTTGATTCAGATCCTGTCACTTTTTTGCCAAAACATCTACATCCCGAAGTCGAACGACCGAAAGTTGTTCCAGTGTCGGTCACCCCACAATCTATTGTAGCCATTGAGTCTCCCATATCACGCATTCAACCTCCTGAAATATACTTTGGGCCTAATGGAGAAATCCTTCCACCTGTTTTAATTTCGATTGAAGAAATACCACAAGACGAAACACCTTTAACTCCAACTCATTTTGGGGCGGAGCTTTACCTATACGAGTCTTTTCCTCAATCACTTTCCTCTACTTTTTTTTATCCTCTGTCTATTAGAGTGTCCGTAGATCTAATAGGGTATACATTTGGTCGAAAAACCATGCCTGAGCCAACATCTTTGGCTGGACCATATGTTCCAATTACGACAGCACCT
This sequence comes from Pinus albicaulis, assembly GCA_034641835.2. Classification (NCBI taxonomy): domain Eukaryota; kingdom Viridiplantae; phylum Streptophyta; class Pinopsida; order Pinales; family Pinaceae; genus Pinus; species Pinus albicaulis. The sequence goes on from CM076571.1 coordinate 636,659,988, forward strand.
TCTCTCGCTACCCCGTCAATGTTCACGACTTCACCAGAGTCAGATTTATATGGTGGCATTTCTGTCCCACTGTTGTATGGTACAACAACCCTCCCCATTTCAAAATTTTAGAATAAATTCTATTTTAGAAATAGGTCCCCTTTCTTTTAGATAGAAATAAAAGATTTTGAGGAAATCTGAGAATTTTAAATAAAACAATAAAAAGATTCATTGTTTAAAAGTAATGCATCACATATCCCATATTTAAAATGCAAATGAACAAAATTAACTTAAATTTATTCTGATCCGATCAATCATAAGTCTTATATCGCATCGGCATAAAATGTAAATGTATTCATGTTAAAAATTCCAATGCGATAAAGTAAATCGCAATCACAAATAATCTTAAGGTTTCACTTTTGTTTTGAAAAACTCCAATGTGATGTAACTTATCGCAATCACATTTCGAAAAGGCTATCCTTCATTCAGTCTATTTCATAAACTCCGATGAGATGTGATTTATCACAATCGCATTTCAAAGAAGCAACATCACTTGTTTTATAAAATCTCGATGCGATGGACACCACCATCATTGCAATCACAAATCGACGGAAAATATGAGATGTCATTTGATTTCCTTTCGAAACCTCTGATGCGATGGATATTTATTCTTTGTTTATCGCTGTTTGCATTGTGCATATATTATTTATTAATTGCAATCGGAAAATTCAGAGGGAAATCTTTACATTAACATTTTAATATTGTTGATCCTCGATTGTACGATCATCATTAATTAGAAAATAAAACGAATTATGTTGATCGATTCTAATATGAATGCGTGAATGTGACTCTCATGGAGGAAATTTAAGTTTAATACGGAATTAATCAATTTTGATCATTAATAAAAATATTTTCGCATAAGTTGTTTTCATTGCTTCATTTATTCCCGCGTCTGAAAGGTTTTTCTCATTTGCAGAGCAATAGAACATCAAACCCTCTCGTTCACCGAACTAGTGAAACAATACCAGACGAGAAGATGTCTAAGAAGTTTTAAAAAGCAAAAACCGATGCCGCCTCAAAGGCCGCTTCCACTACCACAATGCCAAAAGGAAAACCAGCTAAAATCAAGTTGGTTATAGATACTGCATGCCAGAGTCTCGGGAAGCTTTCATGGGAAGACGTTTATAACTTGCTTGAAGCAGAAAAACCTATTGTTATAGTGGTAAATGTGACAGCACCAGATGAAGACTCAGATTCTGATGCTAAAAGTCCTCTCAAAGAACTTGCAAATTCTTTTCTGCATAGAACTGCAGCTCAGGCGAATATGTTCTCATATTATGATATAATATGATGGGTGATAGACAACACCACCATCACAAACAGAACATTTGTCTCAGCTGCGGGAACAAGTTTTGGGTCTTTCAGAGCAGAAGATATCAAAGCAATGTACCATTTGCCAGACTCTCAAAGGATCTATAACAACGCCTTCATTAAATATTTCACTGCAAGCAATGAAGTTCAATCGGACCCAGTTAAGGAATGGAGACGAGCTCCAGAGAAACATAAAAATGAAGCAGCAGGTATGTACTCCGTGGAGTCTCTTGCACCCCCATATTGCTATGATGTTGCAATGATGTGCAGACTCTTTGGGAATGATAATTCTGCAATGTTTTCAATTCAGATGGTACCCCTTATTCATGCTGCTATAAATTCTGAGAATATGGATTGGTCAGTTATCCTTTCTGATAAGATCGCTAACAGAATTCTGGAATATAGAAAGGATAAAAATAGTGGAAATACTCCCCCATTTCATTTTTGTGCCTATATCTTAGATTCTCTGTGTTTTAATTCCGAATTCCCTATTTTGGGTTGGAAATGGACTTCACAGGAACCTCTCCCGATTCACATTTACCATAAACTTTTGTGGAAGGCTAATTTCAAAAATCATGTATATAGAATTTGCCATGGCTTCATGTTACCAATTTACCAGACCATTTTTAACCAATTTCCTCCTCGGCTTTCTGAAAAAGCAAAGCTTGATATATCCCTAATCAGAAATTGGTTTGGAGAGGAAAAGTTTACCTATATTAGAATTTTTGGAAGCATTGTCGAACCCCATGTCTTACCTCTATATGTCCCTGATAAACTTTTAGCTCAAGAAATTTCTTATCAGTTGACGGAAAGAGGGATGTCCAGATGTTTGAAGAATTCTAAAAAATTGATGTGGCCTACCTTTCCTTTCCATTGTGGAATCTATACTCTTAATGATTTTAAACATGTTGAAAAGGAAACCCTTAAGATAAGCAATCTTAAGCTTGCAACTATTCCAGGCAGACAATATGATCCAAATAAAGTGGATTTTGATTTCACAACTTTAGTCCAAATTGCTCAGTTTGAGCATAAGCAGGATGATTTTGATGATTTATTTGTCTCAATTGAGAAATTTTCCCAAGTATATGATCTAGCTAAATCCAAGTTTCAAGCAGAGGATATGAAAAAATTTATGTTGTTTAGAAGCCAGAGGTTACTTAAAATTCCCCTTGACCAGTTGAGGATTCCTTTACAAGAAAAAGGAAGATACAACCAGCAAAGCAGAAAAAGAAGTGTCTACCAGCAAAATTGATATGCAGACTGAGAAGGAAAGAACAGGTAGCAAGCCTGATATGCAGACAGAAAAGGAGAATACTGGCAACAAGGCTAATGTGCAGTCTAAAAAGAAGATACAGGTAATAAGCCCGATGATCAACCTGAAAGAGAAAAGATCACGCAGAAAGAGGGAAATTCTACTGAAGTGATCATTACTTCCCATTTGCTACAACAGTATGAACAATTCACTCAGAAAATAGGGGAAAAAAATAATCCTCAAGTTGATAATCTGAACAATTAGGATATGGAGATTATTCTTAAACATCCATCAGAAGAAATTGTATTGAGAGTTGAAGACATACCTCCTCTGGATATCTTTTATAGTCCTAAGCATAGGGTTGTTGTCAGAAAACAAAAGAAAAGAAGGAAGATAGATCAAGGATCACTTTCAAATTCACAAGTTGAATTAAGGAACGTTTTATGGAAGAATATTGAGGTAAATCCTTCAGAGGATCTTACCAAACTATCATAATATGCAGGTGCCTACAGTGCAGCCACTATAGATAAAGCTGATGAAGTCAATCAAATGATAAAGCAAAAATACATACATATAGCATTGCTAGAGGAGAAAACAACAGGTGATCAACAAAAGATATTGCAGTTGGAGCAGCAGTTCGAAGAAGAAAGGTTCAGAGCCAAAAAAATTGGAAGAACAACTGAGTATTGAAAAGAAGAAGCTTGATCAGCAAGCCTTGAATAAACAACAACAGTTGTCTCAAGAGGTGTCTAAACTACAGACCTTGCTGCAAAACGAGAAAACTGCCAAAGCAGAACAAGAAAAAATATTTCAAGCAAGATTGGATAAATTTAAAGATTATCCTAAAATTGACCAATTTAGAATAGAAGCTCTGGAAACAAGTAAACTATTATCTCAGCAATTGGATGATCTGTGTTCAAAAATTGCACAAGCTCAACCTTTATGTGAAATAACATCTTCCCTCATTGATGAATCAGTCAGTACCAGAATTGAATTTGAGAATGCAGATGATAAAATTTCAGAATTTATTTCATGGCAGGACTCAGAACAAGGAAAGAGGGCAAATCTTCCCAGGATCGAAGAAAGGCATAAAGAAATTTTGTTTTCTGAATGGGATACATAGTTGATTAAAGAAGAACATGCTACATCAAGGGCCAGAGCCATAATGAACAATCTCACACAAATCGTAAATGATAGCTTATATGCTACTAATTTAATTTCAGATTGTACCTCAGGTAAATTTCCAAGGATGAAAGAAACTGATACCAGATGGAAGCAAGAAATAATCAACAGGAATCAAAAGATCAACAAAATATAGGAAATTACATAGGATTTCCTATAGACATATTTGATCAAACCACAAAGTCAGAAAATGGCAATCAAATGCCTTTCTAATGCCATAAATTACATCATTCCAGAGCTATCCGATGCCACATACACTAGTCAGTTGCATTCGAGGCTGAGTCATCCAACCGAAGTTATAGATATGCTCAAAATTTGCCACCTTAGCACATTGAATACAGAAGAAATTCAATGAATCTATTTTATTTGATATTGCAAGTCTTTTCCCGGATCTCCGATGATAGTTTCTAGCATAAGTTATAGTTAATTTGTTTTGTTAGTTTCCTATTTAAACCCCTTTCAAGAATTTAGAAAGGGGTCCTGAATTTGTAATATTTTGGCTTTGGATAATACATTTCTGTACTCCATTGACTATCTTATTTTTTATAAAGGATCACATTCTGTGATTTCATGGTAAATTATCTTTGAGAGTTGCATTTCTGTACCTTTAATATCGTTCTAAGTTAAAACGCAAGATCTGGATATCGAATTGCATCAAGGAAATATCTTAATGAATCTGGTATTTCTATCGATTTACTGTTATTTTCTTTATGTAATGAAGTATTCTCTTTGAAATTTGCTATCATTTATATATGCTTGCTTCTCAAATATTTCTTTATCATATCATTTCTGAAGATATAGAAATATTCATTTATCATAATATGTGCAGATGATATATAGAATTATGAATGTGATGTGTTATTCTAACTCTATTTAATTTCTTAAATAGAGTTATCATTATATGATACTACATCTTTCTATTGAACAATAATACATTTTCATGGTTATTTGTTTAATTGAAACAATCTTTAAGTTGTATTCATATACCCGAGTTAGTTTTATAATTATTTGTAATTTATAGATTAAATTAGATAGATTAGCTCAGTTAGTTAGTTCCATTTATCCACTTACAAAAACACTCCATCACCAATCCATTTATTATTAGGAAACTGGTCCTATAAATCCAGTCGGAGCCACCACACCAAACGAAAAAGGAGTTGCTCTAAGGTCCGGACCGGGTGGTTTTCCCCCAATGTTTGAAGCAACTATTTTCGAGGCTTCAACATTTTTGGCTCTAGAAGGAGGGCCTAAGCTATGAATGGCAAGTAAATCTAAATCTATAGGCCATTCCAAGATCAATTCACCCACATCACCTTCTTCAATTTCTTCTACATCTCAAATCACTAGAGAAGAAATTGAGAAGAACATCAATACACCCACTACTAAAGCTTTAGATCTGTCAGACAATCAACCCCCTGAGTCCTCTGAAATACAGGCTTTAGTTCATAAATTACAAGGGTTCTCATTATCGTTAGAAGAGTTTGAATTATTCGAAATTAGTGTTACTTCACAATTTGTTTCTTCCAAACCTCTCACTAGGTCACAAAGCAAAAAACTCGGTATTCCTCCAAAGGAATTTCCTTTACCTAGTCGAGTTAAAACCAGAAAAGCACCATCGGAATCAGGTAGTGATATTATTTCTTCATAACAAACTCACTCATCTGCTTCCAAAATTCAAAACCAGAAGAGTATAGCTATTCCAACAACCTCTACTCAAACACCAGTTGTCTCTTCAAGTCCCTCAACCATTATCACAACAATGGCACAAAGACCATGGACTAATCCAAGGGTTGTTGAAATGCCTGCACCTTTGCATGATTTTCCATACCATCCTAAGAAGTGGCTGCCAAAATTTAGTCTTGACCTTGACATACAAGCAGAAGAACACATTAATAACTTTATGTTATCTGTAAATTTAAATGCAGTACAACATGAAGATGTTGTGGTTAGGTTATTCCCTTATACTTTACAAGGAGCAGCAGGATCCTGGTGTTTTTCATTATCATTGGGATATATTACAAGTTGGGATATTTTCCAAGAACATTTCTTAACCAAATTTGGAGATGACAGATCAATAGTGACTTTAATTAATGATCTCTCCAATTTGAGAGCAAAACCCATTAAATATTTTAATTCCCGATTCAACAAACTTCTAAATAAAATTCCTACAACCTCAAAATCTAGTGATAAATTCCGAAGTGAATGGTATATAACAGCTTTACCTTAGAATATAGAAATTTTTGTAGATAGAGCTGCTAAACCTACTTTGGCTGAAAACATGAAAGAAGCGATTGCAGTTGAAAGACGGATTATTGCTTTGGATAAGAAGAATGCTATCGAAGACAAAAAAATCCAAAAAAGTCAGCTTTAAGGATGATTCAAAGAAGAAAACACCTAGGGATACTTATGACATGGAAGTCTTACAGAAAGTTCTGAATACTTTGTCCAATGAAATGGTCGAAATCAAAAAACAAGTGGCAGAAACTTCTACCAAAAGGCCATTCAGAAATTTCAAAAGGAATCAGAAAACTGAATTTAAACCACCCAATTCAATATCCAATGCAGAGTCTGATCCAGAAGAAGATGAAGAAGAATATACAGCTCTATTATCGGAAGAATATGAAGAAGAAGAAATATCTGAATTACATGGGATGTGGGATTTCATTCTTCCTAATTAAAACAGCAAAAAAGAACAAGAAGCCATGCCAGTAAGTACAAGAATTAAATCTACAACAAAGCCTATCCAAACAGTTCCCAAGAAGAAAAGTTCAACTTCAACCACTAAAGAGAAAACCCCTGTAAAGAAAACTTCCTCTCTTCCCACTCAAAATCAACCATCATCTTCTAATCCTCCTACAAAAACATCTAAGACTCTGGTGATATCTGATCCTATGGATTATAACATTGTTGAAGACATGAAGAAAACCAGAGTGAATATCTCTCTACATGAACTTAGCAAACTTAAAATATCAACAGAAGTTGTTATTGAAAGAATTAAATGCAACACCTATTTCTCCTCTACCAAGTCGTGTAGTTGCCAAAGCAGCCAAAGGATCAGGTAAGCCACCAGATAAAGTAGATGCTACTGATACTGTTCTTATTAGAGAAAGATCAAATTCATAGACACCTCCTTTTATTTTTTACTTATGAAATATATAACAATAATTTTCATAACTACTTAATAGATTCAGGAGCATCATCTAACATAATGCCTACTTCAGTCTGCTGAAAATTAAACATCGAACCTCAGAAATCTACAATTCATATTGTTCAATTAGACCGGACTAAAGTGAAAATTGTGGGAGAAATTAATTTAGTCACCATTAGGCTAGCCTCTGATCCCAGGATAGTCCAAAGAATTGATATACTGGTTGCAGATATTCCTGAGTTTTATGGATTAATATTAAGCAGGGATTGGTCTGCAAAGCTTAATGGTTATATCGCCACTGATTATTCTCACATGTGGCTTCCTCACAAAGGAAAACCAAATAAAATCAAATTTGAGTGAGAAAAACACATGATGCATATTGTGATAGAATTTGAACAAGAAAATGAACCTGTAGTTTTTAATAACAACATTCTCGGAAGTTATTCTACTGAATCATTCCTTGGAAATTTCACAGCACCGCAATCACCTTTTTCTGTAAATACTTTTGTTTCACAAATTGAAAATTTTTCATAAACTGATTCTTCACGGATTATTAATGTTTCTGATCAATCTGTAGATAAACCTGTAAATAAGTCTTTATTTTGGTCTTTGTATTTCGATGGATCAAAATCTAGTAATGGCGCAGGAGCAGGATGCATTTTAGTTGATCCAGATGGAGAGAAAACTATGCTTTCATGTAGGTTAGAATTTGAGTGTACAAATAACACTTCAAAATATGAAGCCTTAATCCAAGGACTTTATAAAGCAATAGGGTTGAATGTTAAGTACCTGAAAGTGTATGGTGATTCCGAAATTGTTATTAGACAAGTAAGAAACACTATCCATTGTCTTTCAAATCACCTTAAACATTATAAATCCCTTGTTCAAGATCTTACCACTCAATTTTTAGCATTCAACATATTTTCTATCCCTAGAACTCAAAATACATCAGATGATTTGTTAGCTAATGTTGCATCCAAGCTCCTCCCAGCTGAATATTACAGTCCAGATAGGTTTTCAGTCAAATTAATCTTTCGACCATCTGTTCCTGATAATATCACAAACTGGAGAGTGTTCTATCATGATGAAGATATCTTGAATTTCTTAACTTCAGAGAAATCTTATGATGAACAAATAATTGATGAAAATGATCATGATCTTCAAAATACCTCAAAAAGTAATGAAAAACCTATTCCCAAATCTGTAGTTAAACTTGAGGATCTATATGATATCAAAGATAGATTCAAAAAGGTTACTAATGCTAAACTTAAAAATTCTACTTTGAAGTTTGAATTAGTAAATCTGGGTATTGAGTCTAAACCACAAAATGTTAATTTAGGACTCGAGTTAACATCAGAGGAAATGACAGCTTTCATCAAACTTCTGAATAAGCACAAAAATGTCTTTGCTTGGAATTATGAGGATTTGAAAACTTATGATACTTCTGTCATTCAACATACAATTCCAATGCTTTCTGATGTGAAACCTGTTCAACAGAAGTTAAGGAAAATCCATCCCAATCTGGAAAGTCAAATCAAGGCAGAACTCAATAAACTTTTGAAGGCCAAAATCATTTTTCCTGTAAGACATTCTAATTCGGTCTCCAACATGGTACCGGTCAGAAAGAAGAATGGAGATATTATAATCTGCATTGATTTTAGAAATTTAAACAAGGCATGTCAAAAATATAACTTCCCATTACCAACTATGGAACGAATACTTCAAAAGGTAGCTGGTTCTGAACTCAGGTCTTTTCTTGATGGTTTTTCAGGCTATAACCAAATATTGGTACATCCAGATGATAGGCTAAAAACCACTTTCAGAACCAAATGGGGAACTTATGCCTACCAAAAGATGCCTTTTGGTTTGATATTGCAGGAGCTACTTTCCAGAGAGTTATGGATATAGCATTTAAGGGTCTGATTAATAGATCAGTTGTTATCTATCTTGATGACATAACAGTATTTTCAAAGAAAAGAGCCAATAATCTGCATGATTTGAAACAAATATTTGAAAGATGCAGAAGATTTGGTATTTCTTTAAATACAAAGAAATCATTCTTTGCTCTCAATGAAGGAAAACTCTTAGGATTTGTTGTGTCAAAAGATGGTATATATATTGACCCTAACAGAGTAAAAGAAATTTCTGATATTTCTTTACCACATAACAAGAAATCCATGCAATCATTTCTAGGGCAAATCAATTTTGTAAAAAGATTCATTCCTGATTTTTCTCAAATAGTTTTACCTTTGCGGAATATGATTAAGAAAAAATCGGTTTTCAAATGGTTACATAAAGAAAAATAAGCCTTTGATACAATCAAAAATGCAATCATTAATGCACCTACTTTGAATACTCCTGATTTTTCTAAAAAAATTATTCTGTATACCTTGGCTACTAAAACATCCTATGATGTTGTTTTAACACAGCTCAATGATCAACAAATAGAAGCACCAATTTCTTTCTTTAGCTCAAATTTGCAAGGAGTTAAGCTTAATTATTTTGATGTAGAAAAACAAGCCTTTGCTGTGTTTAAATCAATCAAACATTTTAGACCTTTTCTCCTAAAGACACATACAAAAATTATTGTCCCATTCTCTGCAGTGAGACAATTGTTAATTCAAAAGGAAGTAGGAGAAAAGAGAGCTAATTGGGTAATAGCTTTACAAGAGTATGATATTGATATTAAGCCAGCCAAAATTGTTATAGGACAAGGTTTTTGCAGATTGTTAGCAGGAGCTTCCAACATACCAGAAAATCAAGATCAAGATAATGTTGTTCAAGTAAATCAGATAAGTAATATTGATTCTGAATCTCAGTATGTTGATCTGATTTTTTATTTGAAAAATGGGTATGCTCCTTCTAATCTTAGCTATAAGAACAAGCGTGCTTTAAGATTAAAGGATAAACACTATGAAATCATTGATGATGTGTTGTTTAGAAGAAATTATGATTCAATTCTATTAAGATGTCTTGAAAATACTGAAGCAAAAAAGGTATTGTAGGAATTAAATGATGGACCAGCGGGTGGACATTTTGGAGGTGATACCACAGCTCACAAAATAATCCATGCTGGATATTATTGGCCTACCCTTTTCAAAGATACACATGATTATGTAAATAAGTGCGAGACTTGTCAAAGTGCTAGTGGAAGACAAAGGAAGCCAGCTTTTCCTTTACAACCAGTAAACACTGAGCAACCATTTGAGCAATGGGGGCTTGATATTATTGGAGAAATAGTACCACACTCTTCCAAACAACACAAATTCATCCTTACAGCAACGGATTACTTTACAAAGTGGGTAGAATCAATTCCTTTAAAGGTAGCCAATTCTGATGCAATCATTGAATTCATTGATCAATTCATCATTACCAGGTTTGGTGTACCTAACACTCTTGTTTTTGACAATGCATCTTATTTTTCTGGAAATAGTATAATGGAATTTGCAATCAAAAGAGGTTTCAAATTGAAATATTCAGAAAATTATTATCCACAAGGTAATGGTTTAGCTTAATCTACTAAAAAAAATCTCATCAAAATTATTAAAAAGACCATTGATCAGAATCAAAAGAATTGGCATAAATATTTAATTTTTGCACTATGGGCTGATCGTATTACTCATAAAGCTTCAATAGGTACTTCACCTTTTAATCTAGTTTATGGAAAAGAAGTTGTGATACCATCAAATCTAGTTCTTCCATCATTAGCCCTAATTCAATTTATTGAAGAGATTCCTTTATCATCTATTCAGTTGAGATTTGATCAAATTCTTAAGTTAGAAGAAGATAGAGAGAAAGCAAAAAATATTCATACTAAACACCAACAGCTTGTAAAATCTTCTTTTGATTCAAGTTCCACCAGATCCAAAACTTTGCAAATTGGTGATCTTGCTCTGAAATGGGACAAAGCACATGAAGATAAGGGTAAGCATACCAAATTTCAAAAAATGTGGCTTGGACCATTTCAAATTGTTGAAAAGATAAGCTCATCAACGTTCATATTGCAAGACTTATCAGGAAAGAGAGAATGTCTTCCTATGAATGGGCTTATCTTGAAGAAATTCTTTTCTTAAGGAGGTAACCCCTTCTTACCTGTACATATTCCTTTCTGCAATTTTGTTTATTTTTGTAAATAAGCTTGTTAATAGTCTTTAATTGGCTTTTTACTATTTGAAAATATCTTCCAGAAAATATTATAAATACTTATTTCGTGTAAATATGAATTTTTAGGAAATGAAATTACAATTTTTGGGTAGTTAAAATAAAATATTAAACTTTGAAAATTTGTTTAAAATTTGCAAAATATTTTGAAACCTTGAGAAAATTGTAAATAATTATAAGTTTATTGAGCAGAGAAAGGTTATCCATAGAAAGTAAAGACTTTTTCAAGCTTTGGCATTCAAAACTCTAAAAATTTTCATCCATTGATTCTTAAGGAGAAAAATCATTTCACCCCATCCATTAAGGTTGTGATTTTTTAGAATGTAATTCTAAGAAATTATATGTCAAAATTAAGAGATAAGGGTTCTCATCACGAGCCTACTTACCATGATCATAAGAAGTAATAAAACTGACATTACCAATACTGCATACCAAAACAGGGTAATGGCTTATAATTATAAGACAAGGGGTCTCATCACGAGCAAGCTTGTTCAGTTTAATTACAACTAGTGAGTGGCATTGTTATTAACTGGCTACCAAACCAGAACAGTGGCTTTTAAATTAAAAAATAAAAAGAGAAAAACATGAGATAATATATCTTATGAATTTATCTTTTAAAGAGTCATGATCTTAGTTGGATGGGACAACGAATGGTTGATGGTTAAAAGGTAACCCTGTAGAGACTATAAATGTTTGCGGGTAGTAGAGGCAATGCCTATGACAATAGAGTATATTACAAAAGCTAAAATTGGAAAGTTCCCTTACTTTATTATTATAAACCAATCAAAGCTTGAGAAAACTCGAAATGTTTTTATTCTTGAGAAATTAGAAAGAAATTGTAAGTGATTTTTATTCTTTTTCAGAGTTAGATTTTATTTAAATTTCTATAAGAATAGTTTTCATTATCTTTAAAAAAATTTACTTACTAAAATTATAATGTTCATCTTATTTTTTTCAGAGATAACTGTTTCTTTCAGTGAATCGCCATTTTTTGTACGGTACAACAACCCTCCCCATTTCAAAATTTTAGAATAAATTCTATTTTAGAAATAGGTCCCCTTTCTTTTAGATAGAAATAAAATATTTTTAGGAAATCCGGTTATTTTAAATAAAACAATAAAAAGATTCATTGTTTAAAATTAATGCATCACATATCGCATATTTCAAAAGAAAATGAACAAAAGTAACATTAAATTTATTTCGATCCGATCAATCATAAGTCTTATATCGCATCTGCACAAAATGTAAATGTGTTCATGTTAAAAATTCAGATGCGATAGAGTAAATCGCAATCGCAAATAATCTTCAGGTTTCACATTTGTTTTGCAAAACTCCGATGCGATGTAACTTATCGCAATCACATTTCGAAAATTTTATCCTTCATTCGGTCTATTTCATAAACTCTGATGCAATGCAATTTATTGCAATCACATTTCAAAGAAGAAACATCAATTTTTTTATAAAATCCCGATGCGATGGACCCCACCATCATCGCAATTGCAAATCGGCAAAAATCATGTATAACTTAATTCCTTTGTAAATATCCGATGCGATATACCATCATCGCAATCGTAAATCGCCGGAAAATATGAGATGTCATTTGATTTCCTTTCGAAGCCTCCGATGCGATGGATAGTTAGTCTTTGTTTATTGTTGTTTGCATTGCGCATATATTATTTATTAATCGCAATCGGAAAATTCAAAGGGAAAGCTTTACATTAACAGTTTAATATCGCCGATCCCCGATTGTACGATCATCATTAATTAGAAAATCAAACGAATTATGTTGATCGATTCTAATATGAATGCGTGAATGTGACTCTCATGGAGGACATTTAAGTTTAATACGGAATTAATAAATTTTGATCATTAATAAAAATCTTTTCGCATAAGTTGTTTTCATTGCTTCATTTATTTCCGCGTCTGAAAGGTTTTTCTCATTTGCAAAGCAATAGAACATCAAACCCTCTCGATCACCGAACTAGTGAAACAATACCAGACGAGAAGATGTCTAAGAAGTTTAAAAAAGCAAAAACAGATGCCGCCTCAAAGGCCACTTCCACTACCACAATGCCAAAAGAAAAACCAGCTAAAATCAAGTTGGTTACAGATACTGCATGCCAGAGTCTCGGGAAGCTTTCATGGGAAGACGTTTATAACTTGCTTGAGGCAGAAAAACCTACTGTTATAGTGGTAAAGGCAACAGTACTAGACGAAGACTCAGATTCTGATGCTGAAAGTCCTCTCAAAGAACTTGCAAATTCTTTTCTGCATAGAATTGCAGCTCGGGCGAATATGTTCTCATATTATGATATAATACGATGGGTGATAGACAACACCACCATCACAAACAGAACATTTTTCTCAGCTGTGGGAACAATTTTTGGGTCTTTCAGAGCAGAAGATATCAAAGCAATGTACCATTTTCCAGACTCTCAAAGGATCTATAACAAAGCCTTCATTAAAGATTTCGCTGCAAGCAATGAAGTTCAGTCGGACCCAATTAAGGAATGGATACGAGCTCCAGAGAAACATAAAAATGAAGCATCAGGTATGTACTCCGAGGAGTCTCTTTCACCCTCGTATTTCTATGATGCTGCAATGATGTGTAGACTCTTTGGGAATGATAATTCTGCAAGGTTTTCAATTCAGATGGTACCCCTTATTCATGCTGCTATAAATTCTGAGATTATGGATTGGTCAGTTATCCTTTCTGATAAGATCGCTAACAGAATTTTGGAATATAGAAAGGATAAAAATAGTGGAAATACTCCCCCATTTCATTTTTGTGCCTATATCTTAGCAGACAATATGATCCAAATAAAGTGGCTTTTGATTTCACAACTTTAGTCCAAATTGCTAAGTTTGAGCATGAGCCGGATGATTTTGATGATTTATTTGTCTCAATTGAGAAATTTTCCCAAGTATATGATCTAGCTAAATCCAAGTTTCAAGTAGAGGATATGAACAAATTTATGTTGTTCAGAAGCCAGAGGTTACTTAAAATTCCCCTTGACCAACTGAGGATTCCTTTACAAGAAAATGAAAGTATGGAAATAGAACAAAAGAAAAAGGAAGATAGAGCTAGCAAAGCAGAAAAAGAAGTGTCTACCAGCAAAATTGATATGCAGACTGAGAAGGAAAGAACAGGTAGCAAGCCTGATATGCAGACAGAAAAGGAGAATACTGGTAGCAAGGCTAATGTGCAGTCTGGAAAAGAAGATACAGGTAATAAGCCCGATGATCAACCTGAACGAGAAAATATCACGCAGAAAGAGGGAAATTATACTGAAGTGATTATTACTTCCCATTTGCTACAACAGTATGAACAATTCGCTTAGCAAATAGGGGAACAAAATAATCCTCAAGTTGATAATCTGAACAATCAGGATATGGAGATTGTTCCTGAACATCCATCAGAAGAAATTGTATTGATATTTGAAGACATACCTCCTCTGGATATCTTTTATAGTCCTAAGCATAGGGCTATTGTCGGAAAACAAAGGAAAAGAAGGAATATAGATCAAGGATCACTTGCAAATTCACAAGTTGAATTAATGAACGTTTTATGGAAGAATATTGAGGTAAATCCTTCAGAGGATCTTACCAAACTATCACAATATGCAGGTGCCTATAGTGCAGCCACTATAGATAAAGCCGCTGAAGTCAATCAAATGATAAAGCAAAAAGACATACAGATAGCATTGCTAGAGGAGAAAACAACAGGTGATCAACAAAATATATTGCAGTTGGAGCAGCAGTTGGAAGAAGAAAGGTTCAAAGCCAAACAATTGGAAGAACAACTGAGTATTGAAAAGAAGAAGCTTGATCAGCAAGCCTTGAATAAACAACAACAGTTGTCTCAAGAGGTGTCTAAACTACAGACCTTGCTGCAAAATGAGAAAACTGCCAAAGCAGAACAAGAAAAAATATTTCAAGCAAGATTGGATGAATTTAAATATTATCCTAAAATTGACCAATTTAGAACAGAATCTCTGGAAACAAGTAAACTATTATCTCAGCAGTTGGATGATCTGTGTTCAAAAATTGCACAAGCTCAAACTTTATGTGAAATAACATCTTCCCTCATTAATGAATCAGTCAGTACCAGAATTGAATTTGAGAATGCAGATGATAAAATTTCAGAATTTATTTCATGGCAGGACTTAGAACAAGGAAAGAGGGCAAATCTTCCCAGGATCGAAGAAAGGAATAAAGAAAAAAAATTTGTTGAATGGGATACATAGTTGATTAAATAAGAACGTGCTACATCAAGGGCCAGAGCCATAATGAACAATCTCACACAATTATTAAATGATAGATTATATGCTACTAATTTAATTTCAGATTGTACCTCAGGTAAATTGCCAAGGATGAAAGAAACTAATACCAGATGGAAGCAAGAAATAATCAACAGGAATCAAAAGATCAGCAAAATACAGGAAATTACATGGGATGTCCTATAGACATATTTGATCAAACCACAAAGTCAGCAAATGGCAATCAAATTCCTTTCTAATGCCATAAATTGCATCATTCCAGAGCTATCCGATGCCACATACACTAGTTAGTTGCATTTGAGGCTGAGTCATCCAACCGAAGTTAAAGATATGCTCAAAATCTGCCACCTCAGCACATTGAATACAAAAGAAATTCAATGAATCTGTTTTATTTGATATTGCAAGTCTTTTCTCAGATCTCCGATGATAGTTTCTAGCATAAGTTATAGTTAATTTGTTTTGTTAGTTTCCAATTTAAACTCCTTTCAAGCATTTAGAAAGGGGTCCTGAATTTGTAATATTTTGGCTTTGGATAATACATTTATGTACTCCATTGACTATCTTATTTTTTATAAAGGATAACATTCTGTGATTTCATGGTAAATTGTCTTTGAGAGTTGCATTTCTGTACCTTGAATATCGTTCTAAGTTAAAACTCAGGATCTGGATATCGAATTGCATCAAGGAAATATCTTAATGAATCTGGTATTTCTATCGATTCGCTGTTATTTTCTTTATGTAATGAAGTATTCTCTTTGAAATTTTCTATCATTTATATATGCTTGCTTCTCAAATATTTATTTATCGCATCATTTCTGAAGATATAGAAATATTCATTTATCATAGTATGTGCAAATGATATATAGAATTATGAATGCGATGTGTTATTCTAACTCTGTTTAATTTCTTAAACAAAGTTATCATTATATGATAATGCATCTTTCTATTGAACAATAATAAATTTTCATGGTTATTTGTTTAATTGAAACAATCTTTAATTTGTATTCATATACCCGGGTTAGTTTTAGAATTATTTGTAAGTTATAGATTAAATTAGATAGATTAGCTCAGTTAGTTAGTTCCATTTATCCACTTACACAAACACTCCATCACCAATCCATTTATTATTAGGAAACTGGTCCTATAAATCCAGTCGGAGCCACCACACAAAATGGAAAAGGAGTTGTCCTAAGGTCCGGACCAGGTGGTTTTCCCCCAATGTTTGAAGCAACGATTTTCGAGGCTTCAACACCCACCTGGTTACCAATGTTTACTGGAACCTTCTCTAGTGCATCCTCAAACCCATGGACTTCACCATTGTCATCATCTAGTAGTATAATTGGTAAATCTATAGTGATTACTGAATGGATTGATCCTTTATACACATCATCATGGAAATATCAAGCTGGTCCATCTAGGTATATTCCATCCAGTACAATTTCAACTGGACTCCCTGCATTTGGAGAACAATATTTTCCATCTTATTATACTCCTCATGCTGCGGGGCAACATATGGTCACCCATATTGACATTACTCCATCGTTAGTTGGTCATCCTAATGTTGGAATGAATGTTTTTCAATGTCAGCCCACTCTTCATATCCAACCACAAACAGTTGTACACTCGTATCAACCATTTCAACCTGTTGCACCAACATCAATTCCACTTATTAATACATATTTACCCCTATTACAGACTCAAAATATTGTACCTCAACCATCTCAGGTGGGTCCTTCAACCCAATACCCTCAAGTATTGGGCCCTCAGACTCCAACTCCTTCAGTTGGTTTACAACAACCACCTATATCCAAAATCATTTATTCACAAGTTGGATTACCATATTATGGGATGTTGCAGTCACAACCAGGTTATACCTACCCTCAACTGAATCCAATCTATCCTAGTTTGGGTTATAATATTGGTGGACAGACCCCTTGGCAGCCACAAGCGCAAATGCCACAAACTTCATTTCAACAAGTAATGTGCCCAGGTTTTGGTCAACAGAATCCTCAAGAATTTGCTTATCAAAACAACCCCTGTCTAGGTTACCAGCAATATATTCCTTATGTTGGTGCTCAAAGGCCTATTTCCCAAGCAATTCCATCATACCCTAGCTATGCTCAACCCAACCTTAATCGACAGTTATTTAGAGTTACCGGATTTAAACCGACTCACCAATGATCCAATCAACTATGCTCCTTAGTGGCCTGTGATACCTCATAAATTACCCTCGGATATTCCTAAGTTCAATGGAAACCATAAGGAAGACCCATCGACTCAAGTTATGACTTATCATTTGTGGTTTTCATCGAACTCCCTAAATTATTACTCTATTTGACTACATCTTTTCCAGCATACGCTCACTGGTCTGGCCGCAATATGGTACATTGAGTTACCAATAGCTTCTTTTGATAATTTCGCTACCCTAGCTATTGTCATTTTGACCCACTTCCAGTTACCCATACAATATGAAACTGGAATTGAACTCTTCACTAATTTTAAACAAACTAATGCTACTCACATTTCTGATCATATTCATGAGTGGTGTCGTCATCGTATAATGGTTAAGACATTTGTTCCTGATCAGCTTCTTGTTGAGTGGTTCATTAAGTTTCTATTACCATATATAATTGAGGATGTGGCTAAGGGTGGTGTCGTCACTGAAGAGCAGATCATTTCTCATGCCCAATATTTAGACTTTATTTATACTCAGTCTGGCACGCTCTACGAGAAAATTCCTAACGCACAGTAATCTAATTTTACTGTTCCTACTCCATCTAAGTATGGTCATGCCAGTGACGGTATGATCACTACTGCAAGCACACATCACTATAATACATCTGATCATGCGCCTTCTTCTGAAATCCATGTCGTTTCATCTGATAAGGGGAAAAGTGACAAGCAACCCAGAAATAAGAAAAATGGGAAATCAAAGAAAAATCAAACTTCTACCCCGTAGGAAAGATCATCTGACCAATCGACTGGAAATTGGAAACCTTGTTACCCTTACATAATCTGTAATGAGGAACACTTTGCTTTGGATTTTCCTCACTATGCTAATGTATCAAAAATGGTTAAGACCTCGCATGCGTCAGCTGTGTTGACAGATCCATTTCTGAAGCTGGACACAAATTCCGTTGCTACAGATCTAGCTTCTAGTTCCCAAGTGCTTATGTTGTCTGTCATGAAGCCATCGACTGATGTTTTGGTGTCAACACGTAATAAATATTATGGTATTCAGGCTATTAATCAACCTCTTACCTCGACCACGAATTCGTCTATGGAATTGATACCGCCAAATACTATTCCTGAATTGACAATAAATCTGCCAAAGGGAGTCATTCATAAATCGACATTTAATCCTCGAGCCAAAGCCACTCAAAGTTATAATATATTTGAAGCTTTGGCTCAATCCCCTTCAGCTATGTTAGCGCTTGAGGTGCTACAAAATTGTCCCTTTGAGAAGCAGGCTTTGTTGTCGGCAATTGGTGGAATTGTTCCGACAGATTCCAATCTCGTAGTCTTTAATCATACGGGTTATGTGCTGCAATTACCAGTAGAATTGGCATTCTCCATCCAAGTAAATGTTCTCAATCACCTTGTTCATCATACTATTATTGATGAGGGAGAATCTACGTGCATTATGTCTCTAAATTTTTGGAAGTCACTTGGCTCGCCGCGCCTATCTCAATCACCAACGACGTTGAAAGCTTTTGACGGACGTACATATAAGCCTTGTCGTATTATCAATAACATGCATGTTGAACTAGGGGAAAAATAGTGAATTTTGAAGTTGAGGTCATTGACAAATCCCTTGACTAAAATATTTTACTCAAAATGCCATGGGTATATGCTATGACTGCGATCATTTCTACATATTTTAAAATGATCACCTTGCCACATAAAGGTGTTATCACAGTCATCAATCAGCTATCCTTCTTTGCCTCTAGTTCCCAAGTAACTGTTGTTCGTTAGTTCACGCACCCAAACTCGCACTTCAGAACATTGGTGTACGACTCTTAAAGGATTCCAATCTCATGGGAACCTTTGCTTTACTGCCGCCTGCAACGTCGGCAGAAATTGCAAGTATAGAGACATGCTACATGATATCTTCCACTCCATTTGGATTAAGGAAGATTACGGGTGATTCTGAATTTGTTACGTTGGATGAGTTTCTGCCGCCCAGCCCGATTGACTTGGCATAGAAATCAATCTATATGGCTTGGGCGGTGAATCTGAAATCATTGTCTTCGGTCATTTGGGTAGATCGTTCATTAGATTTTGGTACTCCGTCTGATCCTTTTTCCTCAACTTTCTTGACAGATGAGAATATTCTGGAAACAATGATGTTAGAAGGAGAACCATGGGAAGATCATAATCATCGTTCCCGTCTTCAAGATTACGAATAATATAATCTTATTGAACTATATCACCTATCGATCAAAACATTCTTCTCGAATTCTTTTCCTATTGATGTAATTGATTCCAAGCGAAATTTATCAAATATTGAAGAAACCATTTCTATCGATATTTCGACCAAACCCAGCGTTGTAGAAAACATTCATGTCAGCGTGTCTTGTTCTCCATCAAAACTCGAAACATATCGCTCTCTCTTTCGTGAATTTCGTGATGTATTTTCTTGGTTACGAGGAAATTCCAAGCATAGATACTAGTATAGTTGAACACATGATCCGGATTTATGCAGGAACGCAATAGAATACAGATATAACCATAGATACAGAGATGCAGCGGAAATAATGCTTCATTTTATTAATAAACGAATGACTGCAATAAGCTTACAAATGTAATGGAAATAAGCTAGGGCGCTGGTAGCGTATCTCTGAGAAGAGATGTAGCGTACGCAGGCCTCTGAACTGTGTTACATTGAGGCTCACAGGCCTATTACAGACATAATAGAAATAGATGAGCTAGGGTACTGGCAGCGTATCCCTGAGAAGAGATGTGGCGGCTACCAGCCCCTGAACTGTGTTACTATGCAGACATAATGGAGACGTATCGAGCTAGGGCACTGGTAGCGCTTATCTCTGAGAAGAGATGTATCAGCTCCCAGCCCCCTGAACTGTCTTACAATGAGGCTCGAGGGCCTATTTATTGTTGAGAAACAATGTAGAATCCGAAACGTCCAAAACCCTAACCGTAGGAGATGAAGCGCCAAAACCGTGGGCCCCGTTTGGGTAAATTGGTGGTTCAACTTCCCGGGGACGTAACTTTGGCATCCGATCTCCGTTTGACGCGCTCAATAGCTCGTTAGAAAGATCTATCCGAGGAGTACAATTTTTGAACGAGCAACATGGTCCATGGACCCATGTTGCTCTCCGTTTTCCCAAAAAACGTCGTTTAGGGCCTCAAAACGGCTCCGGAAGTTTAAGACCCGAAAAACTGCTAAAAATAGTAAGTTGTGCCGAAACTTACAAACTGAAATAACTGATGGTGGGGGTTCAAATGGACTCGATGGGTGGCCACCAATATCCACTTGGATTATTAATGCCCCAAAACGGCTCCGGTTGTGCAGGACCCGAAAACCTGCTATAAATAGTAAGCTGTGCTGAAGCTGAAAAACTGAAAGAATTGATGCTGCGGGTCCAAATGGAATAGGTGGGAGGCCACCGATATCCACCTGGATCATTCCTCCCTCCTTAGGAAGCAATGGTCTCCATTGCGTTAAGTTCCTCCATGGGGGGGGGGGGGGATTTTGCTGAACTTGGTGTTGGCAGCCGTGTTGGATGTAGATGTGCCACCGCTGGGCAGCCATTGAAGGATCTGAAAAAAATAAATAAATAAATAAAAATAAAAATAAAAAATAAAATAAAATAAAATAAAAAATAAAAAATAAAAAATAAAAATTGTCCATCATCGCGTTTCTCTGTTTCTCGAGCAAGATTTTGACAGGATCTCCTGCTCCCTCGTCTTTCTTTCCTTCTGCCATGGGGGGTCTTCGGGGTTGCGAGGTTGAACTCCTTATACCCTGGCCGCATTGGGGACATGAAGAGAAAAACAGAGAAAGAGCAGACCTGCTCTGATACCACTGATCCGGATTTATGCAGGAACGCAACAGAATACAGATATAACCATAGATACAGAGATGCAGCGGAAATAATGCTTCATTTTATTAATAAACGAATGACTGCAATAAGCTTACAAACATAATGGAAATAAGCTAGGGCGCTGGTAGCGTATCTCTGAGAAGAGATGTAGCGTACGCAGGCCTCTGAACTATGTTACATTGAGGCTCGCAGGCCTATTACAGACATAATGGAAATAGATGAGCTAGGTACTAGCAGCGTATCCCTGAGAAGAGATGTGGCGGCTACCAGCCCCTGAACTGTGTTACAATGCAGACATGATGGAGATGGGGCGAGCTAGGGCACTGGTAGCGCTTATCTCTGAGAAGAGATGTATCAGCTCCCAGCCCCCTGAACTGTCTTACAATGAGGCTCGAGGGCCTATTTATTGTTGAGAAACAATGTAGAATCTGAAACGTCCAAAACCCTAACCGTAGGAGATGAAGCACCAAAACTGTGGGCCCCGTTTGGGTAAATTGGTGGTTCAACTTCCCGGGGACGTAACTTTGGCATCCGATCTCCGTTTGACGCGCTCAATAGCTCGTTAGAAAGATCTGTCCGAGGAGTACAACTTTTGAACGAGCAACATCGGTCCATGGACCCATGTTGCTCTCCGCTTTCCCAAAAAACGTTGTTTAGGGCCTCAAAACGGCTCCGGAAGTTTAAGACCCGAAAAACTGCTAAAAATAGTAAGTTGTGCCGAAACTTACAAACTAAAATAACTGATGGTGGGGGTTCAAATGGACTTGATGGGTGGCCACCAATATCCACCGGGATTATTAATGCCCCAAAACGGCTCCGGGTGTGCAGGACCCGAAAACCTGCTATAAATAGTAAGTTGTGCTGAAGCTGAAAAACTGAAAGAATTGATGCTGCAGGTCCAAATGGAATAGGTGGGAGGCCACCGATATCCACCTGGATCAACACACTATTAAAATGTACCCTGATGTCAAGCCGGTACGTCAACGCCATCGTCTTGTTCATCCGAAGAAGGCCGCTGCCATTAAAGCAGAAGTTTAAAACCTTTTGCGTGCTAGTTTCATTTACTTTGTTCTGCTAATTGAGTGGGTTTCCAACATCGTTCCTTTTATGAAAAAACAAGGAACCATCAGAGTGTGTGTCGATTATCAGGATTTCAATCTTGCTTGTCCAAAAGACAACTATCCTACTCCCTTTATCGACCAAATTATTGATGATTGTGCTGGATACGAAATATTTTCGATCATGGAAGGATTTTCTGGATACAATCAAATCAATAGCCGCCCAAAGGACCAATATAAGACATCATTCATCTATCCTTGGGGCACATTCACTTTTTGGAAACTCCCTTTTGGTTTAAATAACGCTAGGGAAAATTTTCAGATAGTAATGGATTATGCTTTCAATAACATCAAGCACATTGTTCAACCCTATCTAGATGATTTACCTACACATTCATGAAATCAGACTAATCACCCGATGCATTTGAGAGCTATCTTTTTACGCTGCCGACACTACAAAATATGCTCAATCCACATAAATGTGTGTTTTGTGTTGGTTCTGGTCATTTGCTAGGATTCGTCATCTCAAAAGAAGGAATTTGAATAGACCCACCGAAGTTCCAAGCCATTCTTGATTTTCCTATGCCATAAAATTTACTTCAATTACAGAAACTTCAGGGAAAGACTGACTTCCTAAGGAGGTGCATACCCAAATATGCCGAAATGGCTGAAGGATTTACTTGGCTATTGAAAAAGGGGATTCCCTTCCATTGGGATAAGGTTGCGCAAGCTTCTTTTGATGTTTTCAAGGATACACTTGTCCGGGCGTCATTAATGTATCCCCCTGATTATCAGAGTGGTTATTTCTTATATATCGCAGCGGCTGATACGACCATTTCTGTGGTATTTTCCAAGTATAAAATGGGATAAAACATCTAATCTATTATTTGATTTGTAATCTCAATGATATGGAAGTGAACTATTCGTACGTAGAAAATCTTGTGTTGGCGGCTGTTCAAGTTGTCCAAATATTTTTCCACTATATCCTATTTCGGAAGACCATTGTCATTTTTAATTGCAACCCCATTACTTACATCTTATCACGTCAATTGCTAGGGAGGAAGAATTCAAAATGGATTTTCATTTTGTAGGAATTTGATTTGGAATTCATCAAATCCAAGTCAAAGAATTTTTTAGTTTTCGCTGAGCTTCTCTGTGACCTTCCCTCTGATAATACTGCCACTACGTCGGAACCATCTATTCTTGACGATTCTCTATTTCTGATCAGATCATCTGATCCTTGGTGGGGATTTTATCATTTATCTACAGACTCATACTTTTCGTCCTGATACGTCTCGCTCTGACCAACGACGTATTCGATACCAAGCCAAATATTATTTGATCGTCGGCGATACACTTTATTGTCGTGGTGTCAATGAAATTTTAAGAAGGTGCCTCACTCATGAGGAGGCCGAAAAAGTTTTGAATTATTTTCATGTTGGGGCTTGTGGTGGAAATTTGTTTGGATACGCTACTGTGCATAAGATACTCTGCGTCAGTTAATTTTGGCCTACCATATGTCGTGACTGCATCCTCGTGGTTAGAAGTTGTCATGCATGCCAGATATTTTATCGTAAAATCTGAAAATTACCAGCGCCAATGCATCATGTTGTCTCTATGGGACCATTTCCAAAATGGGGCATTGACTTCATGACCTGTAACCCTCGTTCGTCCGAGGGGCATGGTTATATTATTGTCGCAGTAGACTACTTTACCAAGTGGGCTGAAGCGATACCTACATTCAACAACACAGGACAAACAACTGCATTTTTTTTCTTTAATCATGTCATTTCACGATTTGGGGTCCCACTAGCTATAATCACAGATCATGGTTCGCATTTTCCAATCATATGATGATTGAGTTGACTTCCAAATTAGGACTTTCACATGATAGTTCTACTTCTAATTATCCACAATCAAATGGACAAGTTGAGGATATTAACAATATTCTTAAACGTATGTTTCAACGAATGATAGGAGTTCATAAATGAAATTGGAATTTAGTACTATACTCGGCCTTGTGGGCATACTGAACCACGATGAGAAACGCAACCAGAATTACCCCCTTTCAATTGGTGTATGGTCTAGAAGTTATCTTTCCAATCCAATGTGGAATACCATCATTAAAACTCGCAATCGACTTGTTACCTGACACCTTTGTTGAAGAAGCGTGTATTTTTAACCTCATCCATCTTGATGAAACATGTTGTGAAGCCCAATTGGCCAACAAAGCATATAAGAGACGTATAAAGGCGCAATACGACAAGCATGTCCAGCATCACATTTTCTCAGAGGGTGACCTGGTCCTTCTTTATGATCAGGAAGCTGATGTAATAGGTACAGGGAAATTTGAGCCATTATGGCATGGCCCTATATTTTCAAAAGAGTTCTTTCTAAGGGTGCCTACAAGTTGGTATATTAAGATGGAATTCCATTAGCGCAGCCCCGAAATGGTTTGTATCTGAAACATTACTATGCTTAATTATAAGCATAGTAATTTTTTGTATTATATTGTTTATATATGTTGTTGATTTGCATTTACTGTCTTAATTTTTTTCTAGAGTTTTCTTGAAGTTAGTAATCCTCTTTACATTTCATCGCAGATTTTTGAATCTTTGGAACCATTTGTTGGGTATGTTGATGGTGCTAGTCGTAGTACGCATAATCTATCCTCTGCAATGCAGGCCATTTTCGCTCCGAACGGCGAGTTAGTGGGCTTTCAGGGATTTGTATCGGTTGATCTACAAACAATATCGCTGAGTATAGCACATTGATCAAACTTCTCTCTAATGCCATTTCATTTGGTATTAACCGCATCATCATAAGTTTAGACTCAGAACTTGTGGTATTACAACTTACTAGTGTTTATACTGTTAGAAATCCAACACTGCATCGTATGTTCCTAAGAGTTCAATTGTTGGAAAGACATTTTGATTTTATCCAATATCAACATATTTCCAAAAACTTGAACACATTGATTGATTATTTAGCGAATTATGTTATAAACATACATTTGCAACACATGTAAAGATGCATTCACATAATTAAATAGGATTGCGCAATAAATATAGGAAAAAACTGAAATCAAATAGATAGATAGTTATAGGTTTTTACAAAATTTGTGCCCAAGACACATTCATACTGACCTCAAAATGTATGCAACATGTCAAAAGTAAACTAGTGGTGCTCATGATAACATGCTACTAATCTAGCTATCCTACGCAGTAACTGCATCCAGCGGTTAGGAATGCCAATAGTGTGGCGCTGCAGTCTCATGGGTAACTCTTCCATCTGGAAATATAGAATCCTAAAGGTCAACCCCTGTATGTGCTGCTGAAGCTCAGCAAGTGTCTTAGCCATATCTAAATCCTCAAGGACTTCTCTCCCGACAACCCTCTCTGTTGGCTTATCCGCTCCATGCTCTGGCTCTCCCACTGGTTGAAATCGACCCACATCTGCATTACATTAAAACTTTAGTTTAGACTTGGGAAAACTTAAAAACACAAAAACATGTATAAAACTTAGAAAAATCAAAAAACATGGTCAAAATATTCTTACCTATTGCACCCCACTGAACGCTTTCTGGTAAAGCTAAGTCTAGATCTTCTCGGAAATCGATGCCTGCATATGCATAGTCATCAATGGCAATAATTTGTCACCTGAACTAGGTGGTGAATGTAGTCAAGAACACAATGGAAAATTGACATACATGTCTAGGCATCATTTCTACCCATCTCTGCATCCTCAAATCTCTAGGGTTAGATATACCCAGCGTCACATGCTGAGGTTGCATCAGTGGAATCCGCTCTAAGGAAAAATAAATGAGGATCGAACCATAGTTGAAATTTTTCTTCCTTCCTCCCTTTTCCTTGCTCAGTTGTTGTTTCAATTGAGAAATTATGGCTTCATCCCAATTCAAAGTTGTTGGTTCCATGCACTATAGCGCATACTGCATATAAGATCTATTCGCTACATGGAGTGTAGCAGTACTAGCAAGTTTTGCGATCATGAATGAAATGGTTCTCAATAGAAAATCACGAACATCGTGGATGCTTATTTTCCCATCCTTGCTAGGATCTACCCCTGGATTGCAATACTGCAATATATAGTCTCTCACTGTCTCTCCTCTGAGAGCAGACCCTGAGAGGGAAATAGGTAAGCCTCTCCTCGACAAGCCTGTTAGAAAATAGATATCCTCCACTAAATTTGGGACTACTTTGTTCCCAATATGAAATTCCTCAATTTTCAGATCCCATGCACAAACAAGGAACTCCAGTAGTTCCATCTCTTGCCTCATACCTGATAGACGAAAGTACTTCAATAACCCATAGTCGTTGAGGGCACTTACAGTACCCGAATCATTAAGGGCAATCATGTTTTGTTCTTCATGCTCTCTTTCCCTCCAATTAATTGTCATTTTGTTCTGTTGAATCCCTAAAATACAACCATAAGACTCATTAGGTCCCTTTTCTTGCAAAAAACTAGGAAAAATTTGGGCACAATGCAAGAATCAAAAATGTGAATTGTGCCCAACGCAACCTTGGACAAGAGGCAATGCATTGCATATGCACCTAGCCTTCATTTCAGGTGCATTCCAACCTAGTTTTCGACATCCAAGGGTGCGTTGCCCTCTTTTGAAAATAGATTTACCCTAAAGGGACCAAATCCCTAAAAAATTACAATGAAATGAAACAAAAAAATTACTAAAGGAAAGAGGAGGTTTATGGCACCAACCTGAATCAAACTGCAAGGAAAACCGTCCACATAATCGATCACAATCAACCACTAAAGTTCGGGGGAAAAAATAGGTTCAAAGGTCCAAAATGAAAATGGTAACTTTCAAATGGTAAAAATTAATAGTAAAAACCCTTTTAATTAGTCATTTGATTATTTGCAAATCATATTTATTGTTGTGAATATGGTTGTATTCATTTTTTATCATGAAACATGTATTTTTAATCCATTTGATGTTGTTATGAACAGGTTTGCAACTGATATATCAGATTAGTCGTGCACATTTATTTCAAGAATGATTTGACCACAAAGCATACTTTTATCCTTATTTTTCAAGTTTTGATAAAAACGAAAAATGACTTGAAGAGCACTTTTATCTCTTTTTCGAGCTTCGATAACAGCGAAAAAGGAACCCATGGAGTCTTCTTTTAGCTCTTTTCAGACTCTGATAATGTGAAAAGATTTCCAAGCACTTGTCTTTTCGAGCTCATAAAAGTAAATGAATTGATATCTACTCAGTATAAGTTTAACCCTTTTCCGGACTGAGATAGATTATTTACAAAAAAGGAAAACCTTAGTCGAACATGGCTAGGAGGTTCTCTCATGTATCATTTTACACTTTTTCGGATCTGAGCGACAACTTTATGAAAAAGTACTTATGGATTTTTCTTTTTTCCTCTTTTTCAAACTCTCTAAATATGAAAAAGGACTGGGCTGTCACTATCATTAGGCTCGTTAAAACATAAAATAGCGACAAGCTTGTCGATCATGGCAAGAATCAAGTTTCATTCATCGCTAGACTCGTTAAATTATTAAACAGCGATACATTATTCACCCGAAGGGTTGAATTATAGATCAATCATATGTTATCCTCCTCAAGCTTGTTAAAAAATAAAGAGGTATTGGTCGATAAATGACCGGAGGAAATTTTGGAAAGTGAACAGAACTTTTATGGTAGTAGGTCACTCTTGAACATGACACTTCACTCCATCATCGTGACTATTTGAGTTGGGTAATCTTCTTGACGGTTCATCATACCTTCACTTCGGTTTTGGGTCAATGTTGCCAACTCATTTTAGTGTCGTTGATATCTTCACGAGAAGTCATCCAGTGAATACTCATTCTTCTGCAATACTCATAAACCTTCATTCTCATGCCAGTCATCCCTCAACATTGCTATATCAAGTCACATTTTGTCTCTGAAATCAGTAATTCCCATTTCGCGATAAAGTGACTTCTTGTCGACATAAAATCATCATCCAGGAAGTTTACTTAGAAACATCATCTTCCAGTACCATGAGGCTTGTTACAACATCGACAAGATCCTCGCTTCCGGAACTTTGACCGAAAGATTTTGTTTTGCGTTCGACATCAAATCAAACGATGTCTTACCATGTTCGACTAAAAATCATATATTCGCATGGCTAGATTGTACCCGAACGATCGAGTGAATGAGATAAGAAGACCATGGATATAATTTCAGCCATCCAGGGTGCGATTTCAAGATTGTTGTACAAATCATCTGGACGGTGACCTTACTTACAGATTGTCATCCGAACATGGGCCAATATCTGTAGGCATGTCTATATTGGGAAACATTCCAATGTAGATGACTTTCTACACTATGTACATGTTATTAGATAGTTTACGTGTTGGGCATGGGAATGCCTCCCTCAGCAATTCATGATCAAGATGAAAATATCATGATTTAATGTATTGTAATATTGATGCAGGTCACCACTCTACTTCAGTTCTAACCCATCACATCGTAAAACATCTCATTCAAAAAATATTGTTATTACTCTGACTTCATGCTTTAGGGGGCAGCTGTTATAGGTCAATTTGGGCATCATCCCCCATGACCTAGTCAAACTGGACATCATCCCCAGGACCAATGAAATAGGGTCTATCATCCCCTTACATTTCAGTTGCTACATGCCGTAAGAGAAGAAAAAATCATTCATGGCTTCTATTGTGAGATTTCCAAGGTGAAGTATATGTTATATCACTTATGAGCTCACCAACGTTGCCTCTTAATGGACTAACTGTGTTGCATATGCAGCTCCCTCCATTCAAGGGTGCGTCAGTCAAATGGGAGCGAAATTCTCATTGTTCCGGAATCTCCACATGGCCATTGCCTTCTAGAAGAGTCCATATGTGTCAAAATTCAAATCCATGTGTCCATATAACGCCACTAAACTTGGAAATATGTCTTCCCTATCATTATAAATTCATTCATTAAGAAACTACCTTTAGTTGCCCTATAAATTGAACACAGATCCTAGTGCTAGGGAAGGAATAATTTTGGTAAAGAAATGTTGTTGGATTCTCAATTGAGAGAGTGAAAGAAGTGATATGCTACTGGTGAGATGTCGAATGTGATGAGGTTGGGATGAAGCTGGAGTTGGTGACATCAAATTGATCATTGGTTGTAACCTCCCCCTTCTACTCTTTAATAAAGATTGATTTTCATTTTCCTTATATATGTATATGTTCATGTTTCTATTTCTCATGCAATGGATTCTTGAATGATATATGTGTTTCATGTTTAATCGATTTAAGTGATTAAGATAACTAGGCATCTGTATATTGCAAATATTTTTTTTCTCTCTGTCTATACTAGCAGGAATCAATATGGCGATCTAAGTTGGAGTGGAGGCTACGGAAAAAGCGACAGAAGGAGAATAGGAAGCACTTGGATCACAACTAGGTTCTTCTATCTTTCTGTATGCCCATTTATTCTTAGAGAAAGTGATAGAAAAGTATTTAATATGTTGTTCTAAGTTCCTAGCACCACACTTAGGGAATTTGATTTATTCGTAGATCATAATTCTACATAACACCGGTGAATATCATTGATGACTTATCGCATATTAAATTTAATGGCGAGGGTGAAACAACCATTCTTGAGCATACTAAACGCTTTCTTCAATTTTTCACAAAGCGCGACATCCCCATTGAGGATGTTGGTTGTTAGTTGTTCATTCTCATGTTTGAGGGGCGCGTAAGGCAATGGTGTTATACATTGACCGATGCCTCCACTCACGCTTTTGAACATATTGTCACAGAACTATTTCATGCTTTTGACAAGTATGATTATAAACATTTGTGCAATAAAATTTTGAAATTGTGAAAATCAGATGATGAATCACTACATCATTTTCTCAACCATTTTATGCATTTATGTTTTGAATTTCCAGAATATGAAGTTGAATTGGATTTCTTGATCGGAAGGTTTCTATATCTTGTTTGTGTTTTACTTACTTCGCACGAGTTAGAATCCCTTAAATCACAATCGACATATCTCGCTCACAAAGCTTCTAAATCTGTTACGGACAAGTGTGTTTTTCCAAGTAACCCTTTCATCTAACAGCTCTACTTTCGTAGGTTGAGGTGGGAAAGATTGAGAATTCATTCGTTGATGTACCACCATCTCCTCCCACCCTAAATTCTCAGAATTCCTATGCAATTTTGGACTGCAAGCTTGATGGTCGTGATGAAGTTTTATCTCTGCATCCTCCATCCTTTGGTTCCACTGATCCTCTGGATTGTGGGTTTTTATGTTCTCATGTTTCAAATATTAGTATTTATGTTCACAAGGATTAGGTGTTGGATGGATTTTTTGTTGAGCAGCCAACCTGGAATGTCATTTACGATGAGTATGTGTGGTGTTATCCTCCACAGTGTCCCAAGGCTGAGAATGGAAACCGAAGGAGGTAGCCTCGAACCAATTAGTATTTGGTAGCTAGCCCTGCCAATTCAGAGATGGATCTCTCTGTGATCTTACAGCCAAAATATGATTGCAGAGGGTAAAAATATATTAGGCTATGTGTTAAGCTCAAGGGTTTGAAATTTAGTGTTTTAGCTGGATAAGGGGGAGAGGCCAAGGAAACTAGGTCAGATCTAAAATATTTCAGTTGCAGATATACAAAGGGGGATGGAAGGTATGTTTAGTGACACTTTGAGGTTGTAAATTGTAGTGTAGGGTGGAAAATAAAAGGTTTAAAATGATCATGACGAGCATGAGTTCATTTATCAGAATATGAATAACATAAACATGAAATACCTACCAAAACAGAGCATAAAATTGAGAATTTTGTTTAACAACTTAAAGGAATATCACCGAAATAAAAGATATGGAAAGAAGAAGAACTAATCATTCATAAAATTGATTTACATAAGGAAAACATAGTCACAAAATCATACCACATGAATCCCTACATAATAGCTGCAACTGGCCTTGTATTTCTACAAAAACAAATTGTACACAAAGCTCCAAGCCTTCTACTCTCTGATGTCCATCCTTGAATATGACTGAAAACAAGCTACATATAGACAAAAAACCATATTCCCCTCTCTCATGGGTCAAATCCCTCATTATAGGAATAGTTTACACAAATTTCTCTAACCAAACCTAAGACTGGGGAGGTTAAAACAAACTCTCCTTTTAGCCTTTGACTGACATTTATATCATTAATGACCTTCATAATTACATCAAATTTACATTAAAAAGCTTAATTACATTCATATACATCATGTAAACTCAAAAAAATAGAAATTACATCATGAGAAACCAATTTTTACTGATAGAACTCAAAAATTTGACCTCGAGGGAAAAGCGCAACACATTCTGAGAAAAGCGCGGCGCCATCTAGGAAAATCGTAGCACCAACTTGGAGGGCATTTTTGAGTGACTTCTAGTGCTCCAAATGCTGATATGAAGGTACAATTGGAAAGATTAGGATGTCTAGTTTTCCATAGAATCCTTAAGCAAGCAAAATGGTCTCTCCAATTCTGATAAAAATGGATTCTCCCAAGGTCACTCCAAAAGCGCAGCGCCAGGGTGAAAACAGTGGCAAAAAGTGGTTTTTTAGCATGTTTTTTGCATTTTTCTTCCAACCAAAAGGTTGGCATGGCACAAAAACTATATAACTGACATGTGCAAGTCATAATATATCTAAGCATGTAAATTTTTTGTGATTTTGCGCCCTCAAGGAAAATCACAACGCTAAGGCGTTGTGCTTTTGGCAGTGAGGAATCTCCAAAAATTTCCAAAATGACCAAAAATTTCTCAAAAATAGGGCTCAAAGGTGGAGAAATATATATCTAACCATAATTTTTTTTCCAAAACGGAGAGAGGTTTTTCTTCTTGGGTATTCTATTAACAAAAACATCCGCCATTTTTCAAAAATTCTTTTCCATTTGTTTAGAATCCAAGTTTGAAGTTGGTCACTAAAAATTGCAGAAGCACAATGTGGTCTTTGAGAGGGTGTTTGGATGCCTTCCCATATTATTTTTGGGCTGCAAGTGGTATGGTTGGAAATATTATGATGCCGGTGACACAATGGATTCATTAAGCACTGAAAACACCTCCTCCAAACCCTTGAAAAACTGACTTGAAGTCTAGTTGTCCAAAAGTGCAGGAAACCTCCTGTAGCAACTGTAATTTGGGAATTTCTATAAAACCATAACACGTGCATAAACTGAAGGATTTTTTTGTTCCTTGGTCTATTTTGGACAAAAACCTCTTTCACTTTTGTCAAATTCATCTTCCTTACTTTAGAAACTAATTTTTAAATAGAATTATCCTTGTGTGTAATGTAAACCCTAAATAGCCCACATCTTGGAAAGACTTCTTGAGGAAAGGTGAAGCTATGATTTCTTGGACTTTCATGGGATCATACCTGATTATCTGCCCTCCTTTATACTTCATATTTTCAGTGTGTGTGGTATTTTCTTTCATGGTGAAACCCTAGCTCACTAGGAGGAAGAATTAGGGTTTAGTTTTGGGAAAACAAGGGATTTGGGACAGTCTTGCAGATGGAGGGAAATGAAGGGGTTAGGGGTTGTCTAAATTCTAGGGGAAATTTTAGGGGGTAGGGATAGGTGTTAGGGAGTGTAGGGAGGTGGAATTTTGGGAAATAAGTGAGGGGAAGGGGTATAAATTGCAAACAAGGTCCTAGCCTAGGAAAGTGTCAAAAGTGTAACAATATGCTAAGGTTTGTGGGAAAGTGAGTGAAATGAGGGGAATAGGAATGGGAATGGGAAAATGTTAGGGGAGATGGATGAAGTATGAATGAGGGTGTTTGAGCATAGAATGCAGGGATTTTACCACAGTAAAGAAATAAAATGACTAAGAGACCAAAAGCACAGTGAAACCCTAGGAGAGGGTAATTCACTGAATTTTTGTGAGCAAATTGATGAAAGGAGGAGTTATGGAGGTGACAACATTGATATTTTTTAGAAATGATGTGATGTGACTACAGCATGATCTTATTTGAAATTAAATTTTACCTTTACCTTTATTCATTTTGTCCCTAAGCTGCTAACTCCTTTTATGATGACTCAAATGATGAACATGACTCATTAGGGGAATTTTGAGGTCTAAAATAGGCCTCCTAAGGAAAATGTACAATCAAAATTCACTTTATGAGAACCAATCACATTTTATGGGATGCCACCATCCCCAATAGTTGAGGTGGCATTGCTTGAGTTAAAGGTACATACTTGTCACATTCTCAATGGTAGATAAAAACTAATGGTTAACCATGGTAGTGCTGTAAGTATTTTTAAAGTCATAAAGTAAAGTACTCATAATAAATGTCATTTCACATTTTTTGAATAAAATATTATTATTTTCATTTTATATTTTTTTTAAAGAAACAATGCATATCCCTACACAATCTTCATGTCTTTACACACTTTTCAATAAATATTATATTTGATGTATTCATATATTTATTTTTAAATTATATTTTCATCTCATTCTATTTAATATTACGATTTCAAATTAATTATAAGTTAATATCTATAAATGTATATTATTCATTTGAAATCAAATTAAATAAAAATATAGCCTCGTAATTTTAGGATAAATCAAATCTATAAATAATATTATTATAATATTAAAAGCAATACAAAAATATTAAAATTAAAGAAAAAAACATATTAGTTTTATATGATGAAAAAAGGTATATTAGTTTATTATAATATTAAAAGCAATACAAAAATATTAAAATTAAAGAAAAAAAAACATATTAGTTTTGTATGATGAAAAAAGGTATATTAGTTTTGTATGTTGAAAAAAGTTATATTAGCTTCAACATAGTTTGGGGGAAAAATATATATATATTTCATTGTATATAAATTTTATATTATACTTATACATATAAATTAAATCTATTTCAATATTTTTTTCATTAATTTAAATACAACTCAAGTCATTTCATTATGATTGTATTAATATTATATATTATTATATAGAATATTATGAAAAATAATCTAAATGTTATATTCTATATTATTTCTTCTTATGTTATAAATCAAATCAATTTAATATGTAATATAAAATTCATACATAAAATAATATATTACATTTATTATATTATATTATATTATTTTTATATAGTATATTAATTACATGTTATTTCAAGATTTAAATAATATAAATTCTAATTAATAACATATTATATAATTAAGAATTTATGAATTTATATTTGTATTATATTTTAAGTTATTTAAGTACAAAGGACAAATGCATTAGTTGTTTCATGATATTGACTTTTTCTTGAGAATTTCATTCTTATTTATAGTCACATCAATACGATTTTTTTATTAATTTTATTTTTGTACAACTTTTGAATTGAATTTATCTATGGTTACATGGATTGTGGTGTAAAAATGAATTGCAAATTCATAAATATTATTTTATTGGTTTAACTATTATTTTATTATTTCCTTAGGAAATCCATTTGAAATGTGATGTTGCAGTCACATTTATTTATTATGATGACTCAAATGATGAAC
Source organism: Pinus albicaulis (assembly GCA_034641835.2). Classification (NCBI taxonomy): domain Eukaryota; kingdom Viridiplantae; phylum Streptophyta; class Pinopsida; order Pinales; family Pinaceae; genus Pinus; species Pinus albicaulis. The sequence continues at coordinate 636,695,024 of CM076571.1, forward strand.
ATGACTCTTTTTTTATTCTAAATGAATGACATTACGATGACATGTCATATGAAAACCTAGACCATGACCTAAATGATGACATATTATCTTTTTCATGACCTAAGACACTCGAATGAAGACATGACCATGATGAGAGATGAAGACTCATATCAGGTGGAGGGAGTAGCAGTGACCTAGACACACCAATCAATGATCAAATTTTATTTGAGATTTCATTTGGAACTATAAAATTTGACTTAGGACCCTATCAACAACTTGAAAGAGCACAATTTGATCACTAGTGACTGACAAGACTGGAAGATATTAACATTAGCTCCAACTCGGGATGGAAACTCCTTTAGGATGTGTCAAGAACGTCGTATACCAGGTAGCCTCATCCATTGGGAAATGGAGTCAAAAATGAAAAACAAGACTTGAAACTTAAATGACTTGACACACTAAAATAACTTCACAAACTGAAACTCACTACTAACTGAACTTATTTATGGCAGCAGACCATTGAGATTTGAGGGCTTCAAATCCTGATGATAACCACCCGCCTACTGAAGATATATATATAAAATCATGTGAAACGATCCTTCCAGTGTAACCAATCCATCAAATGGCTACTTACTTGAATCACGCTCACATTTTCCTTGAGCAGGCAGAAAAAACAAAAGCCAGGCAACTCCAAGTGTCCATTGAAAATATGCTTCTGATCCATAAATACAAGAAAATAAATCTTCCATGCTAACTGTAGAAAATCAGTAAAAGGATCCTCGATAATTTGAATTGTCGCCTTGTCTTGAGATCCAGCAAAAACATAGACACACCCTTCATTTGGATCTGAAAGAAAACTTAGGTGTTGATCCATAGGAAGGCATAGGGAAGTATGATTTTTTTCTAGCTAAGTGTTCGTTGTAAATTCTTCAAGTATGAGCAACTCTAATTCTATCTCTGGAGGAAAATCATTATGTGCAAGAGGCTTTAAAACAATTTTTTCCTTATTGCAACTCTCCTCTTCATATTCTACTCGCAATTTTTTATGTTTATTCTCTGCCATAATGTCTAGAGATCCTTGTTCATTCATTTCATTAGAAACCTCATTTTGGTCTTCACAAACCTGATCTTGAAATAAACACCCAGAGAAATAACAATCTAAAAAAACAAGTGAATGACCCTCTTCATACCTTTTTTGGTGATTTGGAAACTGCTGAATTATAGAGGTCAGTTCTTGGGGCTGAGTATCCTTTGGAGAAGTTGGCCTCTTCAGACTCGAAGAGATAGGCATGTTTCTGTTTCTCAAATTATGTTGCTTCTGCACTAAGCTGAGCGCATTTTGGTAACCTCTCCGATAATTTGCAGTCTTTGTTGCTAACATGTCATCAATCTCAAGAGAGCGAACCCGTTTTTCATTATTATTGAGCTTAGAAGATGGAATATGATTATCATTATTGAAATCCTGCTCAATTTTATTTACAGTCAAAGGATAAACATCTACTAGCTGGGAATTTTCATAACTGATTTCTGACCTTTCATCTTAATGCAAAGAAAACTCAAAGAAATCATCTACAATCTCATCAATCATTAAATCTCATCATCAATATCAATCCCTATGAACTGAAAAAGGTGCTCAAACTTTCGACAGATATTCTCTATCAGCAATAAGGAAGGATAATGTTGCTTATAATTGTCACAAAATTCTACATGAAAATATTTAAGTGAATATAGACTTGCAGCAAGAAATCCCTCATACCATGACTTGGCATCATCCTCTAAGGTTTCCATGAACATCTTCATAAAAAAATTCTAAGGAAACTGCAAACCTAACCTATGTATATGTATATGAAATTTAATCCAATGTATAGTAGCATTGTCATCTTTTTCATTTATGAACCTAGGTAGATCTGTTTTACAATCTGTGTGAGGTATTCGATTTGGAAAACCAGGAATATGAGATCAATTCATAGGAGCATACCTTCTAGCGGTTGAACGCATCTTGATACAATAGAACTGTGTTTTTTTCTACTATTGATTCTTAGGCTAATGAAACTACCAATGAAACCCTGATTTCTGGATCCTATTTCCAGTGAAGTCTTTGGATCAAGTTGAAGTTGATTGGAGTCTCCAGGTGAATGTTTCAACCTAGATATATATCTGACCGTTGTCTACCATCATCAATCAGAATTGATCTTTGTCATTATCACCCAGGGAAAATATGATCTTTCGTTCCCCGACAACGGCGCCAGAAATGTTATCCTCCACAGTGTCCCAAGGCTGAGAATGGAAACCAAAGGAGGTAACCCCGAACCACTTAGGATTTGGTAGCTAGCCCTACCAAATCAGAGAGGGCTCTCTATGTGATATTACAGCCAAAATATGACTGAAGAGGGTAAAAATATATTAGGCTAGGTATTGAGCTCACGGTTTGAAATTTAGGGTTTTAGCTAGATCAGGAGGAGAGGCCAAGGAAACTAGGTCAGATCTAAAAGATTTTAGTTGCAAGGATACAAAGGGGTGTGGGAGGTATGTTCAGTGACACTTTGAGGTTGTCAATTGTAGTGTAGGTTGGAAAATCAAAGGTTCAAAATGAGCATGATAAGCATGAATTAATTTATCAAAAGATGAATAACATAAACATGAAATTCCTACCAAAACAAAGCATAAACTTGAGAATTTTGTTTAACAAATTATAGGAAGATCACTGAAAGTAATTCATAAAAGTGATTTATAGAAGGAAAACATAGTCACAAAATCATACCACGTGAATCCCTATATAATACCTGCAACTGGCCTTGTATTTCTGCAAAAATAAATTGTACACAAAGCTCCCAGCCTTATACTCTCTGAAGTCAAACCTTGAATCTGACTGAAAACAAGCCACATATAGAAAAAAAAACAATTTTACCCTCTCTTAGGATTTTATCCCTCATGATATGAACAGTATACACAAATTTCTCTAACCAAACCTAAGATTAGGGAGGTTAAAACACTCTCCTTTTAGCCTTTGATTGACCTTTCTATCATTAATGACCTTCATAATTGCATCAAATTTACATTAACAAGCTTAATTACACTCATCTACATCATGTCAACTCAAAACAAGAGAAATTACATCATGATAAACTAATTTTGACTGATAAAACTCGAAAATATGACCTCCAGGGAAAAGCGCAACACATTCTGAGAAAAGTGTAACGCCAACTTGGAGGGCAATTTTGAGTGACTTCCAGTGATCCAAATGCTGATATGAAGGTACCATTCGAAATATTAGGATTTATAGTTGTCCATAAATTCCTTAATCAATAAAAATGGCCTCTCCAAGGCTGAGAAAAATGGATTCTCCCAAGGTTGCTCTAAAAGCGCAGCGGCAGGGTGAAAACAGTGGCAGAAAGTGGATTTTTAGCATATTTTTTGCATTTTTCTTCCAACTAGAAGGCTGACATGGCACAAAAACCAAATAGCTGACATGTGTAGGTCATAATATATCTAAGCATGTAAATTTTTTGTGATTTTGAGCCCTCGGGGAAAAGCGCAGCGCTAAGGCGTTGCGCTTTTGGCAATGAGGAATTTCCAAAAATTTCCAAAATGACCAAAAATTTCCCAAAAAGAGGGCTCAAAGGTGGAGAAATATCTCTCTAGACATATGCTTTTTTGAAAAACTGAGAGAGGTTTTTTATTCTTTGGTATGTTATGAACAAAAACCTCCTCCAGTTTTCCAAAATACGTTTTATATTCTAAGTTTGAAGTTGGTCACTAAACATTTCAAAAGCACGGAAAGCTCTCAGCAGAAGCGCAGCATGGTATTTGAGAGGGTTTTTGGAGGCCTTACCAAATGATTTTTGGGCTTCAAGATATATGGTTTGAAATATTATGATTTCTGCTACATTATGGGGTCATTAAGCACTACAAACACCTTCTCCAAACCCCTGAAAAAACTATATTTATGTCTAGTTGTCCAAAACTGCAGGAAACCTCCTTTAGCAATTATAATTTGGGAATTTCTCTCAAATAGTAACCCCTGTGAATAAACTGAAGGAGGTTTTTGTTCCTTGGTCTATGATGGATAAAAACCTCTTTCATTTTTTTCAAATTCATCTTCCTTACTTCATAAACTAATTTTGAATTATAATTGTCCCTGTGTGCAATGTAAACCATAAGCAGCCCACATCTTGGAAAGACTTATTGAAGAAAGGTGAAGCTATAATTTCTTGAACTTTGGTGGGAACATACCTAATTTTATTCCCTTTTTTACACTTCTTCTTTTCAATGTGTGTGGTCTCTGCTTCCATGGTGAAACCCTAGCTCACTAAGAGGAAGAATTAGGGTTTAGTTTTGGGAAAACATGGGGTTTGGGACAGACTTGTAGATGGAGGGAAATAAAGGGGTTAGGGGCTCTCTAAATTCTAGGGGAAATTTTGGGGGGTAGGGATAGGTGTTAGGGAGTGTAGGTGTTGTATCTTAAGAAATAATCTCTTGGCTATGGTAAGGAAACAGTGCTCAAGACATATATATATATATATATATATATATATATATATATATATATATATATAATGTCACATGGTCCTTTCTTAATCACCTTCAGATATTTTTCATTAAACCCTCAAGAATCAAATGCTACAAATGCTTCACAATGCCATTATCCGCTGATATTAAATGGAATGATTTAGAATAACATGAAGGAAGGAAGCCCAAACTGATATGTTGATAAACAATATCTATCACTTTTAACTTCAGAAGAATTTTAAGACAGAGGAATAGTTAAAATGAAGGAGCGCCCATTAAGGACTTTTAATTCTTATTTACATATGTAAAAAGAGACCTACAGATTCATTACTTCATTTTATTCATAGACAGAAAATACATAATGTAAACTAGAGAAACATATCAATATCAAAAAATGTCAGTATCTTGATCTTCATTCATTAATCATTTGAAATTTGAGTACAAAATTTGCAGTAGTTTGAAGGTCCAAAACTCGGAACCTTTCCCTCTCAATTATTTTACTTTAAATACAATGAAAAGCAGTTTGTAACTGCTGAAACTACTCCTAACTGCTCAAACTACCTATTACATATCATCCAAAAGTCTTATTACAATTACACTCTTAAAACAGATAAAATAAAAATTAAATCCTAATCTATTTGTTTAATATGTATTCTTCATCGAAAACCTCCATAGAGAATTTCTTACTGTCAGGTACAAACCGCTTCGTATCTGGCTTCAGGAAAAAGATGAATTGTTTGAATTCTTGACCTGCAAGGCTATCATGATGTGCTATCAATGAATCATCAGTGAATTGGACATAGGAATCTGACTCAGGGTAACACAGAGCTTGATGAATTAATAGAGCTGAGACCTGCAAGGCATTTTCTCCTTGACAATTCATCACGAAACACTTGCCCAAGTATATGACAAACACTAACTAGTACACAAACTCAGGGAAAAGGTGTGCTCTTGGAATGCATGCAGACAGAACACCTGTTTTGACCATGGAAGTAAAAATTGGTAAGGCTTTGTCATTCAGACAAACCTGTTGATAGAACTGAAGATGATCTAGGGAACAAATAGTATCCTGAATATCCCTCTCAACGTCCATGAGAGGAATATGACTGGATGAACCTGACAGAGATGGACGCTTGGCCATAATTCTGATTGGGGTGATGAACAATAACAAGGTGGTGAATAACAATGAAAGGTAGAGACACAGACAAATTGACAAGTGAAAAATAATAACAATAACCTTGTGAAATGCGGACCAATTTTAAATAGGTGACGCGGGTTTGTGAAATAAATGGTGAATTAGCACGCCAACAGATCGTTAAACGGTACTATGACATGGCCACTATATGTCGCCAGTTTCTTACATCATTGCGGGAGCCTTGAAGGTACGAAGGACTTATCAAGGTCATTCCTCCACAGTTAATCTTGTCCATATATCTTGATTGGCCCCGCAGTGAACTGGGTCAACTGCGAAGGCACCCTCCTTGTTAACCAACGCGCTGAAAGTGCCCGCGGGTTGACACTTTCATTTCTTGCCAAAAAAATCATTGGATCTCGCTCATAAACCTGCTCGTTATTTAACTGAGTACTGGGACCCGCTTTCATGAAAAGTTTAAAGTATTAAACTTTACACTTATATAAAAAAAATATTACATCTTTTATGCTAAAGTATGAGAAACTTTATACTTTAACATACATTTTCATAGTTATCTATTTTTTTTTATTTTTGAAAATTTTAAAATAAAGGATATCGCAAATGAGCCACAACATCTGGCTCCACCTGGGGATAGTATTTTTTGCCACAAAACACTAAGAACTGCATATTAGTGCCTTCTCTTCAGGCATGGAGTCAAATACTATCTGATGAAATATGAACAATGAGCAAACCGAATATGTACAATGGTGAACCATAAAATCTCAATGCTGGAAATAATGTTTCAGATACTGCCAATTCATAGGTTGTTCCATTTTTTCTCCATCAAGATCCTCCAGCATGAATGTGTTATTTGATCTAGCCTCTACAATCTTGTATGGGCCATACCAGAGTGGATCAAATTTACCATGCTTTCCCTTCTCTTCCCTTCTGGTATCCCATCTTAATACAAAATATCCAGTTTGAAAAAGAAGCTCTTTTTCTTTTCTATAAAAAATGGACTTCATCTTTTCTTGGTAGGTGATCAGATTTTCTCGACTTTGTTCATGCTCTCACTTGATTCTATAACCTTGTTTAGCCTTCTCACCAATGCATTTGGTTCTTATTGTGCTTCTTGAAGAAAATAAATCATAGGTCTAGCCAATTGAGTAGGAAATAATGCTTGAGTGCCATAAACCAGTTCATAAGGAGACTTACATGTAGATCTTCTAGTAGTCACTCTTACTGCCCAAAGAGAAAATGTCAACTTTGAATCCCAATTTTTCTGATTTTCATTAATTGTCTTCTTTGAGATTTTAACCATTGTCTTATTGGAAGACTCAGCTAGCCCATTCCCTTGAGGATGATATGTTGTAGAATGAGACAGAATGACATTACATGTTTGACAAAAATTAATGAATCTAACTAAATTGAATACCTGGGCATTGTCAGTTATAATCTTGATTGGACACCCAAACTTGTTGAAGATGTTTTCCTCCAGAAACTTCATTACTACCGGATCGTTTGCATTCCTAGTAGGTATTGCCTCCACCCACTTTATGAAATAGTCAGTGGCAATTAGAATCCATTTAAACTGCCCACTTGATGGTGGATTGATTTCCCTAATAAAATCTAATCCCCATTGTCTAAAAGGTTCTTCAACAAACATTGGGAGAAGAGGTAAAGGAGCTAACCTTTTATTTTCTGAAAATAATTGACATTTCTAGTAGCTTCTGACCATTCTGTATACATCAGCAAACAGGGAGGGCTAGTAAAAACCTGATTTGAGAATTTTGTGTGCAGTAACTTTAACTATAATGACCTCCACATAGATTTGCATGATATTCTCTTATAACTTCCATTGATTCTCCTTCTGTCAAACACAGCAACAAAGTGCCAACAGGATCCTTCCAATACAAATTAGCATCAATCATAACATAAGGCTGAGATTTGAGCCTAAGAGATATGTATTTTGTTCTGTTTAATGTGGTTGGGAAAGAGAAAAAACATAAGTAATGAACAATATATTTATACCAATCAGAACACAAGAAATTGTATTTAATTGTTTCCTTTGAACTACTCTAACTGCTTTCCTCAGTAGCTTCATCTAAAGGTGCCAGCAAATTGATCCCCAAGGCTTGAAAATTATATTATGTCAATAAATTTTCCAATCATTGTCCTTTGACCAATTTAGTAGGTTTGATATCTAAGTCATATTCTTGAATCTTAGCTATCCATTTTCCTTGTTTACCTTCCACATCATTTTGTATCAACACATCCTTCACAGCAGAATTAGGCACATAAGCAACTATTTGGGACTGCAACACATAAGTCCTGAACACTTTTAATGCTTTAACTAAAGCATATACATGTTTCTCCAAAATATTATACTTAAGTTCATCATCCCTTAGGACATTACTAAAAAATGCCACGAGTTGTTCTTTGCCCTCTCCATTCTTCTGTAACAGCACATCAGCAATGGTATAAGGTGATTCAAATGAAAATATTTGAAAAGGCTTCTGATAATCTGGACTGATCAAAACAGGAGCTTCTTGAAGAGCTTCTTTAATCCTGGCAAAGGATTCTCTTACATCCTTGTCCCATTTTACTTTAGCATTTTTCTTCAGCATATATGTTATGTTCCTGACAATTTCAGCATAATTTGGGACAAATCTTCTTAGGAAATAAATTTTACCTAGAAACCTCTAAATATCCTTTTTACTCCTAGGCAAAGGAATTGTTTGAATAGCTTCAACTCTTGTTGGATCAATTTTCACCCCCTTATTTGAAACTATATGCCCCAGCAAATTTCCTTCCTCCAAAGCAAACAAGGAGTTTTGGGGATTTAGTGACAACCCAAACATTCTGCATTTCAAGAAATATTTTTGCAAATGCTCCAAGAATTCATCATCAAAACCTGAAAAAATAGTCACATCATCCAAATAGATGACTACAAACTTATCACCCACAAATGCTATGTCCATTTCCCTTTGAAAAGTTGCACCTGCGTTCATAAGACCGAATGGCATCCTGGCATACATGAATGTTCCCCAAGGTGTGGTAAAAGTTGTTTTATTCTGATCTTCATTTTCAACAGCTACTTGGTTGTACCCGGAGAAACCATCAACCATAGACAATCTATATGCTTGTGTTACTTTCTGTAAAATGTAGTCCATCTTAGGCAAAGGATAATTGTCTTTCAATGAGGCCCTATTCAAATTCCTAAAATCAACACATAGCCTTATCTCTCCATTATTTTTCCTCACAGGAACCAAGTTAGAAACCTAGTCTGAATATCTAAGTGGGACTATGATTTTTGCCTGCAGCAATCTCTTCACTTCCTTTTCAATTGGAGCAAGGAGCAATGGATTAATCTGCCTAAGTTTCTGCCTGTGAAGCTTAACCCCATCCTTCAATGGTATTTTGTGTTGAATAATATCCAGATCATATGTCTTCAAGTCCTCATAGGACCATGCAAATACATCCATATATTTCTTGAAAAGATCAATGTACCTTTCTTTATAATTCTTAGGAACTCCTTTGAATAACTTGACAACCTTGGGCTCCTGCTGAGTTCTCAGATTACAATATTCCATCTCACCCTCTTGAGATACCTTCTTTTGATCCAGTGCTACATCATTTGAATCAAACAGTCTTTCAAGAGGAACTAATCCTCTGGGCAATATATTGTCTTTCAACTGGATTATCTTTTGATCACCTATGGATTGCTTAAGATTTTTCAAGTCTTCATTCTGATTAGTTTGTTCACTTTCCTGATATATTTCACTATCTTCAAAGTTTTCAATCATTGTCAGGAAATGATTGATCTGTTCATCATCTTCAAATACCTGTCAGTGCTTAACAATATCAGGGATTGAGGGTCTATGTCTCAACTCAATCTCATACCTCAGTTTCAAATTAATGGGTGGCTTGAACGTACTAGCTGCAACTGACAGTGAATCTTCCATTTTGTTTTCTTCTCTTGGAATGAATTGAAGATTCAAAGCTTCAAAATAGTTTTCAATCAGGTCCTATACTTCATTTCTATATGACCTCAACCTTTGATGTTTGGTTTGACAGAGATTTTTAATCTGTCTTATAATCAACTCAGAATCACCAAAAATAGAAATACAATGGATTCCCATTTGTTTAGCAGTTTGAAGACTCAAAATTAATGCTTCATACTCAGCTACATTATTCCTTGACTCAAATTCCAATTTAAAAAAAAAAAAAAGGTAAAAGATTACCTTCTGGAGATATCAGTAAAAATCCAGCTCTTGTGCCATCTTTTGAATAGGAACCATCAAAATAACACTTCCAAATTTTGTTTGAACCCAGATCATTATGTACAATTGCTAAAGAGAGTTGCTTCTCTAAGTCTTCAGCAAACTCTGCATCTTCATGCAGCATCAAACAAGAAATATCTTCCTTCTCTTGACCATATATAGGGGAATTTCCTACATCTTTCTTTGTGGTAGTTTTAACAAATATTGTTTCTCTGTATAACCTTATTTCTTCCCCATTGAACACAGGAATGATATTATATGTGAAGTCGAATTTTAAAACACCTCCAAGCTTCGCTCCCCAAGATCTGGACAAAAGCATACCAAATCTGGCTAGAATATCTACAACTACTACATCCATCATGATGCTTTTGGCTAGAATTTGGGCCAGGGATACTACCATGTCTTTGATAAGCCCAATACACTTAACCCTTTTTGAATCAAATGAATAGAGGTCTCTTTAGGGCTTAGTAATTTTTAAATTCAATTCTTTCATTACAGATAATGGCATGAGATTATGTGATGCACCAAAATCCAACATACAATTATGAAGAATAAAATCATGAAGAAGTAGTGATATATAAAATAGGGGAACTGGAGAATCTACCTCCTACACATGTGGACCAAAAGTGATTACTGGTTTTTCCTCTTGTAAATTCACAGTATCACCAATATCATCAAACTGAGAAAGATTAATGAATTCTGCAATTTCCTTCTTGTAACCTGGTGTCTTAGCTAACTCAAGTAGGGGTACTTGAATTTTGATCTTTTCTAGCTCTTTAGATAGACTTAAGGCTTGATTTTGTTTGAAAATATTCTCAAGTTCTTCTTGATTTCTGTTAGGATTAGTAAGATGTTCAGGCACGGTAACAACCTTCTCCAAATTATTAGTATCAATAGACTTATTTTGAGAAGCCTCGGCCTGTTGTTTTTCATTTCCACTCATTGGATTCATAGGTTGTTTCCCCTTCTAATTGTTTTACTGAGTTCTTTAGTTGTGGAGTCGTCGTTGGAGAAGGGACTGACTCTGGTTCTTTTTCCTCATCATCCTGAGTCCTTGATCTTAAATCATACTTCTTATGTAGCTCTGCTTGCATAAAATCTATGAATTGCTTACAATACGCATCCATCTATTCTTGGTCAAATGACACCTCAGCGTCGGTGCATTCTTCTTCACATTCTTCTTCTTCCTCATCATCTTCCATGTAAACAGCAGATATCTGATCTTAAACTTCTTTTTTATCATCCTCAGCAGACTGTGAGGGTGTTGCTTCTATATACAAAGCTGCCTAAACTTTATCCTAATCTCTTCTTTCCCTCTGCAAAATTTGCAGGGGCTTTTTTCTCAATTAAGGATTGAAAACTCCTCTGTTTTGTTGTGTAGTCCTTTTATTCTCTAGCTCCATCTTCACTAATTTATTTGAAAATTTCTTGATAACCTTTTTCATGCCATCAATCCTCTGGTCTTGTGGTGATTCTTCTTTGGCCTTACCTTTATCTTGAATTTACTGCTTCTCTTATGTCTTCCTAGTAGCAGTAATATTTGCTTCAATCTCCAAAGCATCAGTTTGTATTTGTTTAAGAGTGGGAGATATCCTCTCTCTTGAAGTGAAACTAAAATCTGACTCAAAAGCTCCAGCAAAAGCAACCCTTGCTCCAACAGGAGGAGGTTTCATTTCTGTGGGTAAACTATTATATAATTTGTTGAATATTTTAATAAAATCATTCATGTTTTCATTAGAATTTTTCTTGATTGCATTAAATTCATTTAATGAATAACCATGATCTCTTTTTTCACCCCATCTTTGGGTGAATTGTGTCTCTAATTCTTCCCAATTATTAATTGAGCCATTTGACAAACCTTTAAACCATTTTCTTGCCTCTCCATTCAGAGACTGTACAAAAAGTCTCATCACTACATCAAGATGTTCAACATTTATATTTTCAACAAAAGTGCAAAACAGTGGCAAGTGTTGTTATGCAGTTACTTCATCTTCGCCAGTAAAACAAGGAAGTAACTTGAGATATTCTTGGGGCATGGAATTCATGGGTTGTGGAAGACTTAAATTTGCATACCTGTTCATCAAGAAAGTAGGGGCTGCCATGTTTATGCCTTAATTAACCACTCCTTGAATAGGGGGGGAATCTGAACCAGTTGAGGATGTGGATGAATGGGGTGAAACAACTGATAAAGGAAGGGGTTGATGAACAATAGCAGAAGAACCAGCAACTGTATTTGTTTGAGTCTCTGTACATGTGAATGAAACAGACTCAAAAGATTGCTCTTCTAACCTTGGTTCTTGAAAATGAATTGGTGGGGAAAACGATTCTTGTTCCGAGAAAATGAGTTTTTGGGAAATATCCTTGGATGAGGGGTTATGTGAACTGCTGCCAAGTGCAGGCAGTGTAGCAGCAGGTGTAGAAAACTTCATTGGTTTATGAGCTTTTCTAGAAACCAATTTCTCATGATCTAACAGAATTGGTGCTTTCTGTTTTGAGGTGTCCGACCTCGTATGTGGCCTTTTATATGCCAGAATTATGAAATAAAAGTATAGCCTGATATTTCCTCCTCTCTGAACAACCAGAGGAAATAAAAATAAAAACCCAGGGAATGAACTTTGTTTCTTCATCCCCGGCAATGGCGCCAAAAAATTTTGTATCTTAAGAAACAATCCCTTAGCTGTGGTAACGAATCAGTGCTAAAGACATTTATATTTATATGTCATGGAAATATAATGTCACATGGTCTTTTCTTAATCACCTTCAGAGATTTTTCATTAAACCCTCAAGAATCAAATGCAACAAATGCTTCACAATTCCATTATCTGCTGATATTAAATGGAATGATTTAGAAGAACATGAAGGAAGGAAGCCCAAACTGATATGCTAATAAACAATATCTATCACTTTTAACCTCAGAAGAATGTTAAGACAGAGGAATACTTAAAATGAAGGAGCGCCAATTAAGGATTTTTAACTCTTATTTACATATGTAAAAAAAGACCTGCAGCTTCATTACTTCATTTTATTCATAGGCAAAAAATACATAATGTAAACTGGAGAAACATATCAATATCAAAAAATGCTAGAATCTTGATCTTCATTCATTAATCATTTGAAAGTTGAGTACAAAATTTTCAATAGTCTGAAGGTCCAAAACTCGAAACCTTTCCCTCTCAATTCTTTTACTTTAAATACAATTCAAAGCAGTTTGTAACTGCTGAAACTACTCCTAACTACTCAAACCACCTGAAACTTCTCAAAGTACCTATTACATATCATCCAAAATTCTTATTACAATTACATTCTCTTAAAAGAGATAAAATAAAAATTAAATCCTAATCTATTTGTTGAATATGTATTGGTCCTGCTTCTGTTGTATTCTCTTGACTTGATGACTTGTCTTTCTCTAAAGTTGACGGATCCTTGGGTAAAATAGTCATCCAGGCTCTGCATTTCTTCCAAACCTCAATGTTTGTCTTAGGTGAATTAATCAGCCTGTTATATTCCAATCTAAAAGCAGTGATCCTATTGAATGTTGGCCTTTCTGTAAATAGGTTTTTCACTAACCATAGCAGTCGAAAATGTCTTTGAAGGAAATTTATCTCCGTTGCTCCTTTTAGAATCTGATTCTTTTCATGAGTGTCATCAACTTTTCTTTTTTCACATACTAGTAGTGGTTCATAAGAATCCCATGATAGAATACTGCCTCCAAGGCCCCAGCATGATGGCAAACCTGCACTGGCTCTTTTGTAATATAAATTGTCAAATTTGCTGACTGCTTCTTTAATATTTTCTCTGTAGTCTTCCTGTTGTTATAGGTCAATTTGGGCACCATTCCCAATGACCTGGTTAACTGGGAATCATCTCCAAGACCAATGATCAAGGTTCTATCATTCCCTATCATTTCAGTTGCTACATGCCCTAAGAAAAGAAACAAGACAAATCAAGCAAGACTTTCATCAAGCAAAGGTTTCCATGGTTTGAAGCTTATTATTTAGCATATGAGAGCTCACCAACGCAAGCTCTAAGGAGCCTAGGTGCGTTGCATACGCAGGTAGCCCCATGCAAGGCTGCTCTGCAAAGCACTTCCCGACATTCACAGGTGCGTTGGTCACAATGGGAGTGAAATTATCATTGTTCTAGAATCTCCACTTGACCAGTGCCTTCTAGAAGATTTCACATGTGTCAAGCTTTGGATCCAAGTGTCCATTTGACATCTACATGACTGGAAACATGTCTTGCCTATTTTTGGAAAGCTATTGATTGCAAAACAACCTACAGTTCATCTATAAATTGCACATAGATCTAAGTGTTTGAGGAGGAAGAATTTTAGTAGAGAAATGCTAGAGAATTTTCAATTGAGAGCTTGGTTTGTGAAGCTACTGCTGGAGAGATTTATGCTGTGATGAGGCTTGGGAACTTTGCTGGAAGGTCACTTCAAATCAGTCACTAGGTTGTAACCTCTCCTTCTATCATCAATAAAGAGTACTTCTTATTTTTCCCTACATGCATCTGTGTTAACTTTGATTTTCCATATTGTAAGATCTTGGTTCATGAATGTAGTTTATGCTTTACTGATTTAGCTAACTAGCTTGAATAGATATCTATATTATTGCATCTTCTGTTGTTTCAGTGGTCTTTCATGCAGGAAGCATTCAGCTCACAAACCGCTTGAATTTGAAGCTGCAACAAAAGCAACAGAAGGAGCCATTTGGAAGCGACAGAACAAGTAAGCCTCCAATCCTCTCTGTATATCTGTTCTGAGTTAGGAGAAATAGTAGTATAGTCTTTCACCTGTTGTTCTAGACTAGCACATGTCTAGGGAAGCGTAATTTATCCGTAGATTACAATTATGGTGACTCCGCTGGGGAGAATTTATCTTAATTCTAGGTGTTTTAGTCTCTGATTTGCTTTGTTTATCCACTCAGTAGTTGTTACACATAAATATTAGACTTTTTCAGAGCTTAATTTGCAAAGACAGTGAGTTAAACAGTAGTATTTTTCCTTGTCTACTACGCCCAACGCACCCTTAGACTGGACATAGTGCTTTGTAGAGCACTGTCTCCCTTCCAAGCCTGCGTTGCAGAGCACTGTCTCCCCTTTGAGACTGTGTTGACTCCTGAAAGTGACTGAATTCCCTTGAATTTGACTTTGCAACTTGCTTCCGTTTTGTTTTCTGCTGTGTTCTGAAAATTTTGATGCTCAATTGACCAGTGAATCTATATACTTCTTCCTCCTTTGGCTGAAAATTTGTTCAATGCTTGTTTAGAAAATTTTGTCTTTATCATTGACAAGTTGATTTCAAAGTATTTTTTATGGTCGCATTAAGAATCATTTGCTTTCGAAATAGGAAATTGTCGTAAAATCTTAACTTCCTTGATAGGAGAAATTGTTGTTGAAATCCTCGTGTTTCCTTCAAAAGAGAAATTGTTGTTTGTATTCTTCATTTCTCAAAAGTAAAAAGCATTTGAATTATTGATCTAATGCACCTAGTTTCTTTTCTACATTCATAAAATTAAGGAAACTGGAAATAAAAACTTGCATTTGCATGTAGGATTGTGTGTGTTTTGAAAAAGGAACATTAGGAAATCTGCATTTAGCTTGTGATTCATTGATTTTGTTTTTGTTCATTGATTTTTTTGCTCACGAACTATTTGCTCTCTTCCCTTAGTAGTTAGGTTCTTCATTGAAAAAGATGAAATTGAAAGTTTGTTTATCATTCTTAGCTTGCATTTTAGGAATTTCATATACATCATCACGGTGAACCTGAAAGGAAAATTGTTAAGCAAGATAAACATAAAATAAATCTCAATTTACTTAACAACGCATTGGAACTATAACGATAACATTTAGAAGGTCTAGGCTAGAGACATGTTCTGGCATCGTAAAACATAGCAGCTGTCGTTAACTTGTCTGTGATACATTCCGAGTGTGATACCTCACTCCACATACGTAAGTATATCGTAGCTCATCCACGTACTCTCGAGTATATCGGGCGGTGTTACAGTACGATAAGTATAAAGGGGTGCTCTCACTGTGCGGTTTCACATCAGACAGTGCTAGTACAAACATGGGCCTCCACGTACCTTCAAGTATATTTTGGAGGACAACTTTTAGGTGATATCCATCCATAGTGAACCGACTCAGCCACCCTGAAATTGTGATACACCGAACACAGCATTCTGGGTGATTACCTACCCGTACTTCTTGGTTCGCCAGGAGGTATTCTGCAATTCACGGTTTCTTGGTAAACCCTTTTGCCTAGCATTACCCTCTTTTTGTTTATTTCTTTTTTGGTTAAAATCAATAAGTAATCGTGGAAGAAAAAAATCCTATCCCCCGTCGTTCGCGTAGATTAGCTTTAAAACCACCTTTACCACCGGAAGTTACTTCTGGTAGGCAAAGGAGATCACGATCTGCCGAATCAAGTACAATTCGTACCTCTGGCAAAAATTCATCTTCTAAACCAGAGCTAGCTCAAATTGATTCCACACATCCTGGTTCATTTACTGTTGTCGAAACGGAGTCTTCACAGCTACCTGTGGTCATGATTCATTCAATCGCTGAGACCATACCTCCTGGACCCGACGTTGTTCAATCACAAATTGATCCAGATCCTGTCTCTTCTTTGCTAGAACATCTAAATCCTGAAGTCAAACAACTAGAATTTGTTCCTACCTTGGTCATCCCACAAATTTCTGTAGCCACTGAAACTCCTATATCACACAGTGAACCATCTAAAATATATTTTAGGCCTGTCGGTGAAGTTCTTCCTCCTGGTTTAATTGCGATTGAAGAAATTCCACAACCTGATACACCTTTAACTTCAACCCATTTTGGGAGAGACCTTTACCTGTACCATTCTTTTCCTCAATCATTTCCATCTTCTTTTGTTGATCCTATTTCCATTCAATCTCTCGTCGATTTTGGAAGTTATACATTTGGTCATATAACCATGTCTGAACCAACATCTTCGGTTGGGTTTGTTGTTCCAATTACATCAGCTCCTACCCTCGCTACTCCATCGATGTTCACAACCTCACCTGAGTCATATTTGCACGGTGGCCCTTCGGTCCCAACAAGTTACAAATCATTATCTGGCACTTTCTCTAGTACATCTTCAAGACCATGGTCTTTACCAATGCCATCATCTGGTGTTTTAACTAGTAGTCCTATAGTTAGTACTGAACGACTTGATTCATTACATCCATCATCAGGGAAATATCAAGTCGGTCCTTATGGTTTAATTCCTTTAAGTACCATATCAACTGGACTCCCAGCATTTGGAGAAAATTATTTTCCATCTTATTATCCTCCTTATGTTGGGGGGCAACCTTTGGTCACCCAATACGACAGTACTCAGTCACATTTTGGTCAAACTAATGTTGACATGAATGTTTTTCAATGGAAACCCACTCGGCCTATCCAACCACAAACGGTTGTACACTCGTATCAACTGGTTCAACCTATTACACCCACTTCATTACCACTTGTTAATACATCTATACCCCTGTTATAGAATAAAAATATTGTACATCAACCTTATCAGGAAGGTTCTTCGACTCAATATCATCAAATGTTGGGTCCACGGACTCAAAATCCTTTGGTTAATATACAGCAACCTGTATCAGGGATTATTTATTCACAAGTTGGTGTACCATTTTATGGGATGTCACAAACACAACCTAGTTATAACATTGGTGGACAGACCCCTTAGCAGCCACAAGCAAAAATGCCTCAAACTTAATTTCAACAAGTATCATATCTAGGTTTTGGTCAACAGAATTCTCAAGTGTTTGCTATGCAAAACAACCCCTATCTGGGTTACCAGCAGTAAATTCCATATGATGGTGCTCAAAGACCTATTGCCCAATCAATTCCATCTTACCCTAGCTATGCTCAACCTGACCTTAATAGAAATTTTCCTTTTGTTGCAACCTTGGAATTACCAGATTTAAACTAGTTAACCAATGATCCTATTAATTATGCTCCTTGGTGGTCGGTGATACCTCATAAATTACCCTCTGACATTCCTAAATTCAATGGAAAGCCTAGAGAAGATCTGTCGACTCATGTTATGACTTATCATTTATGGTGTTCATCAAATTCCTTGAATGATGATTCTGTTCGACTACGTCTTTTCCAGCATACGCTCACAGGTCTAGCTGCTAAATGGTACATTGAGTTACCTATAGCTTCTTTCGACAATTTCACTACTTTAGCTACTGTCTTTTTGACCCTTTTCCAGTTATCGATCAGATACGAAATTTGAAAGGAACTCTTGACCAACTTCAAACAGAGTAATGCAACTCACATTTCAGATCATATTCATGAGTGGTGTCTTCGTCGATGAATGGTTAAGACATTTGTTCCCGATCAGCTCCTTGCTGAATGGTTCATTAAGTCCCTGTTACCATATATAACTGAGGATGTGGCTAAAGGTGGCGTCATCACAGAAGAGAAAGTTATTGCTCATGCCCAATATTTAGACTTGATTTACACTCAGTTTGGCACGCTCTATGAAAAAATTCCTACTGTGTCGCGATCTAATTTCAATTTTCCTCCTCAAATAAAGGACTCTCATGCCGGAGACGTCTTGATAGGCATTGCAAATACACACCACACTACTACATCTGATCCTGCTCCTACTTCCGAAATTAATGCCGTGTCATTTGACAAAGGCAGAATTGATAAGCAACCAAGAGGTAAGAAAAAGGGGAAATCAAAGAAAAAGAAAACTTCTAACCCACAGGAAAGATCATCTAATCAACCATCTGGACCACGGAAACCTCGTTATCCATGCATAATCTATAACGAGGAACACTTTGTTAGGGATTTTCCTTACCGTGTTGAAGTCTCAAAAATCATCAAGACTTCTCATGCATCATCTATGTTAACAGACCCATTTCCAAATACGGACACAAATTTGGTTGCTATGGATCTAGCTCCTAGTTCCCAAGTGTTAATGTTATCCAACACAAAACCTTCACAAGATATTTTGGTATTGACGCGCAATAAATACTATGGCAGTACGGCCACTGATCAACCTACTACCTCGACAACAAATCCATCTAATGAATTAGTACCACCTCCTATTATTCCTGAATTGACGATTAAGCCACCAAAGGGAGTAATTCATAAATCGACATATAATCCTCGAGCAAGAGATGCACAAAATTATAATATAGTTGAAGATTTGGCTCAATCCCCTTCAGCTATGTCCACTCTTGAGGTATTACAAAATTTTCCTTCCCAGAAGCAAGCTTTATTGTCGGCCATTGGTGGAATTGATCCAACTGATTCTAATCTTGTCATCTTTAATCATACAGGCTATGTGCTGTAGTTACCATCAGAATTGGCATTCTCCATACAAGAAAATGTTCTCAATCACCTTGTTCATTGCACTATTATTGATGAGGGATCATCTACGTGCATTATGTCTCTAAACTGTTGAAAGTCACTTGGCTCGTCGCGATTATCACAATCATCAACGACGTTGAAGGCTTTTGATGGAAGAACATATAAACCTTGTGGTATTATCAATAACGTGCAAGTTTAATTAGGGGGGAAAACAATAAGTATTGATGTTGAGGTTGTTGATGGACCCCTTGACTATAATATTTTACTCGGAAAACCATGGGTATATGAAATGACTGCTATTGTTCTACATACTTTAGAATGATTGCCTTTCCACATAAAGGTACAATCACAGTCATAAATCAATTATCCTTTTTTGCCTCCGCTTTGCAGGTAACTAGAAGCGTTCTGTTTGTTCACTTAACCCAACTAGAAATTCAGAACATTGGTGTAGGACTCTTAAAGGATTCCACTCTTATGGGAACCTTTGCGTTACCGCCGCCCGCGACGTCGAAAAAAATTGCAAGCATAGAGACCTGCTACATGATCTCCTCCACTCTATCTGGCTTAAGGAAGAGTACGGGTGATTCTAATATTTCTACATTGGATGATTTTTTACCACCCAGCCCTATTGAGCTACAATAGCAATCAATCTATTTGGCTTGGGCGGCAAATCTGAAATTAGCGTCGTCGAGTGTTTGGGTTGATCGTTCATTAGATTTTGGTACTCCATCTGATCCATTTTCCTCAAAATTTTTGACAGATGAAAATATTTTGGAAGCTATGATGTTAGAAGGAGAACCATGGGAAGATTATCATCATCATTCCCATCCTCCAGATTATGAAGAAAATAATCTAAGTGAGCTATATCACCCATCCATCGAAACTTTCTTTTCGAATTCTTTACCAATTAATGCAATTGACTCTGAGCAAAATTTATCTAATATCGAAGAAACGATTTCTATTGATATTTCGACCAAACCTAGCATTGTAGAAAATATTCATGTCGGTGTATCTTGTTCTCCATCACAACTTGATTCATATCTCTCTCTTTTTCGTGAATTTTGTGACGTATTCACTTGGTCTTATGAGGAAATGCCAGGCATAGATACTAGTATAGTTGAACACACTATTAATATGTATCCTGATGTCAAACTGGTGCATCAACGGCTTCGTCCTGTTCATCCAAAGAAATTCGTTGCCATCAAAGCAGAATTTGAAAAACTTTTGTGTGCTAGTTTCATTTACCATGTTCCGCTAACTGAGTGGGTTTCCAATATCGTTCCTATTATGAAAAAACAAGGAACCATTAGAGTGTGAGTCGATTATCGGGATGCCAACCAGGCTTGTCCAAAAGACAACTATCCTACTCCCTTTATCGACCAGATTATTAATGATTGTGCTGGATGCGAAATTTTTTGTTCATGGATGGATTTTCCAGCTACAATCAAATCAATATCCGCCCAGATGACCAACATAAGACAACATTCATCTGTCCCTGGGGCACATTCGCATATAGGAAACTTCCATTTGGTTTAAAGAACGCTGGGGAAACTTTTCAGAGAGCAATGGATTATGCTTTCAACGACATCAAGCACATTGTTCAACCATATCTAGACAATTTACCAGTGCATTCACGAAAATGGACTGATCACCCGATGCATTTGAGAGCAATTTTCTTACGCTGTCGACACTACAAGATACGCCTCAATCCGCACAAATGTGTGTTTTGTGTTGGCTATGGTCGATTGCTCAGATTCGTAGTCTCAAAAGAATGAATTAGAATAGACCCACTGAAGGTACAGGATATTCTTGATTTGCCTGCACCATCAAACTTACTTCAAATTCAAAAACTTCAAGGAAAGGCTAACTTCCTGAGAAGGTTCATTCCAAACTACGCCAAAATGGCTAAAGGATTTACTCGATTATTGAAAAAAGGAGTTCCCTTCCATTGGGACCAAGTTGTGCAAGCTTCTTTTGGTGTTGTCAAGGACCATCTTGTTCGAGCGTCATTAATGTATCCTCCTAATTATCAAAATGATTATTTCCTATATATCGTTGTGGCTGAAACGACCATTGCTATGGTTTTGGTCCAAGTATAAAATGGAATTGAAAATCTGATCTATTATTTGAGTTGTAATCTCAATGATACGGAAGTTAAGTACTCGTACGTGGAAAATCTTGCCTTGGCAGCTATTCAAGCTGTCCAAAGATTTCACCATTATATCCTGCTCCAAAAAACAACAATAGTTTCGGATTGCAACCCCATGACTTACATCTTGTCACGTCAATTGCTAGGGGGCAAATATTCAAAATGGATAGTCATTTTGCAGGAATTTGATTTGGAATATATCAAATCCAAGTCAAAGAATTTTGTAGTTTTGGCTGAGCTTCTCTGTGACCTTCCCTCTAATAGTACTGCTACTACATTGAAACCATCTATTCCAGACGAGTCTCTGTTTCTGATTGGATCATCTAATCCCTAGTATGGAGATTTCATCATTTATCTCCAAACCCAAAATTTTCAACCTAATACCTCTCGCTCTGATCAGCGACGTATTCGATACCAAGCCAAAGATTATATGATCATCGGTGATACACTTTATCGTCATGGTGTCGATACCATTTTAAGGAGGTGCCTCACTCATGAGGAGGCTGAAAAAGTATTAAATGATTTCCATGTTGGGGCTTGTGGTGGACATTTATCTGGATATGCTACCGCGCAGAAGATACTCCGCGTGGGTTACTTTTGGCCTACTATTTTTCGAGATTGTATCCTCGCAGTTAGAAGTTGTCATGCATGCCAGATTTTTTATCGTAAAATCTGCAAACTGCCAACACCAATGCATCCTTTTGTCTCTGCTGGACCATTTACGAAATGAGGTATTAACTTCATGACCTGTAACCCTCCTTCGTCTAGGGGCATGGTTATATTATTGTCGCAGTCGACTATTTTACCAAATGGGCCGAAGCGATGCCTACATTCAACAACACAGGATAAACAGCTGCATTGTTTTTCTTCAACCATGTTATTGCACGGTTTGGGGTCCCACGGGCTATAGTTACGGATCATGGGAAGCATTTTAGCAACCATATGATGTCTGAATTGACAGCCAAGTTAGGATTGTCACATGATAATTCTACTCTTTATTATCCACAATCAAATGGAAAAGTTGAGGCTATTAACAAAATTCTTAAACAAATGCTTCAACGAATGATAGGAGTCTGTAAAAGGAACTGGCACTTGATCATGTACTCTGCCTTGTGGGTGTATCAAACCTCGGTGAGAAATGCAACCGGATTTACTCCTTTTAAATTGGTGTATGGTCTGGAAGCTATCTTACCAATCCAATGTGAAATATCATCATTAAAACTCGTGATAGACTTGTTACCTGACACCTTAGAAGAAGAAGTGTGTCTCCTTAACCTCGTCCATCTAGATGAAACGTGTTGTGAAGCCCAATTGGCCAACGAAGCGCATAAGAGACGTATAAAGACACAATATGACAAAAATGTCCAGCCTCGCATCTTCTCAGAGGGCGACTTGGTCCTTGTTTAAAATCAAGAAGCTGATGTAATAGGTACAGGGAAATTCGAGCCATTGTGGCATGGCCCCTATATTGTCAAAAGAGTTCTTGCTAAGGGTGCCTACGATTTAGTTGATTACGATGGGATTCCATTGGCACAGCCTAGAAATGGGTTGTATTTGAAACGTTACTATGCTTAATCATGAGCGTAGTAATTTTTTGTATTATATTGTTTATATGTTTTTGATTTGCATTCACTATCTTAATTTTTTTTTAGAGTTTTCTTGACGTTAGTAATCCGCTTTACATTTCATCGCAGATGACTAAATCTTCAGAACCATTTGTTGGATATGCTAATGGTGCTAGTCATAGTACGCAAAATATATCCTTTGCAGCGTGGGCCATTTTCGCTCCGAACGGCGAGTTAGTGAGTTTTCAAGGGATTTGTATTAGTAGATCGACGAAAAATATCACTGAGTATAGCACGTTGATCGAACTTCTCTCTGATTCCATTTCATTTGGTATTAACCACATAATCATAAGGTTAGACTCACAACTTGTGGTACTACAACTTACTAGTATTTATACTGTTAGAAATACAACACTTCTTAGATTGTTCCTAAGAGTTCGACTTTTGGAGAGACATTTTGATTTCATTCAATATCAACATATTTCCAGAAATTTGAACACTTTAACTTATTCATTAGCTAATCAAGTTTTAGACAGAGTTTTGCGACATAGGTAAAGAAAATATTCACATCATTGAATGGGATTGCGCATTAAACATAGGAAAAACTCTGAAAACACATAGATAGATAGTTATAGGTTTTTTACAAAAAAAATTCCCAAGACACATAGGTCATCTGACCTCAAAATGTATGCAAAAAATCACAAGTAAACTAGTGGTGCTCATGGTAACATGCTATAGATCTAGCAATCCTACAGAGCAACCGTATCCAACAGTTAGGAACCCCGATAGTGTGTCACTGCAGTCGCATGGGAAGCTCTTCGATCCGGTAATCCGGAATCCTGAAGGTCAAACCCTCTATGTGATGTTGAAGCTCAGCCAGAGTCTCAGCCATATCAACGTCCTGAAGGACTTCTCTCCCGACATCCCTCTCTGTTGACGCATCTGCTTCGCGCTCTGGTTCCTCTACTAGTTGAACACGACCAATATCTGCATTACATTAAAACATTTTGTTTAGTCTTGGAAAGAAATCAAAACACAAAAACATTGTATAAACCTTATAAAAATCAAAAAACATGGTCGAATCATTCTTACCCATTGCACCCCACTGAGCGCCTTCTGGTAATACTAGATCTGGATCTCCTCGGATTCAGTCCACACATGCGTATGCATACTCATCAATGGCGACAATCTTTCGCCAGAACCAGGCGAAGAATGCAGTCAAGAACACAACAGTCGATTGGCCTGCATGCCGACCCATAATTTCACCCATCTCTACATTCGAGGATCTCTAAGACTAGATATATCCAATGTTACATGTTCTGGCTGCATCAGTGGAATCCATTTCAAAGCGAAGGAGATAAGGATTGAACCATAGTTGAAATTTTTCTTCCTTCCTCCCTTTGATTTATTCAGTTGTTCCTTTATCTGAGATAGAACAGCTTCAGACCAGTTGAAGACTGTTGGCTCTAAGAACTTTAGCGCATACTGCATATACGATCGGTTCGCTACATGTAGTGTAACGATGCCAGCAAGTTTAGCGATCGTGAAAAAGATGGTTCTCAAAGGAAAATCCCTGACATCTCGGATGTTTATTTTTCCATATTTGCTAGGTTCTGAACCTGGATATCAATAGTGCATAACATAATCCCTCACTATCTCTCCTCCAACGGTAGACCCTATGAGAGAAATGGGCAAACCTCTCCTCGACAAACCTGTGAGAAAATACACATCCTCAACTGTTATGGACAACACTTGATTTTTTATGTGAAATGCCTCTATCACCGGATCCGATGCTCGAACTAAGAACTCTAAGAGTTCTATTTGCTGCCTCATTCCCAACATTTTGAAGTACTTAAGTAGCCCGCAATCTCTTAAGGCTCTTACAGTAGCTGGATCATTCAAGTCAATCATATCGTGTTCTTCATGTTCTCTTTCTCTCCATGTAATCATCATTATAAACTGATGGAAACCTAAAAATCAACCATAAGATCCATTAGATACCATTCATTGCAAAAAACTAGGCAAATTTTGGACACAGCATGAAAACCAAAAACTTTAACTACGCCCAACGCACTTCCTGGGTTGAGACAGTGCATTGCACATGCAAGTACCCTTCACTGTACCTGCTATGCAATGTAGGTTTCGACATTCAGGGGTGCGTTGCCCTCATTTTGGGTAGAATTTACCCTAGGGGCCTCAAAACCCTAAAAATTTGCAAAGAATGGGAATTAAATGAATACTGAAGGAAAGAGGAGGTTCATGGCACTAACCTGGATCAAACGGCAACGAAATCCGTCCACAGAAACAACCGCAACCAATGACTAAAGTTCGGGGGAAAAATCAGGTTCAGAGCTCCAAAATGAAAATTCTAGCTATGGAATGGTAAAAATGAATAGTGAAACTACTTTATATGGTCATTTAATTATTTTCAAGGTAAATTTATTGCTATGACTATATTTTTATTATGTTTTAATCATGAAACAAGTATTTTTAATCCATTTGATGTTGTTCTGAACAATAAATACAACTAATGAACAGATTAGTCATGCAGATTTATTCAAAGAATGACTTGACCACAAAGCATACTTTTTCTCCTTATTTTTCGAGCTTTATTAAAAATGAAAAAGGATTTGAAGCGCACTTTTATCTCTTTTTCGAGCTTCGATAACAACAAAAAAGGAACCCCTGGAGTCATCTTTCAGCTCTTTTCAAACTCTGATAATATGAAAAGATTGTTGAGCACTTGTCATTTTGAGCTCGTTAAAGTAAATGAATTGATATCTACTCAGTATAAGTTTAACCCTTTTCCAGACTGAGATGGATTATTTACGAAAAAGGAATACCTTGATAAACATGACCAAAGAGGTTCTCTCAGATATTATTTTACACTTTTTCAGATCTGAGTGACAAATTTACGAAAAAGTACTTTTGGAGTTCTCTTTCATCTTGTTTTTGAGACTCTCTAAATATGAAAAAGGACTGGGCTATCAGTATCGTTAAGCTCGTTAAAACATAAAATAGCGATGGGCTTGTCGATCATGGCAAGAATCGAGTTTCATTCATCACTAGACTCGTTAAATTATTAAATAGCGATACTTTATTCACCCGAAGGGTTGAATTATAGATCAAGAAAATGTTATCCTCCTTAAGCTTGTTAAAAAAAAAGAGGTACTGGTCGAAAAATGACCAGGGAAAATTTGGGAAAAGTAAGTAAAGTTTATTTTTGGTATCAATTCGCTCTTGAACATGACACTTCTTTCACTCCATGTCTGTGACTGTTTGGGTTGGGTAATCATCTTGACGGTTCATTCACACCTATGGTTCATCATACCTTCACTTTGGTTTTGGGTCAATGCTGCCAACTCATCACAGTGTCACCGATATGTTCAAGAGAAGTCATCCAGTGATTAAAAACTCATCCATTTGCAATACTCGTAAACCTTCATTTTCATGACCGTCATCCCTAAAATTGCTATATCAAGTCATACCCTTGTCTCTGAAATCAGTAACTCTTGTTTTGCAATAAGGTGACTTCTTGTCGACAACAAATCAATATCTAGGAAGTTCACTTAGAAACATCAGATTCCATTACCATGAGACTTGTTACAGCATCGACGAGATCCTCGCTTCCGGACCTTTGACCGAAAGATTTTTTTTGGCGTTCGACATCAAATCATCTATTCACACCTTACGAAATGTACTGCAATACCTTGAGGGCCATTGACATTAATGTTGTTTCTCTCACATTTATTAACAGCTCACATCATTGGCTGGTAATCAAACGATGTATTTCCATGTTCGACGACAAATCATATATTCGCATGGCTAGACTTTTACCCGAATGATCGAGTGAACTAGATTTGAAGACCCCGGATCTAGTTTCATCCATCCGAGCTGTGATTTCAGGATTTTTGTACACATCATCTGTACGGTGACCTTACATACAGATTGTCATACAAACATGGGCCTATATCTGTAGGCGTGTCTGCATCTCGGCAACATTCCAATGTAGACGACTTTCTGAATTATGTACATGTTATTAGATTGTTTTATGTGTTGAACATGGGAATGCCTACCCTCAGCAATTATGATCAATAGAGGATATATCATGATGAAATGTATTGTAAGATTGATGCAGATTACCATTCCACTTCGTTTCCAGGCTCATCACAATGTAAAGCATCTCAATCAAATGTTCTTATTATTTGGATCTCATGCTTTAGGGGGAAATTGTTATAGGTCAATTTGGGCACCATTCCCAATGACCTGGTTAACTGGGTATCATCTCCAAGACCAATGATCAAGGGTCTATCATTCCCTATCATTTCAGTTGCTACATGCCCTAAGACAAGAAACAAGACAAATCAAGCAAGACTTTCATCAAGCAAAGTTTTCCATGGTTTTAAGCTTATTATTTAGCATATGAGAGCTCACCAACGCAGGCTCTAAGGAGCCTAAGTGCATTGAATATGCAGGTAGCCCCAGCAAGGCTACTCTGCAAAGCACTTCCCAACATTCACAGGTGTGTTGGCCACATTGGGAGCGAAATTCTCATTGTTCCGGAATCTCCACTTGGCCAGTGCCTTCTAGAAGAGTTCACATGTGTCAAGCTTCGGATCCAAGTGTCCATTTTTGGAACATCTACATGACTAGAAACATGTCTTGCCTATTTTTGGAAAGCTATTGATTGCAAAACAACCTACAGTTCATCTATAAATTGAACACAGATCTAAGTGTTTGAGGAGGAAGAATTATAGAAGAGAAATGTTGGATAATTTTCAATTGAGAGCTTGGTTTGTGAAGCTACTGCTGGAGAGATTTATGTTGTGACGAGGCTTGGGAACTTTGCTGGAAGGTCACTTCAAATCAATCACTAGGTTGTAACCTCTCCTTCTATCATCAATAAAGAGTACTTCTCTTTTTTCCCTACATGCATATGTGTTAACTTTGATTTTCCATATTGTAAGATCTTGGTTGATGAATGTAGTTTATGCTTTACTAATTTAGCTAACTAGCTTGAATAGATATCTATATTATTGCATCTTCTGTTGTTTCAGTGTTCTTTCTTGTAGGAATCAATCAGCTCACAAACCGCTTGAATTTGAAGCTGCAACAGAAGCGACAGAAGGAGCCATTTGGAAACGATTGAACAAGTAAGCCTCCAATCCTCTCTGTATATCTGTTCTGAGTTAGGAGAAATATTAGTATAGTCTTTCACCTATTGTTCTAGACTAGCACCTGTCTAGGAAAGCGTAATTTATCCGTAGATCACAATTCTGGCCCAACACCCGCAATCACTATTAACAATCAATTTTTTAATTTCTACAGCATATAAAATCCTATCTTTAATCTCATTCTCCTCTAGTTCTTGGTCAGTCTTAGAATCAATGAAATCAATAAATATCCTTGCCTAGATAGCTCTGTTAATTGTCTTCTGCTTGTCTGCCCTAACTTTCTCCTCAAAATCCTTGATAATGCTTCTTTCTTCTGATACAATAGTCAGAAAACCCTAAATTTCTTTCATTTCTTCAATAATATCCTTCCAAATAATATCTTTAGCCTGTATCAGAGATATGTTTCCCTTTAAATCTTCCTTCAGAACTTTGATTTTAGCATCATCTGTTTGGAAATTCGTCCTGTATTTATTGATATCCCCATCTTTGGCCTGCATAATCTTTGTTACTGTCTCCAAGTCACTTTGTGCCCTTTTGGGATCTCTCTCTGCCATCTTTAGTTCAGTATTCTATTGAGCTATCTGTGATGTTGTATTTTCATTACCATATGGAAAAATAATAGTGTAGATATGAGAATCAATATGATTCCTTAATGACAGTGCAGTCTCCTTTAACTTTGTAATTTCTTCCTCTTTCTGCAAAAGCTGTTGAAGAAGGTTCTATTTCTCATTTTCCACTTCTGCTACTTCTGCTGCCACAAAATTCTCCCTTGTGGGCAACTTCAACTTTTTCTTCAACATAGAAATTTCTGATTCTGCACTTTGTAACAACTTCTGCACAGTAGACCTGTCATTTGGATCTACTCCAATTTTTACAATTATCTTTTTAAGTTCCTCATTCTGTGTATTCAAAGCCCTGGAGTTGGTTTTTTCCAATTTCAGCTGCTTGATGACCTTCCCTAACATGTTCTCATATTTAAGATCTATTTCATTATTTTTGGTCAAATCATTTACTATCAGTTGACCTATTTGCATATATAAATTTACTTTATCAAGAAGAGGAATATTCCTTACATCAGTAGTTAGATTTATAGTATTAAAATTATTAGATGACCCTATAGTCATATCAGAGGGATGAGAAAGATCAATCTTAAACTGATCTTTTTCAAGATCCATGGTAGTCAACAATCTCGTTTGATATGGAGTTATTTGATACTCATCCTATGCCTCCATGCTAGCCTTCATCTTCTAATTTCTTTCAGCAATCTGGGCAAATACTTGTTTAATCAAGGTTACTTACTCCTGAGCCTCTTCATTTCTTCTTGGTAAGGCTAGGACATTTTTCTCATCATCTAATTGTAGTGAGAAACCAGGTTGAGTAGCTACTAAGTCTTCATTAAGCTTTGTTCTATTTTCAGTTCTCAGCTCTTCATCCTCTTAACCAATCACTGCTTCTTTACCCCTCTTATTAGTTTTCTCATATATGACAGGAGTTTGTACATTTGAGCCCACAAAACCTACAAAACCCCTATTTGCCAGCTTTTCTATATTAGGTCTGCTTTCATGAATAAATGTTGAATATCTATTTTCAATTCTCCTATTTGAAATCACTTTATGGGGGTCATAAGCCCACTTTTATCCTAACAGCAAATGCATTCTATCTAACATCATAGTGATTTCATCAGTTGCCTGTCTCATATTGACTATAAACGGACCCACAGACATAGGTAACTTAAACATATGACCCTTTTTCATAGGCACAAAATGTACTTGGTCAACATTTAAACTCTGCCTAATGAACTCCAAAGCAAATAATCTCACTGGCACAAACACAGGAAGTCTATATGGTTCTACCCCAGCCCCATAAATTCTAATTTCTGAATGGTCTTCAAAAACATACCAATCACCAAACTTACAATTTGTTCCCAACTGTAAGAACTCTTGAGCCTTTGGTAGGAAGCATGAGGGAGGAACCCCATTCAGAATTTTATATGTAGTAGACATAAAATGATTTACAAAATCAAACAAACCCTCCTCATTCTGTTCTTTTCTTTCTATGTCAGTCCAAAATACTATTGATTTCCTCTTTTTATTTGTATCCATGATATTTAACCCAGATGCAAGAATTCTTCTACATTTTGATATAAAAAGAGATAAATAATAAGAGAGGGGAACCTGAATGACCCAGTCAGTGAGAGGCTCATAAGCTGAGTATTAACAACTTCTTTCCAATAGGACGGAATATCCATCACTACCCCTGGCTTCATCATCAGAGCAAACATTCCCAGAACTGATTTGTCTATTGTGATGTCATCTTCTTTCCCCAATATCTTCGAAATGCTCCTCAGCACTGGTCGGACTTCTTCATTGAAAACCTCCATAGAGAATTCTTTATTGTCACGTACAAACCGCTTCGTATCTGGCTTCAGGAAAAAGATGAATTGATTGAATTCTTGACCTTCATGGCTATCATAATGTGTTATCAATGAATCATCAGTGAATTGGACATAGGATTCTAACTCAGGGTAACACAGAGCTTGACGAATTAATAGAGCTGAGACCTGTAAGACATTTTCTCCTTGATAATTCATCACGAAACACTTGCCCGGGTACATGACAGACACTAACTAATACACAAACTCAGGAAAAAGGTGCGTTCTTGGAATGCATGCAAACAGAACACCTGTTTTGACCATGGCAGTAAAAATTGGTGAGGCTTTTTCATTCAGACAGACCTGTTGATAGAAATGAAGATGATCTAGGGAACAAATAGTATCTTGAATATCCCTCTTAGTGTCCATGAGAGGAATATGACTGGATGAACCTGACAGAGACAAACGCTTGGCCATAATTCTGATTGGGGTGATGAAAAATGACAAGGTGGTGAATAAAAATGAAAGGTAGAGACACAGACAAATTGACAAGTGCAAAAGAATAACAATAACCTTGTGAAATAGCCCCACGAGGGTAGGCGAGTTGGTAATCGGAATGCGGTGAAGTTCGTTTATAAGGCGAGCCCGACAGGAGGTCACGAGTTCAAATCCCCCGGACTAAATTGGAGCTGTGGAGAATGGCGGGCGCATGCTCCCAGTGGATATAGTGGTAGCGGTCATAATCAACCCCGTGTAACGCGAGTCGCGAGGCTGCCCCAGTTTCCGATCCCACTGTATTAAAAACAAAAAACAAAAACAAAAAAAAAAACAAAAAAACAAACAAACAAACAATAACCTTGTGAAATGTGGACCAATTTTAAATAGGTGACGCGGGTTTTTGAAATAAATGTTGAATTGATGCGCCAACAGACCATTAAACGGTACTATGACATGGCCACTATCTGTCGCCAGTTTATTATGTCATTGTGGGAGCCTTGAAGGTACGAAGGACTTATCAGGGTCATTCCTCTGCAGTTAATCTTGTCCATAGATCTTGATCGGCCCCGCAGTGAACTGGGTCAACTACGGAGGCACCCTCCTTGTTAACCAACGTGCTAAAAGTGCCCGCGGGTTGCCACTTTCATTTCTTGCCAAACGAATCATCGGATCTCGCTCGTAAACCTGCTCGTTATTTAACTAAGTGTTGGGACCCGCTTTCATGAAAAGTTTAAAGTATTAAACTTTACACTTATATAAAAAATATTACATCTTTTATGCTAAAGTATGAGAAACTTTATAATTTAACATACATTTTCATAGTTATCTATTTTTTTTGTATTTTTGAAAAATTTAAAATAAAGGATATTTCAAATGAGCCACAACAGTAGGGATGTGGAATTTTGGGAATTAAGTGAGGGGAAGGGGTATAAAAGTGCAAAACACAGTCCTAGCCTAGGAAAGTGTCAAAAGTGTACCAATATGCTAGGGTTTGTGGGAAAGTGAGGGAAATCAGGGGAATGGGAATGGGAAAAGGTTAGTGGAGATTGATGGATTATGAATGAGGGTGTTTAAGTATAGGATGCAAGGGTTTTTCCGCAACAATGAAATAAAATGACTAAGAGACCAAAAGCGCAGTGAAACCCTAGGAGAGGGTAATTCACTGAATTTTTGTGAGTAAATTGATGAAAGGAGGAGTTATGGAGGTGACATCATTGATATTTTTGAGAAATTATGTGATGTAACTATAGCATGATCTTATTTTAAATGAAATGTTACCTTTACCTTTATTCCTTTTATTCCTAAGTTGCTAACTCTCTTTATGATGACTCAAATGATGCACATGACTCTTTCTTGCTTTTAAATGAATGAAATTATGATGACATGTCATATGAAAACCTAAAACATGACCTAAATGATGACATTATATTTTTCATGACCTAAGACACTCGAATGAAGACATGACCATGATGAGAGATGAAGACTCATGTCAAGTGGAGGGAGTACTAGTGACCTAGACACATCAACCATTGATCAAATTTTATTTGAGAACTCATTTGGAACTATAAAAATTTTCCTAGGACCCTATCAACAACTTGAAAGAGAACAATTTGATCACTGGTGACTCACAAGACTGACACACACTAACATGTGGGAGTCAAGATTCAAAAAAGAATATGTGATGAAGGATGAATCTCTTCCTAAAGCAACTCTTCTGCATTATCCTGTCACTTTCCACGATTACATCATTCTAGTTGAATCATGTGAGAATTCAGTTTTTGATACTATTAATACTTCCAATCATTCACTAAATTCATGGAATGCCAGTTTTTCATCTAATTGCGGAGAGGATGAATGATTTTATCAATGATTTTCCCAACTCCTCATCATACCTTTATGGAAACATAGGGGGTGAAATTTATCGTTTTTCATCTCCCCCTCTATCATGTTAATCCGAGCGTGAGGATTCCTCCATTGGTGATCTTCAATTTTCTGATCATGGTTTTAGTGACATATTCATCAATTCAGTTGGTCACAATGTTGATCCTTCCCCTATCAATTTTTCCAAACCACCTATCTTTGATGATTTATCTTCCGTCAAGCTGGGACCTCCCCAAGTTTTCGAGCCACTTCAGCCCGAGCTGATGGTTATGTTAGGTTCTCATAACCTTGAGGTCATTTCTGTCTCTAATCAGAAGAATGTTGAATCCATTGAGGCTCCTCATCACTCTACCGTACATATTGAAAATCCTTTTGTTTTATAATTTTCACATCCTCCATTTGTTCTTTACGATCCTATCATTCAATCATTGGAGGAGTCGTACTTGGAGAGCACCCTAGATAAATAAAAATTCCATTCTTTCTTTATGCTTTCTCGACCTCATAGTTTTAAATTTTGCATGTGTAAGTATTTGGCTCGGAGTGTGTCAGGACACCGTGACACAATCGCAGAATGTCTTCCTTGCGCTTTTTGTTCTTACTTTTCTGCGCATTCTTTCAAACTTCGAACGTTTTCGTTTACTTTGCCTTATCTTTCTTGTTGCATGTTTTGCTTATATATCTTTCTTGACATGTATTCCCTCACCCACGTAGGCCAACCAATGTGTTGGTGGCTGCATTGGAAGTATAACTTTACGTGAGTTTGGCCTATGTTCTGCTTAGATTAGGAGTAGGAGCGGTGTTTGCTTTTCGTTGTTCTTTGATTTGATTCTCTTTTATTTGTTTTTAATTCTGCTTCTTTCCTTTGTTTGTTTTTAGTTTTAGGTTAGACCGTGTTTATCTTCTGAAGCAAGCATGGTGAAATCCAATTCAAGGTTGTTCTTCTATCAACACTTGGTTTTCTATTTATTCCCTCTATTTGTGTGAATCTTGCTTTTTATTTTGGTTGATGATACTCAGAAGGAATATGCATTCCTTATCGGAGAGAGTCATGGTGAAATCATGATGTTTGGATTTTAAATGGTTTCATCTACTCTGGTCATTTTTTATATATTCGGTTAGTCCATGTCGCGCTAGTCGAGTAGAGTAAGGAGAGGAGTAACACCTTAACAAGTACGTCATAGGTGTATATAAACATCCTTCTCTAAAGGGAAAACCTCCTATGCTCTCAATAAGTCGAGATCCCTCTTCCACCCCATGAAATGAATAATTGCCTATCCACAGTTCTTTGAAAATTGAAAAGATGAAAAAATGAAGAAAAAAAATGAAATAAAGGGTGAAAGAAGAGAAAGGCTTCCTACGCAGAGAGGTGAAGCAAGAAACTCCCTCGGGGTATTGTCCAGGCTCGCTGGCAATGGAGCAATGTTTGTATTCCCGAAGTGACTATGTTGGGGTATTGTCCACCTGCTGACAACGGATAAATACCAGATATGAAAATAAAGACTCTGAAATTTTTATTTTACTTGTGCATCTAAATAATTCTCATCCCCAATCAAAACAACTCAACGTGACTTGGCTTGGTTAGTGTTCCACCAATGAAGAGGATGGAAAGGGCCTATGTCCTTAACTCGGACTAATTGAGGAAGCTATGATAATAAATGAATTGAACAATACTTCCAGAAGGGTGATATCGGTTTCACACGAGACAAGATTCATTTAGAGAGTTGGATTTCTACCAGTGTATCACTAATGTTGTAGGAGCTACAACCACCCTCCAAAATTTTTCCATTGCCTAGATTTTGGAGCCTAACCTTATTTTCACATGAACTTACCTTAGAATGTGTATTTGTGCTTTGAATGATGTTTATCTTTTAGTTATGCTTGTGTTCACTTTCTCTTCACTTAGAAACAAATTTCTAAGTAACAAGTTAACCTCATGTCTAAGCCTTTTGCAACAACTCTGGGCATGCCTCCATAAATTGCCCAATTCATGGATCTAGACTTGACCTTGATGATCAAAATTTTGCAGACATGATAGGCAGTCATCCTTGAGCTCGGAAACTACACAGTCATGACAGGAATCCCAGCACTGAGCCTAGAAACTGTGCAATCCCTCACTGAGCTCAGAAACTACGTAGTGCACTGGGTCAGGAAGTTTCCCAGTTCCAGAATTGTGCAATCGTTCCTGGTGATGTGCATGGAAAGCTTTCCTGGAAAAACACAAAAATTTTAAAAAATAAAAAGCATCCCTAAAATATAGGGATCTATTTTTAGTAACCTGAAGGAGACACACTTGTTATTTTTGGAAATTGTCGCCATATGTGGCTTTTCCCCCTTATTTTTGGCATGCGCGTCATAAACCCTAATTTTACCAAATCTATTTAATCGACACCACTAGATATCATTATCACACTTGATCTTAGAGCTCTTGCATTCCCGAGGAGATCAAGGAACGTTTGGTGTGATCGTCGTCACTTTTTCGGGTGAGTTTCACATTTATCGTTTTTTGCTGCTTTTTCTATCGCTTTTGGTCGTTTGGCTTGTGTGAGTGTTGTTTTAATTGTTTCTTTGCATGCATGTTTGAATTTTAACTTGTTTTAGTTTTTATAAGTTTGTTTCAATTTTTTTTTTCCTTTCACAAGTGTCGCATCAATTTCTTCATTTTTTCACCGATGGTCGTCATTGCGGCAACTCTCCTCACTGATTTGATTTTCTTCCCATTTAACTATTTTTTGCACTCGATTTGTCTTGTTTCATTTACACTTAGTCAATTATGCACTCAAACCATCACTATCTCTCATATTTTCTCATTTTCCACACTTTCCTTGCGCAGATCTATCATTTCCTTGGCTGGATTTCACTTTTCCCAATTGGGCATTGTGCAATCTGGAGACTCAAGCAGAGAGCTTGCCCTCTAGAACTATGCAGTGTGAAATATAGGCAAGCCCAACTGTGAATTATGTAGTTCCAAGGCTCAGTTTGCATCCCTGGCCACTAAGACTACACAATATGCAGTCTCTCCCAACTCACTACCCAGGTTGAACTGTGCATTATGCAGCCTCAGTCCTCAAGATTCGACCCTGACTACAAGGAATGCGCAGTGTGTAGTTCCCTCAGAAAATCAGACCCTCTTCCCATTGAAAATAGCACAATCCTTGCCATTAAATGCCCAATTTTCTGCTTGAACATGCCTTGAAATTAGTTTTGCTTAAAATTTATGTTTGCATTCCACGAGTGTCTTTTATGTCCCACAGGTACATCATTTGTTGAGCACCTCTCCAGTAGTCATTGTTACAATGGAACCCAATAGAGCTATCTCAAAAGAAACTATTGAGAGAAGTACTGGGGAAGTAGTTGAGCAAGTTCCTGTTAACTTTCGAGTATATATGGACACTCAGTTTCTTATAGAAAAGGGATCCAAACTGACATGGCAACAGATTAAAGATGATTTTACAAAAGACTTTCAGGAAAACTTAGAGGAAAATCAGGTTTATCTCAACATCAAGCAGTCATGACTATACAGGGTTGCATGCATGTATCCATACTTCCCGTGTGCGGATGTGATCAGCTGGGTTGTCTCACACACTAATGAGAAAGCTATGACATTGAACAACACCAGTGGACATAAGCTTGCTACATTTATAGAAATGGATTTTCAGTGAATGTATCATCTTCCTGAGCCAGTGAATATCATGGATTCATTGTTTTATGCCACCCACAGCTATGAGATCACAAAGGATATCGTCAAGAGTTGGGTGAAGAATCCATCGAAGTTTAGATAGACACCCGCCCACATGTACAAGACAAGGTCACTCAGGAAGGCCTACTAGATTTTGGTCATCCTAGCTTACAGAATATATGGCCAACCATGTATAGAGACCTTTCCTGAGGGATGGGATATCTTATTGAACCAGGTAGTGAATGAGGGGAAGCTTTTCAGCTAGTCAAACCTTCTGGATCATCAACTAATATCCCATGTAGAAAAAGCTCAGGATCCTCCCAAGGGTGAGCAAGCTAGATTTTATATGTATGCATACATACTGGATGCGATTTGTGCACGAAATCAGTTTCTTGGCATGAACTAGAGGTGGACACTGAGAGAAAATTTCGTGCATATCTATTGCAAGTTGCTTTCGGATTGTATCCATAGAGGAGTTATGGAGCAGCTAACTGATCACTTCATTATCCCACTTTACATGCTTATCTTTCAGGAGGACCCAACTTGCATGTCATGAAGAGTGATGGAGGAGATATCAGAGATTGTAGATTGGTTTGCCTTATCAGATGGCATATTGATCAGAGTATTCGGTGGGCAGAAGACACCACATATTTTTCCAAGATATGCCACCGACAAACTTGTCATGTAAGAGGTATATTACCATATCGCCACAGGGTTATCAGCAGCATTGCACTGGATGAAGAAGGCACCATGGCCCACTCTTCCTTTGAAGATCGAATTATATGAGATCAAGAATCTCAAATTTGTAGATACTGAATCAAAATTCATCGTGAAATTTGAATTTGGTACAAAGGACTTCAATCCATATAATCTGAGGGGAATTTTCAAGGACCATTATGCATGATTCTACTAGAACTAGGTCAATGGAGCATACCAGTGGTCGGAGGAGGAACCATGCAAGAATTTTTATAACTCCTCTGGACCCTGAGATTCGATCAGCATAGTTGGGACTTCTCAAGTTGTCCCTCAGATGGTAGCAGTTCCAAAAGAGACATCAACAAAAGACAATAACCAGATACAGGGTAAGGGAAAGAGGAAGGTTGTTGATTGTGCAAAAGAGTAACAAAGCTGGAAGATGAAAGAAGATTATATCATTCAACAACAAGATCTAGAAATATAAGAAAATAGGAGGCAAAGGAAACAAAGAGCATAGCGAAGAAAGAGAGAGAAGCAAAGCCTAGAGGAAACAGAGCTAAGAGCGCAAAAATCAGAACAAGAGCTAAGGGAAGAATGAGAGTTAAGAAGAAGAGAAAAGGAGGAGAAGAATAAGCAGGAAGAGGAAGGAAAGGTGCCACAGTGGAAGAGATGACACCCATACAAGTTGAAGAGAAAATACAAGACAGCCAGTAGTAGAAGGAGTGAGAAAACAGATACAGGAACGGGAGTTTGATCAATAGATTCAGAAGTTGATTGAAGTTTCGGACATTGAAGTAGTGGAAAATGAAGTCTACAACACCTGATCCTCCAAAGAAGTATACTCCCTCTATGCTACGAAGAATACAAGGCTCACACAAAAACTCCCAAGCTCTCTCTAATCCTAAGCCTAGCCAGAATCTTGGCTCCCAAAATCCCCTTACAAGAGTTATGAGGACAAACACACACACACACACACACACACATGGGATATATGTGCCTTAGCTACCATATTTTTGTATTTTCTCACTTTCTGCTTCTCCTTCCCCTTGTCAGAAGCACCATGTTGTTCCTTCTGCTTTGATCCACTCAATTGCGCTTTCTTCATGCCTATGTTCTCCAAGTATTGTGCTTGTAAATAAGCCTTGTCCCCTGATCTATGCTTGAAAAACATCACTTGATCCTACAGATGGTGGTGTAGACCCCCAAAATACTTTAGGACTACATCTTAGTTCTTTATGGATATACCCAACATTATGGCCATCTTTCTGAACTTTGTGGTGTACTCCTGCACAATTTAGCCCAACTTTTTCTTAAATAGTTCTATCGGATCCACCGGTCCTCTACATACCCAATACGATAAAATTTCTACTTAATAAGGGTTTTAAAGTCCTCCCGATAATTCACTTAAGTCTTTCCCTCCAACCTCAAGGTCTTTGTGTGGCTTTCCCGCCAAGTTAGGGCATGACCCTCTAATTTTAGTCGCACAAATGAAATATTTTGTTCTTCCTCAATGAAATGGACACTAAAATACAATTCTAGTTGTTGCAACTAGTGATTTATATTCATATCATCGATATCGTTGTGGTATGGCTTGATATTGTCCTTCACTTCCATTTTGAACAGGGACTATGAATGATTTATGGCACTCGAACTAGGTTGATCTTTTTTGGGTTCTTTCTTCGGTTGGTTCTTCGTTTCTTCCCAATATCCTAATCCCCCCTCTAATTTTTCATCCGCATTAGAACCCCCATCTTCTCTGAATATCCCAAGCTTATTTCTTAGCACCCCCATGAGGAGATTTAGATTACAATCTATATCTGAGACTTGTTGCTCCAACTCTAAAAGCCTCTCTTTGGTAGGATCACGAGGGTTATTCACAAATTCGTTGGTCATGACTAGGGTTTTATGAGTTTTGGCCCATCCAATCTAGATCCCATACATATATCCATAATATACCCAAAGAAACTTGGATCTAACACCAATATGATCTGTAAATTGTAGTGGATATTCCACTGGAAAGTTCATCACAAGAAATCTGATATAATTATATTTAAATTTTGAAATGATACACTATTATAGTTTTATTTCCTTTTATATTTTTGGACCTATAGATTATTGTTAATAGTGTATTCACGCGAATTAAAATTATGCATAAAATATAGAACATTGAAATAAAATCTCAGACACACATTTGACACAAGATATGACCTGGGAAATCGTTTCGGGAGAAAAACCTAGTTGGAAGGTGAGGTCACTCTGCTCTTTTTCTCAAAATATAAAAATTATGCGATTATAAAGAAGTATGTTTTATGGCCTATGGGCTACTACAATGCACAAATCCCCTCGGTGTGCTCTATCTCATACCCTATCGATTATTCGTTCTCATCAATTGAACAAATGCACTTGAAAGAATGGAACCTCTTTTCCTCCTAGTGGCTCGGTTATAACACAACCTAATATCCTACTAGTGGTTAGGTTTGACTACCTCAACTCTTAAATAGAGTTACAATTTAGAATCTTACACAGTCCTCTTTATCATAATCATGTGTCCATCCCATTTTTCATGAATAATGGAGGTTGATGTGGCATCCTCCCGAATATGGTGCTGAAAATAGGAAGGTCAACTTCTGAGTGGCATAACTTTTGCATACGAACTCTGATTGACATAATTATTACGTTGTTGGAAAGGTATATCTGTGTAGAATAGGAAAAAAAAGTGTATCATTAAAGAAACAAATTTTTTCCCCAAAAATAAGTCATTTGACGCCTCAAAACTCTCCTGGAAGGTTTCAAACCCTATTTTTCCAAACTCAGTCCCACTAATAAAAATGGACCTGTGAGCTAATTCTTCCACTTTTTCCACTCTAAAAGCATCGAGATGGATGAAAAACAATATAATGATCCAATCTGGATTAGCGGTAGTTTTGTCAAACATTGAATTTTTCTTTCTCTCTGCGACTACGGCATCAATCCTTTTGTAAGCATCATGTCAAAGACCTACACCACCATTATAACTATTTGCAACATTAGCCAATAACCTGAAACCATGAATCACCAAAAAACCTAGGAAAACGCATATGCCACCTCCTAACATTGACATCAATTTCAACCAAACAATATTGTTACAAACAATCTCCCCCTTTGGCATTGATGGCAACCTTGGTTGATCCTTCCATCTCAAATTGGCCTCTAAATGTTGATATCCTCACTCTCTCTCCCCCTTTGACATCAATGGAAGAGGGATATGTCTAAATAAGATGCCATCAATGTCAATGTTTCCAACAATTTCATATATTCCCCCTAGACACATGCTAACTCTTATCATCAATTCACTATTGCAACAATAGGCAACACTCTCTCTCTGTAACATGTACATGCAATGGCAAGTCCATTCTGTAATACAAAACTTCAAGCTTCCAAACCCTCAAGTAGAATCTTAAGAAACATCCTAACAATCAACAATAATCTCACCCATGTGCTCAACAACAGGAAGCAACAAACCAACATATAATAGCAAAATTAGGCATAACCAACCACACAACAACTATAGGAAGCATGAATTTTAACTCAACATTTACAAGAATTTAGGAGCTATACAAGATACATGGCATTAATCTTGTAACACACTCAAAAATATAACATCAATCCTGGCACAAAACAAATTTGTCCATCGCGTCATATTCTAACTTCTAAAGACTCAAACACAGATACCTAAACATGGCATAAATGAACCTCAGTTATACAAGGTGGTAACAACATGAAAACTTCTGCAATATGAAGCACAGTAAGCTCCAGGAAAAAATGCATCAACTCATACTAACAATTGCATAAGCTTATATCCTCATACAAAATTTGACCAACAACATTAATATCCTCTCGCCTCGTCAATACTCTATCCTCTAAGTCTTCAACAACTCAATCACTCTGACATTCATACAAGCAAAAACACTCGATTAATATTCATCACTCTAATCTGCATTTTAATCGTTCAACAATCACACCTCTTCCTATCAATTTGGATGAAAGTGAAAACAATGGACATCAATATGTGTTCAGGTACTCCCTATAAACACCTTGTTAGAAATACAAATATACCATACCCTCATCTTGCACTTGCATTGCATTACAAGTATATGAATCGAGTTCAATTCCATTCATCCATACGCACTAGATCGTTTAGCTCTGATAGGCAACATCTAAGGTGTTCAAAGGCATATGAATTAGTCGCACCACTAAGCTACATGACCTCAAATCACCAGCTATGTATTTTCCTTCAAATTTCACCATACACCCATCATGTACACGCTTTGAATATTAGGATTTTCAATGAAATCCTTTGTACCCTTTATCCAAATGCATTTATATCCATTCACTTACTTCATTCAAGTACCAATCACATTCCTTCAATGGATTCCTCGCTTCAATTTAATGCACATCCTATAATTCATAAACAATCACATAGATTGAACCTATGCACTTTGCAACACATTATTCACATTATGTACACATCACCATGATGCTCTACTACAGGATGTGCAATTTTGTTTTATGCAGACTATGTGAGTCAACCCAAACATATTAGCTTTATATATACTATATCATTTTCACTGCATTCACCCTTCAATCCTCATCTAGAACACACACTAAATTATTTTATAGACATGCGGTATTAGCTTCACGATTGAGCCAACCAACCCAATGATCCAATGCAAGAGATATTAACCTTATTTTTGTACCTTTTCAATGCATCAATAGCTTGATCAACCAGCCACTATTACCAGATCCAATTATCACTTGGATGTTAAATGTGTTTACATTTTTCTATGGATACCAAATTATACATTTTGTGAAGGATTCTCTTTGGAGGATCGAATCGATCAAACAAGGCATAATAAGTTAAATCAATGGGGGGGGAATCAACTCATTAAGAACTACCCACTACGTGTTTTATGGCCATCTTTTTTGGATCAGCTTGACAGAAACATTATAAACCAATTCGATTAATGATAAAATTTACCTTGAATGACTTGAACAAATGCATTCTAGTTCAACGCATTATTGTATTCCACCAAACCATACCATGACCACTCCAATAATAAGTAATTTTGTTCCATATCACATTGAAGACCAGACCAAACCCAAAATCAATCTGAAATGATGTCGACCAAAACATTTCATTGCCAGGGTAGACTAGATTAAGCATATTAACATATGATAGCGTTCACACCTCTTTGATGACATAATTGGACTTATCATAACTACATTGCAAACAAAATCAAATCTCTTGTGGAACAGATTCAAAACATTATTTGAGTTACCACAGATCGCAAAACATTAGACACACATTCAATTACCACTTGTGAAATCACTCTTTATTTTTCATATTGGACCACTTGTGAAATCACTCTTTCTTTTTCATATTGGACGCATACAACTAGATATACACACAGAGGATTACACCTTCCTTTAACTGAACCAAGTGCTATGAAAAATAGAGTAATAAAATGACAAGGAATCCTTATTTTCTTTGAGGAGATCCCCTAATCTCATGCACTTGTATTTACAATCTTTGTGTAAATTCCAAAACCAGAATCTTATAGCAGCAACTTGAAATTATTATCCTAATTGTTAAATTAATTTAATAATTTATTTGCAGTTTTCTATGAAAAATATTGAATAACTCACACTGCAACCAAGAAAAATAAAATTATGGAAGAATAATCGCTTGAAGAAATGCTAGAACACACACATAAAATGAACACAATTACTTTTGGACAAAAATCCCTGAAAAAACCCAACTTGGGAAAACTGGTGTAGCAGATGAGGGTTTTATTTTATTATGCAGCAGTGAAATATAAGTACATCTATGGATGCCCAACTGGAAATCCAAATAGCAAGAAAATATGGGCAATATACTGAAGGGAAATTACCCTTCTCCCTCAAGCAATTTATGACACGGCTTTGTCTACCAGAACTCAGCCTCCTAGAGCTTTACGTCAACCTCTGCATAGCTGGTTGGACAACTTGCCTTGGACTAGGCTCTGATGAATTCATTCTACCTTTGGATGCTAAGAGAATCATCTCTTCAGCCTTCTGGGACTTCCTCCTGGCCTCTAGAACTGAAAACGAATTTTCCTTCCTTCGAATCAAACTGCCTGGTTAAAGCAATTGCATTGTCCCTTAACATTGCCTCTCTGGGATAACTCGTCCCTATTGTTGCTACCTCTTTGGATCTGGAAAATATTTCCCCTGGATCATTATCCTTGCCCCTCTCATTGCTTCAATCTCACTGACTCTCTTTCCGGAAACTGAGTGCTGCTACTCTGGAAATCGATATGCCTATGAAATCGAACTGCTAAAGTGTTTTCTCCATCACCACATCGATCTCCTCTTATAATCCTCTTTTGGAGAACCAACAGCCACAATTAAAACATAATCGATGGCTCGAATCATTTATGGATCGATCCATGTGAGTTTCTAGATGATTCTCACCTTGACTTAATTAATATTGATTAATTAATATGTTTTCCTAAGTTTAGACTTAGGTAACATTAAAAAATTGGTTAATAATCTAATTAAGTCACTTCTAGGTGAAATTTCCAGAAACGATTTTTGGGTTCTGGAGATCTCATGTATTCTAGCCTCTCCACAATTTTTTGTGGCTATAACACATATGATGCTACAAAAACTAACACTCCTCTTAGCAAGGAATGTGTTCTAGTGTTGCACCTGCCGCCACAACACATTGTCTCTGCATCATCTCTTGTCATGGTACTAATGTCTGGTTACTGCTGCTCACCAACCACTACGCAACTCTAATATGATTTGTGTATGTGTTGTTGTTGACCATGTTGAAATTCTACCAACATTGCAACTCTCTCTCATCTGTT
Source organism: Pinus albicaulis (assembly GCA_034641835.2). Classification (NCBI taxonomy): domain Eukaryota; kingdom Viridiplantae; phylum Streptophyta; class Pinopsida; order Pinales; family Pinaceae; genus Pinus; species Pinus albicaulis. The sequence goes on from CM076571.1 coordinate 636,739,187, forward strand.
GTTGTTTCCACTGCAACATCTGCAACAAAAAAACAACCAAAATACTGAACCAACTGTGTTCAGCATGATGCAATTGTCACCCGAGTCCTGACTGATACTAGCCTTTGCATTGTCTACTAAATATTGTGTGTTGTTGTTGACTATGCACTATGCCAACTGCACTACTGCCAACTTTTCACTGTGCTCCCCAGCATCTGAATGCTACTAATCACTGCAACTGTCACTTTGGCATCTTACTACACCAACTGCCACTAGTCCATCCTACTACTAAATATTGTGTGCCCCGTAGCCAGGCACTGATCCAAGAGGTGGACTCCTCAAGGATCCTGACAATCTATATCTCTTTGGGGCTATAACACCAAGTCACAAGACCTCACTCCTTGAGGTATGTCAGTGAACATCGTGAATTATTCCTCCAACCTAGAGGAAATCCTATCGATATATGCATGAGTTGCCTTGTCGTCCTACCTCTCCTCCTTGTCCTTCTTCCTGAGAGGACACTAGGTACTGTAGTGGCCAAACTTTCCACACCTGAAGCACTTGACCTTTGGCAGTTCCTTCTTCTTCTTCTTCCTCTACTCCCCATGTCCTTAACTGGGACCCTTAGATGTAAAGGCCACATTCTCCTCCTCCTTCACCTGCTTCGATCCACTTCTACTGCCACTGATGGGGCTCTTCAAAAAATCTCGTCTCAAATCCTCCTTTTAAAAATCAGCCCACATGCTGTCCAGTCTTGGTATTTTCTCTCTGCCCAATATGCTTTGGACAAAAAATTGCCACTCTTCAGAGACATTGTTGAGTGCCAAACACACTAGCTCTGAGGCTTGAGGCGTTGCCCCAACATCTGAAAATTGATCACAAACTTCCTAAATCTTGGTGAGGAAGGGGTCTGTGCCTTCCCCTTTCTACATCCGAATGCATCTCAAGTTCTCCTCGATGTACATCTTCCGCTACCTTGATACAACATGGTGAGAACATCCCACATCTGCTTGGCATTATCTTTGCCAACTATATGCGAGACTAGAGGATCTTGGTCTCCATCTAGGATCAACCGCTTCACCCATGCCATCTCCTTTTTGTACTCCTTCAGTTGAACTGCATTTGTGGGAACTGCCACCACACTATTAATATATGCCTTCAGATCAAGCTCATCTAGAAGGAAGGATTTCATTGCCTTCCATATGACATAGTTTAAAGCACCATCCAACCTATCCTGATCTCTCAGCCCTACAGTGGCCATCTCTGAAAAAATTTCGAAAACTTTCTCTTCCCCTTTGCTCGACTGCTGCTCTGCTACTTGCACTCCCTTTTGGAATGCATGGTGTTGCTAGCTACTACTATCGATCTGCAACTGGAAATTCAAACTTCTGATACTAGAAGTTCCTTGAGAGAAATTTTCCCTCAGTCTGTGCACTTATTCCACCCGACGCAGGTTTTTTCTAGCAACTGCTACAAAACACTTTGTGTCCAGTTAGATATATTCCCAACGAAAAATATTTATTTTCTCCCTCTGCCTCTAGACTCATTCAATCTAGAAAACTCGAATTTTTCTACCTCTAAAAAAAATCGATTTTCCTCAAGCAACTCGGCCTCCTAGAAAAGTGACTGTGCTACCCCTGGGAATTCCGATCTGCTACCCACATAAAACATCGAAATTCCTTCCTTTCGCTTCTGAGCTCTCTAGCTAATAAATTATGTTCTGATACCATGTCTAAATTCTAAAATCGGAATCCTATTGCAGAAACTGTAAATTATTCTCCTAATTTTTAATTTTATTTAATAATTTATATAAAGTTTTCTAAGGAAAATATTGAATAACTCACACTACAATTTACAAAAATAAAACTGCGGAAGAATAAATGCTGGAAGAAATGATAGCACACGCACATAAAATGAACACAATTATTTATGGACAAAAGTCCCTGGAAAAACCCAACTTGGGAAAACCGGTGCAACAGATGTGGGTTTTATTTTATTATGCAGCAGTCAAATCTTAGTACATATATGGAAGCCCAAATGGAAATCCAAACTACAAGAAAATCTAGGCAAAATACTAAAGGGAAATTACCCTTCTCGCTTAAGCAATTTATGGCACATATTTTTCTAGTAGAACTCGGACTCTTGGAGCTCTGCGTTAGCCTCTACGCTAATTTGCATAGCTGGTTGGGCGACTTGCCTCGGACTGGGATCTAATGAAGTGTTTATGCCTTTGGATGCTGAGAGAATCATCTCTCCGATCTTAGGGGAGTTCCTCCCGGCCTCTGAAACTGAGAACAATTTTTCCTTCCTCCAAATTAAACTGCCTAGTTGAATCAATTGTGTTGTCCCTCAACTTTGCCTCTCTGGGATAACTCGAACCTATTATTGTTGCCTCTCTGGATCTGGAAAATATTTCCCCCAGATACCTGTGCTTGCCCCTCTCACTGATTCAATCTCACTAACTCTCTTTCCGGAAACTAAGTGTTTTTACTCTGGAAATCGATTTTCCTATGAAATTGAACTGTTGAAGTGTTTTCTCCATCACCACATCGATCTCCTCTTGTAATCTTCTATTGGAGCACCAATGACCAAGATTAAAATATAATCAATGGCTAGGATCATTGTTGGATCGATCCATGTGATTTTTCTAGACGATTATTGATTAATTAACCAATTTTCATAAGTATGGACTTAAGAAACATTAAAAAAAATTGGTTAATAATCTAATTAAGTCACTTCTCGGTGGAATTTACATAAACGATTTTTGGGTTCTGGAGATCTCATGTATTCTAACCTCTCCGAAAAAATTTCGTGGCTATAACACATCCAATACTAAGAAAACTAACAATCTTCACAGTATTTATTTCTCTCCTTTAGTTGGTCGTTATTTACCTCTTCACACCTCCTTCATTCTTCTATTTGGGTTTTCAAATTATAGATTTACTCTTTAAAATCATACTCCCTTTCCACAAATATTTGAAGGAGCTTCTTTAGATTTTTATTTTCCATTGAGAACCTTTCTATTTCAACCAATGCTAAGTTAAGCTTAGCTTGATCTTCAACTAATCTCTCCTCTTAACAAGGAGAATAGATCTCATTTGGCTGGTCATTTTCATTCCAAGGAGTCGTTTTCTTCTTCCTCTTTCTCTTTTCCTTTTCTCCACCATTACTATTGTTTCTTCTTCATGCAGGGCCTACAACCTGTCCCAAATATCCTTTGCAGACTTGAGATCCATGACTTTCTCAAGGTCTAGATTATGAAGATTGTTATAAATTGCGCACTTGGCCTGGGAATTCCATTGCTAAGATTGTTGTGAAAGGGATTCTTTGCCATAACCATTTATCACTACTTTCCAAACTTCATATCCATGAGTCGATATTTCGGATTTTACATTCTCTTTCCATTCATGAATGTTTTTGGCATTAAGCAGTGGATCACTTCAATGTGTAGAAATTATGTTGTATATTTGAAATTGCTCATGAAGTTTTAACCAAAATCACAAGATACAAACCTACTCTACTATTTTGTGGACATCATTTCACAATTTAGAACAAAAATTTTAGACATGTAATAAGAAATCACACACATGAAACAAGTATTTTTATCTAGGGAAAGAAATATGCTAAAAACCCCAATGACTCTTGCATTAATCAAATGAAATAGAGATGTATTACAATTTCTTTGCTCAATTGAGCTCACCCTGCAAGTGCACAACCTATCTCTTTGCTCATTGAAGGTCTCTCCCTAGACTTAGTCAATATATGCCTTGGCTTGACCTCCTATTTCCTTGCATTGTTCCTTGAGGAATTAGGCCCCCATTATTTAGTAAATTCCTCTAATTGATTGTGCAATTCCTTTAGGTTGATCATCTGACTGCATATAACACATGTACACTTGCAACTAGTCTACAACTGATGTTACAATGCGTTGGAATCTCCATCTCAACTGGGTAACTAGAATTATCTGCATGCACTAGCTATTTTGGGTTGATTGATCAGTTAACTGGATGATCACTGACTTTGGTTGAAGTCCCAATGTACAACTTGATCCTCCACTAGTTCTTCCAACAATTGGAACTAGTTTAACTGAAAACAACCTTAGATAACTGATTTTTAATGCTACAAATTAGCAATCACACATGCCTAACTAAACTCTAACTCCTCCAACTCAAATTTACTGAGTAAACTGGGTGACACAAGCCATGTCACTCAAATTAACATCATCCAAGTTGTCTTCTAATGTGGAAATTTGAATTTTCTCAATTTAATCAAGGCAAAATAAAATTGATAATTTCTTGCTACATTTTTCAATACTCCCTCTCAGCAAGAAAGGGATTATCAACCACCCCTATCCTACACCTTTGGAACTCGAACTTCCTTCTTGACAAGGCCTTTGTCAAAATGTTTGCATCTTGTTCCTCTGTTGGAATGTACTACAACAACATGATCTGCCTTTGCACACAATCTCGTAGATGGTGATACCCGATATCTATATGTTTGGATCGATCATGAAAAATAGGATTTTTAGAGAGCTTAATGAAACTATTATTATCACAGTAGATCACAGTGGGATCCATCATATGATAAAATAATCCAAAAAGTATCTTTCTCATCAATATCGCCTTACATGTTGCTTGACTGACAACCATGTATTTTGCTTCTGCTGAGCTGAGTGCCACAAATATTTGCTTCATGTTGTACCAAGAAACCACTACGAACCGAACACTGAAAATTCCGCTTGATGTACTCTTTCGGTCAGATGGACTCCCCGCCCAATCTGCATTTGTGAATCCATGCAGCTTCACTCCCTCTATTTGTTTGTACCATAGTCCAAACTGGGTAGTGCCTTTGAGGTACCGTAGAACATGCTTAGCTTCCCTCCAAAATAATTTGGTCGGTTGAACCATATCTTGGCTCAACTAATTGACTAGATGGCACATATCTGGTCATGTGTTCACAAGATACATGATTGAACCCACCAACTGCCAGTAAACAGTAGCATCCACTTCCTCACATGAAGTAGCATCCTGGTTCCTCTAATCAATCGCTAGAGGAGTCTCTATGGGTTTATATTTGTCCATGCGGAACCTCTGAAGTATCTCATTAGCATACTTTCCCTTAGAGACAAATAGTTCCTCATCTCCTTGCCACACTTCCAATTCGAGGAAGTAGTGCATGAGACCCATGTCCTTCATTTCAAACTCTCTTGCAAGGTCCTCCTTGCAAGATCTAATCATTTGTTTATCACCAGTTAAAATCAAATCATCAACATATAAGACAATAATCAACAATTTACTTTCTACCAAAATATGATATAATTTTGCATCCACTTCACTCTTGGTGAAGCCCAAACTGGTCAGATAGCTATTGATCTTAGTGTACCAAGCACGGGGTGCTTTCTTAAGACTGTACAATGCTCGCTTGAGTCTGAAAACGTCAGACTCCTGATCAAAAGCCTCGAAGCCTTCTAGTTGCTCGATATACACCTCCTCCTCAATAACTCCATTGAGGAATGTTGTTTTCACATCCATCTGGTGGATCTTCCACCCCATCTGTGCAACCAGAGCAAGAATTGATCTAATGAATGAGTACCTTTCTACATGAGAAAATTTTTCCTTGTAGTCAATCCCTTCAACCTAAGAGCATCCCTTGGCCACAAATTTTGCCTTGTACTTTTCTATGCTTCTGTTTGTTGTCTACTTTACCTTGAAGATCCATCTCGAACCCACAACTGATTTGTTTTTTGGTTTTGGGACCGCTTCCCAAACATTGTTTCTTACAATGGATTCATACTCCTCCACCATTGTATCAACCCATATAGGTTTCTCTACCTCTTCCTCGAAAGAGGATATCTTAGTCTCTACAAGCTCAGTCATTAAAGCCATATAGTGAGTGGATCGATCTAGTGACCTTCTTTGTCTGTGTTGATTTGAAGGAGCACCCACCTTCTCCCTCGTATCCTGTACAAGTCCCTTAGCTTCCTTGGTTATTTTCCTATCTTCTCTGGATGGTTCTACTTGAGTGGTTGTCTCCACTCTCTGCTCCTCAATTTGTGGTTGCTCCACAACTTCTTGAGGCTCCTCCTTTGGAGCTAAAAGCTCCTCTTCTCGTGGGATCTTAAGCTCCCTCTCAAGATAGCACCGCATCGCTTTCTCCTCATCAAATTTTACATCCCTTCACACAAATTTCATTCTGAGGGATGACAAGTACACATGGTAGTTTTGGGGAGTTTTTGTGTAACCCAAAAATACCCCCAATTCTATTGTCGACGCTAGCTTATTCCTAGCATCTTTGGAGACATGGAAGTAGATAAACGCTCCAAATATCCTGAAGTGCGACAAATTTGGCTTCCTCCCCGAGAAAGCCTCCTTTAATGTAATCACGCCCAAAATTTGATGAGGACTTTGGTTCTACAAATATATTATTGTTTTGCAAGCTTCGACCCATAAGTGAAGAGGTAGGCCTTATTCATGCAACATCGCCCTCACTGCTCCCAAAATGCTACGATTCTTTCTCTTAGCCACCTTGTCTAGTTGTTGGTTGTGGGGTGATGTCAACTCTCATCGAATGCCTTCTTTTGTACAGAAATTTTTAAACTCATTCGACACATACTCACCTCCATTATCGCTCCTGATAGCCTTCACCTTCTTGCCCGTTTCTTTATCGAATAGTGCCTTGAACTCTACAAACTTGGGGAATGTCTCCTCCTTCTTCCGCATGAAGAAGATCCAACACTTCCATGAGAATTCATCAATAAAAATGAAAAAATACTTGTGCTTGGAAGTATAGGTTGTCGAAAAATGTCCATAGACATCAAAGTGGATCTTTTCCAAGACTGCATGTGATTTGTTGTCGTGATCATGGAAAGTGGATTTTGTGTACTTCCATAAAGTACATCCTTTGCATGCATCTTTTTGCTCAAGTGCTCCTTTCAGGAGGCCTATGGTGATATGTTGCATGATCTTCAAAGCCTCGTGATAAAAATGGATAAGTCTTATATGCCAAAGTTCATTGACATCGCAGATTTGCACCTTCTCTGCCTATTTGCTCAATGCAACACAATCCTCCACATATAGCTTGTAAAGGTTCTTCACCCGAACCCCGATCTGCTTCACCTATCCCATGGCTATATGTATCAGGAATTCCTTTCCTTTGCTAAAAATTACATCATTTCCACAGTCTTCCAAAACTGCAATAGAGAGGAAAGTTTTCTTTATGCCCAGAATGAACATGACATCCTTGATCTTGAGGGGGGGGTCGACTCCCTTTGAAAGGTGATTGCACCAACCTCGGTTGCATTGTACCTTTGATCATCCCCCATCTCAATGTGCATCTGCAAGTCTTCCTCCTCTATGTCACTGAAAAAATTTATATTCCTTGCCATGTGGAACGAGGCACCTACGTCCAAATACCACACGCTCCCCATCACTATATTTTCCATGCATACAATGAGGGTAAAGTCAAGCTCGAACTGTGAAGCCAGGATTCACCTGTAACTCCTCCTGAAGCCTTCTTGCTTAAATTTTTGTGTGGACACTTCGTGGCATAGTGCCTGAATTCATGACAATGAAAGAACTTGATTTTTGACAAATCTTTCTTCTCACCCCCTTTACTGGATTATGGTTTGGATTGGTATTTCTTCCCTTTTCCCTTATTTTCATTTCTAGCTAATGCAAATTCTTCTTCATCCTCGCCCTTGAATGAAGTCCCATCTCTTGTGTTCTGCCGTATTTTCTCTTGCACCAAATTGGACCATAAGCGCTCCCAATTTAGTATTTTCTCCCTCCCATTCACTAAATCTTGGCAATTATGCCAACTCTTGGGAAGGCCCAGAAGAGCTAGGCTTACCAAGTATTCTTCAAATAAATTAACACTGACCCCACCAAGTTCATCACGACACTGTGTGAACCTTCTCAGATACTGTAGAATTGTGTCATTCTTCTGCATATTGATACTTCGAATTTTATCCTTGAGCACCAGCTTCCTATGTTCACTATTATTCTCGAACAATTATGTCAGTGATTTCAACACCGCAAACAAATTTTCCTTTCCATGGAGAGTTGAGACAATATGATCTTGTACTCCCTCCAATATGATTCTCCTCTCTATGGCTACATCTTTCTTCCACTGAGCAAGATTCTAGGCATCAGATTCTTGTGGTTTTACAACATCTGACTTGATGTATTCTAGCAATCCATTATCATCCAATACCGCCTCAATGCGATCGTTAAACGCAACAAACCTAGAGCTACCTTCCAAGGCATACTCTAGCCTTAGTCCATTGAAAGCCATCTTCTCAGTACTGAAGAAAACCTACCACACTAGTCTCCAAATTCGAACCTTTAAGAAACAACTTCAAATTTCTACTCTATTGTGAATCCAAATCTGATACCATGTAGAAATTATGTTGTATATTTGAAATAAATCATGATTTTTTAACCAAAATCATGAGACACAAACGTACTCTACTATTTTGTGAAATAATTTAGAAAAAAAAAATTAGACATGCAATAAGAAATCACACACATGCAACAATTACTTTTATCTGGGGAAAGCAATCTACTAAAACACCCAATGCCTATTACATTAATCAAATGAAATAGAGATGTATTACAATTGTTTTGCTCAACTGAACTCACCCTGCAAGTGCACAACCTATCTCTCTGCTCACTAAAGGCCTATGACCCAGACTCAATCAATTTTCACCTTGGATTGAGCTCATATTTCCTTGTGTTGTTCCTTGAGGAATTAGACCCCTATTATTTAGGAATTCCTCTAATTTATTGTGTAATTATTTAGGTTGATCACTTGACTACATGCAACACCTGTACACTCAGAGCTAGTCTATAATTAATGTTACACTGCCATGGAATCTCCATCTCAATTGTGTAACATGAATTCTCTGCATGCACTAGCTATTTTGGGTTGATTGTTCAGTTAACTAAATGATCACTGAGTTAGACTTAAGTCCCACTGTACAACTTGACCCTCCACTAGTTCTTCCAACATTTAGAACTAGTTTAACTGAAAACAAACTTAGATAAATGACCTTGATTGCTACAAATTAACAATCACACATGCTTAACTGGACTCTAACTCCTCCAAATTGAATTTACTGAGTAAACTAGGTGACGCAATCCATGTCACTCAATTTAACGTCATCCAAGTTGTCTGCTGATGTGGAAATTTGAATCTTCTATATTTAATCAAGGAAAAACCAAATTGAGAATTTTTTGCTTCATTTTTCAACATAATGATCCATGGTTCACCCAAATATTCCTTCTAGTGATTAAGCTGCAACAAAAGGAACCTCTCTCTAATACCAATTGTTGGAAACTTAGTTATGGTTAAAGACGGGGGGGGGGGGGGGGTGCAGTATAACATCTAACGAATCATCATAACCATTTTTTACCAAAACGTTAATCGATCAATTAAACACTTAGATAACAAACAACATGGTACATGAACAATAAATCTAAACATGCATGCAACTTCAAAACACAACATAATAAATAACACAAATTAACACCATATGTTTTAGTTGGAAACCTTCGAGGGGAGAAAAACCACCATATTATTGTGTTTCTTTTATTCTTATTATTAATCTTCAATCTTTTATTTTACATAAATTTTTCGGCCCCAACTAGTTAGGAGCAACCACTCCCTCAACATAGATTTGTTGGCCCGAACTAGCCAGAAATCCCCAACTCCATGTCCATCAATTTGTTGTCCACCACCAGCTAGGAAGCCCATACTCCCTATTTAGCAAGCCACGACTTGTCCAAGGTCCCAACCTCCACAAATACTTTTGCCAACCACTACCAACAAGGAAGCCCCAACTCCCCATCTAGCAAGACACAACTTGCCGGAGGCCCCAACCTCCTCAAATATTGTGGACCACCCTTTCATCCATTTTCAAATTGGTACCTCTTATGCAACAATAACACAACAACAACCTTTATGCAATCAACACAATCAGTAGCACCAAAAACTGACAAATCCACACTCTAAGGGAAATAGTACAAACCCTGACTTAGCCATACAACCCAACCATCAACTGTAGTGTAATACAAGGAGAGTACATAATACATGGCATCCATAAGGATTGATTAAACATTTGTAGAATTAAACCCATATCTGATCACAACTACAAGTATATCATTTAGCTTCACAATGTAGATCAGCTAAATTAATCTCCAATAATGACATACTTTTTTTTATGCTAACTTTTTCCTCGTCAAATTGGACCAAATCAACATACTAACTACATTCCATTTCTCTTGATGAACATATAAAATAGGACTTGATCAACATGTCACCATTCAAACCCAATACTATGGGAATTCCCATGGTTTTCCTTTCTCACCTTATAGGCAGTGTTGTGGTCACCTCACAACAAGATAGAAGTGATTTCAATGGGAAGGATGAAGCAAGATAGTGCAATTATGTTAGTGCCACGGGCATGAAGAATCAAGCCTGTGACAATGCTCTCAAACATTGATTTTTTCTCTCTCTCCACCCAAATTTGCAACTACTACATCAATCCTTATGTAAGAATCCTTTCAAAGACCTACGGCACCTTTCTGACTATTTGCAACAATAGTCAATCACCTGCAACCATGCTCCATCAACATACAGAGCCAAACACACTTGCCATCTCTAAATGTTAATATCAATTCCAACCAAAAATTATTGTTTCCAACAACCAAAAATTATTATCAATTTGATTTATGCTTAACAACCTTATCTTATCTTTCAATTGGTGGTACAAGGTGGAGGTTGTTGTAACAAATTTTAACAACTCCTCCATCAACATATTATTGTATAATCTAGAATTATTATAATTAAATTACAAATTTTAATCAAGGGAACCCACACACTTTCATAAATTCTAAGACCTCATACTCCTCGAAGTAATTGATCTCTAATGGGAAATGCTCCCACATCATGGATGTACTATGCGAAGAACAATGCAACGAGCTAAGTTGGTAGTTTGCTCACGAGCTACTGATATGTCTTTGTTCACAATAAAATGACCTTCTTTTCCCTCTTTTCTCTTATCAATACACTTTACTTTAGCTGGCCATAAATTTCACAAAACATGAGTGATGTCAATGATGACATCAACATGACATAATGTTGACTGGAATTACCACGTTGTTTATGTACCTCTGATTCCATGTCAATATTCATGGTTTCTTCAACCCCAAGTGTGTTTATCGTGGCTACTTGTATGTCTCTAGAGTCCTTTGTTATGTTACGTGACCATGTCGACAGCGAAACCACCTTACTCATCCTTTGTAATTGCCCTTATTTGGGTGGTTTTGGGTTTGAGGAAAACGAGCCCCATAATATATCTAGGCCATCGATATTTATAGATCAAGTTTATATTATCTTTGTCCGAGTCTCCCTCCCCCCCCCCCCTCCCCTTCCTGATAAATACCAACTTAAGGGGGGATCCTGAATTGTTTCTCCACCTCAAACTACCCACTTTGTAGATCAACGATAATGTTGATGTTTAAGTTACGTCCTGCGATCTCTACTCAATTTATTTAACTTTCCTAATGTTAAAGAGATTTCACTTCCTTCATATATATATATATATATATATATATATATATATATATATCAAAGCATATTATACTACAACATCAGCTCCAACAAGGGATATTCTCTCCTTGTAAGACACTGAGAACCGCAGATCAGTGTCTTCACCTCAAAATTGGAGTCTAACATCCAAACTTGAAAAGACATGTTGGAAATTTAAAACACAACGATATATATAACGGTGAGGTGTTAAAATTTCAATACTAAATGAAATGCTTCAAATATTTCCCACTGATAAGTATACCTAGATATTCGCCTTCAATATTTTGTAGAATGAACATATTGTTTCCTTGGACTGATGCAATTTTAAACAACCCAAAAAAAATGGTCGAACTTTCGATGCTTGCCCTTATCTTCTTTTCTACTATACCATCTAAGAACTAAGCCACAAATTCTAAAATATCTACCCTTTACTCTTCTATCAAAATTTTGTTTCATTTTTCCCTAATACTTCTGTAAATTTTCCTTAACCTATTCTTTGTCATCATGCAATTCCACTAGTTAATTGATCAACCTAGTCATCTCATTTGGCTCATATAAATCTTGTAACATCTTAGCAACAGGTTGATCCAGGTGGCTCTGGAGAAGCTCAAAAATTGAAGTATTTGGATTTCATCAAATCTAGGACCAGATCGAAGAGCTCCTCATCCTGATTCTAGTAGCGCAGATGACACTCAAATCTGACTTCGTATGTGCAAGTTATTGGCAGTCAAAGTTTCAAACCAAAGGAGCAAGAATTTTGTCACCAGCTAGATTTGGAGCATGACTAAATTTGGAAGCCCGACTAAATCTGTTATAATTTATAAATTTCACGGTAACTAACCGAGCGACAGTTTGGCACTTAATGACAACTGGAACTGGGTTGCATGTTTATTTTTGTCTGTGACCCCTAAAAATCTGGCGAACAAATTTTAAAACAGTTTTATTATAAATAAAATAATAATAAAATGGTTGGCGAGCCACCAATCTAGCCAACCGTTGGTTTTATTGTATATTAACATATGTTATATGGGGGCAGGCCGCTATTGGTATACCCACCACCCAAAGGAACCACTTGCAGGGGACAGGTGGCCCCCGCCATTACAATGACCACCGTTTAATGGGGGGTAGACGAGGATCGAATTTGTGTCGACCAGTTGGCCAGCCCTCCCAACTGATGACCCCAGGTTTGATACACGCCACTTAAAACATAACAACACCAAAGAAACCCCAAATTAACACATTGCCCATAATACACGATCCCGGATTCAACCAATCCGCTTAGTAATTATCGTCGAGCATGAATATCTAAACAACGAATTTTTCATTGGAACCGAATGCAAAGAGTAGTGGAGGGTAAATCGAAACTATGCCAGAGGTGGAACCATGATTTTTGGAACCCTAAACCAGTGGTGGAACCATGATTTGGAGGAACCTTGGAGGAATCTTTTAGATTCCTTGGGGGGGGCAAATTTTGACAGTCTCAGAAATATGTCAACTTTATGCTCAAATTGCTCATAATTTTTCTAGGAATCTTATGGTGCATACGGTTTTCTAATCTGAGCAGCCGATTTTCCAGAGGCAAAACGTAGATCAGTGGAATCTTGACGCAAGAATCTGCGAGGAATATTTTAGATTCCTTAGAGGCCCAGATTTGACAGTTTCAAAATAGGGTCAACTTTATACTTAAATTTCATGATTTTTCGCAAGTAACGTGCTGGAATAGCCTATTTTGGAATTTTAGCAACTGATTTTGAGGCCTTCGTCATATGGGGAGGTATATTGACGCATTTGTGCCACTATATGTGAGAGGTCCATTTTTTATGCCACCTTGTCTTAGAGGACTATTTTATGCCACTTTTGTGAGAGATCATTCCTTTGTCATATTGAAGGATAACGTCTTGAGAGTAAGAGTTATTTGTAGGAGAACATCTCTTTGTAGAGACATGCCACTCGAGATAAGAGTTTCATCCACATGTTGACATAGATTTTTCCATGTACTCGTCATATTTTTTAGAGACTAATAAAGTGGCCTCCCCATGATTGACCCAGGGCCCAGAGACATAGTCTGCACTGGACGAACTCCGTTATCACGTGTTATGTTGTTATTGTTTCATGTTTATTTGTGCTTGTTTATGTTGATGGATTGATGAAGTTTCGTTTAGAGAATGCATTTCTCATGTTTCACATACAAATATAAGTGTAATAAAAGGTCCTACATAAGAAGATTTTGTTTAAGTATATTCACACAAATTTTCCAGATCATACATAAATCTAACTGACTAGGATAAACAAAAAATATTCCATGCCCTAACTCAAAGGCAACTTACCATTAGACCTTTTAGATGAAATTATATTTTCTCATAGTGCATACTTCATTTGAGAATCCATTTCTTCTTATTTTCAAATCAAGTTTTCTTAATCATTCTCATGAGGCTCTTATTTGACAACTCGACAAGATTGTTTCCTTGAGGATAATATGTTGTGAAATCTAAGTATGATATTATACTTATGATAAAATTTGACCACAATCGTCAATTTAAAATCCTAATAATTATCAGTGATAATCTTGCCAGTACAACCAAATATTGATAATATATTTTCTTCCAAAGATGTTATGACTGTGACATTTGTGGTTACTTCAGTTGGTATGCCTTCCACCTGTTATCACTTAGGTTTTCCTTGAAGTTGTGGAAAAGGAAATTAAACCCGAGGTAACCACAAACCAACCTTCAGATACAGAATCTAGCCAATCTGTATCCAGAGAGGGCTCTCTCTTTAAAATTTAGCTTTGTTCTTAGAAACTTTTAGGCTAGTTATAAGTCCAAGAATTTTGTTTGAATTTGAATGGTGGAATCCGCCAACTAAGGGCAAGGTTGAATATTTTCAGGCCATTGGACTATGGATTCGAAAGGATGGCTTTACTGGATTAAGTTTTTACACCAAAGATGGCTTTGCAGGGCAACATAGCCAAACAAAGAACAATTTTAGATATTAAAGTGAATGGAATGGATTTTGAAGGGATGAAAGGAAATTAAGAATCTTTCAACATGTTCAAAGAAGGAAAGTGAATGATTACAAATAAAGAGCAGTTAAGAATTCTTTACTATAGTAATCAAAAATGTTTAAACCAGCGAAACAAGAGCAATTAAGAATTCGTTGCTTATAACCAGTTTAGAAGAAAACATTTAGAATAATCACAATTGAAATCAGAGTACACTTAAGTATGTTCTGATTTATTATTTTATGTCAATTATTCAGAAATGGAACACGGTGATATTATAAACAGATATAAAACTTAAAACATAGGATAGAAAAGACTTATTGAACTGTAGTCTGACACATGAATCCTGCAAAAAGTCTTGAGCTTCAAATCATCATCCAGCAAGCCACAAAGAAGTTTCTCCAAAACAATTTTATTCCAAAAAGTCAATGTTACAGCAAAGTAGAAGAATCCACCCTCAATACTCCAATTGAGGGAGTATTTATACAAATTCTAAACTAAAATATCTTGAAAAAAATATCAAAATTAGTTCACAAATCTCTCTAAATATTTTACATAAATAGAACTTAAGTAAAGGACACTCAAACTAATGCATCTATTTGGCACTATTTTTTATGGATAGGTGATTACAAAGAGGAGAATTCGAATTTGATCCAACTCTTAGTTGATGATGAGGCATCCAAGTCACTAACTGCTTCCTTTTTTTGTGAATTCTGCTCCAACAATTCTGTAAACTTGGGTTCCAATGATACCTTTTTATTTCTCAATCCGTAATATATATGTAAAAAGTGAAAGAGGTTATTGTGGATAAATATGTTTTTGAGATAAACCTCTTTCTGTTTCCTAAAATTCCTCTCCAGCTGTGCACAATAGGCTCTGTAACAATATGTGTAAAACAGAGTTTTACAGAGTCTGAAAAATAGCCTGTAAAGATGTGCATGTATCTCTCAGTCTGAAATCACTGTGCAAAAAGTGAGATAGGTTTTGTAGATAGGTATATTAGGAACAAAAACCTCCTTCAGTTTTGTATGATGTATTTTTGATTGGCCACAATCCTCTCTGCAAAATGATGACTTAACTGGAATTTTCTACAAAAAGTGCTTTCCAACATTGTTTAATATTTCCAAAACCATAATAACTGTTAGAAAAGTGAGAGAATTTTTTGTAGATGGTCCTCTTAAGAACATAAACCTCCTTCAGTTTTGCAAAATTCATCTTGGATTGATCACAATAGTTTATGCAAAACAATGACTAAAACATGCAATTTCTGCAAAAATGTTCCTTCTTGTTGTATTTTTCATCTTTTCACTTTTTTGTTCTTTTGACTGTTTTACTTTCACTTTAAACAAACTTCAATGTTGGTGAAAGTATTTTCATTTCTTTTTACCATTTTACTCCCTCTGTAATTACTTTTACTTTTTTACCTTTGACTGCTCTGTAACTTCATTTTAACTTTCACTCTGACTTTTACCTGATACACTTTAACCACTGATACTCTTTAACTGTTCTTTACTGTGTCATTTTACCTTCAATGTGTAGTTTAGGTTTTTACTGTCTGTTTCAACAGTAAATTGTTTAATATCCTGTTTCCTTTGCTTGTCTTTCCACTGTATGTTTTATCTTCCATCTATGTTTGAATAGATTTGATAACACTCTTGGAGTAAACAAGTCTTATGACTAGTATTAAGACTATTTATCCAAGGATGTGGTCTTCTGATCACCTGTAAAACAAAACAAATTGTTAAGAAAGCATTGGTTTGCAGGGGAGGTTGAAAAGGTTTCATTTGATTTTGAGAGGTCTGTGGAGTGAATCTAGAATGATTTTTGGGAGGTAAACTATGCTCAAATTGGTTAATAGAGGCTTCAGGTGGCGCAGCTGGGTTACAAAGGGTTTTACTGCATGGGAGTCTGGTCGTTCACTGTGCACAATATAATGAAAAAGACGCAGGTTCTTTTTGTTTTATTTGCAAAGTCAAAGGGGTGGCGGGTTTTGATTAATTTAATGAATGACGTCATCCTATACGATGGATGAGTCACGGGGAACAGTGGAGGTGGTAAGTGGTTTATTCCGCACCACTTATGCGGAAAGGCTGTTTTGGACGGGAAGGCAGCGAATCGATACAAAGTTTGACACGTAGCCACGGCACTATTCACAAACCACTTTTATTTCGCGCGTTAACGCTCGTACAGGGGATGGCTAGCGGAATCAATGGGAGCCGTCGATCTTGGAGGGGGTGATCTGACGGTTGACAGGACAGGGAGATGGCAAGGAGTTTAACGAGCGGGGCCGACGTGAATTAACGGTTAATTAATCATTTCGGGAGGTTTTTTATTGGCGGAGGTTGGTTATTAATTAATCTTAAGGATTAATTAATCCCATATGAAAAATGGTCGGGAAATGGAAAATGCGCGGAGATGACTTATTTCAAAGTTTGATTTCAATTAAACTTTGGATTTATTTTTTATTTCAAACATATATTCATATGTTTAAACCTTTTTCATATATTTTTTAATATATGGTAATTAAATCAATGTGACTTTCTTACCATAGGGGCAGGAATAGAATTAATGTTATTTTTAGCCAAAGGGCATATAATGTGGGTTTTTATTTGAATGCATGGGGGTTAAATACTTTGGCTAAAAAGTATAATATATGGTTTTGGGATATTATAAAAAATGAGTTAAATATAATAGGACAAGGTCATTTTTATGGGAGTTAATACATAAATTAGAGTTAATATGAGAAAGGGACAAGGTAAACTCAAAATACTTTAATATAACCAAGAAAGTGAAGATTTTTAAAGCAAATTGCATTATACTAACTTCATCACTTAAACTTAGAATAAAAAGTGATTTTGAGGGCTTTTCATGAAATATTGAAGGATTTTCCTAAGTAAAATGAGATTTTACTTAGGAAAATATTTTGAGAGGTGAATGAATGTGATAATGGATAACTTCAAGTACTTAGGTCTTTTCAATTATTGGGCCGAGGGTCCGGTCCCTCCAAAAGTCAAGGAAATGCCTTGAGCCCCTTTAATTTTCAAATACCTTAGCACTTAAGGGAAATTAGTGAAATCTTTAAGGAAAATGAGAGGGGAAATTAATAATTTTGACTTTGCTCTGCTGTGAACTTTTTCCAATGTAGTATCTGCCTTTGCACTTATGATGAAAGTAAAATTGAACACATTTAGAACCATCATTCATCACAGGTAATTCTACAACAACATCTACCTACCCTACCTACTTTACTCTACCATTTTTTCTTCTTTATTAGGGTGCACTTAGACTGGCAAACCCTTATCACACCTTTTCTTTTACATGGTAAATCTATCTAAATCTACACTTATTACATCCAAGGGCTCAGATTAAATTGTTGAGCTCCTTTTATTTACTCTACCTATCTACTTATCTGCCAAGATTAAACTGTTTGGTCAGATTTTTATTCTCTATTCTACAACACGAAATTGAAAATTGAATGAATCAAGTTTAAACAGTTTGACTCTTCATAAATTGTGGCAAAAGTTTGACAAGTTGCACACAATTGCTTTATTACAAAAAAATGACATAGTAGTGGCATTTAGACTTGTACACTTTCCTGGTCTATTTTTGTTTGGGGTTCATTTCTTTCACTTTTTTGACCTTTTTATTCTTTTTACCCTTTGATTTTTCTTTTAGGGTATACCCTCTTTACATTTTTTATAATTTTTGATTTTTTTGATTTTTTGAAAAATATGGAACACTTTTGCAACAAGAAAAAGGTTTGACATATTGCATAGTTCAACAAGTCAATCATGAAAAATGACACCTATTGGTATAGGAGCCTAACACTGGCTCCACTTGGGGATGGCTTTTCCTGGTGAAAAGTCAAGATTAGTAGGTCAGTTGTCCTCATCCATTGACCTTGGTGAACCAGTAAATGTCTTCTATCTTCTGCAAACTGAAATCTAATCTGAAACTAAAACAACACACAAAAATTTTCAAACCAACTTAATGAAAAACTAGCTGAAAATTGAAAACTAAAAAAAATGCTCAAAATTATGAGCTTATTAGCACTCATCTACCTACTCAATTTACTGTTCAACTGCTAGTTAGGGAAAATGAAATAGCCAATGCAACCATTCAAGCATTATGTACTTTGATAGATTTTGTTGCATTTTCTTGTTGATTATCAAAATTGTACTTCTACAACCTATTAGAAACTTGTCAACAAATGAGAGGATGAGGAAACACTTGATTTCCTTTGTTGACTCTAGAAACTGTACAAAAGGATCTTTCAAAATATATACACTAATGTTTAACTGATCTGAACAACTGTACATCTTTTCTGGATGGCCTCCATGCCATGAATCTGAAATATTATTTTCGTCTTTATCCCCCTGCAAACTTTCAGATAAGATTTATGATGATATTCCTACTGATTGTAATGTTTTACTGTTGAATCCTTTATCATCTTGATTCTGAAAATCATATTTAGTTAATAGAGGAATGCTTTGAATGCCTTCAATATTCAACATATCTGCTATTGGATCCTGAAAAACTTGGGAAAATGGCTGCAACCTATAGCATATAGGTTTCCATGAGACTTCATAAACTTCAACAAGTTTTTCATCCTTTTCATTAAATATGTTATACCACATTTCCTTTAAAAGCTGAAATGATTCAAAAAATAGTGGTATGGAACTTTCTTGTGTCATTTGATCATTTATTTCAATGGGAACTGATAACTGCAATTGTGAAACTAAAAAATCTTGATCAATAGTTTCATTATCTTCTTTGTTGTCAATCACAATTCCTAAAGATTGCTGATTATTGATGGCATGATAGTTGTCTCTAATGAATTGAAATGAAGCAAAACAAAGAGGTAAAGAACCTTCACTTATTTCCACATTTTCTACTTTTTCTTCCTCACTCTCATGGCTGATCTGTACTGGCTGATCATTGTCTTCAATTTGCTGAAACTGAGTTTCTTCATCCCACAAACTAGCTTCTGATTGCTCTGTAAAGTTAGCTTGAGTTTGGAGAACATAACTATCATCATAATGATCATATTTAGGCAAATCATCAAAAGAAGGAATGTCATCAAACATACACATTAGATCAACAAATTCCTCTTCCTCATATTGATTTGTAAATTCATTTTCTGATCTATGATAATTTGAATTAAGAGGAATTTGTTCATGGCTATCAACCTCTTCTATTTCTTCATGGTGATTTTGAATAAAAAATTCTTCTTTCATAGTGATCTCTTGTGTTATTTCATCTATTTTTCTTACCAAAAGGCTGAGTTTTACCTCTGCATTATTTTTCTTTTCCTCTTCTTCCGCTTTCAACTTTTCCTATTTGATTTGCAGATTAACTTCTACGTCAACTGCAATGTTCTGCATCTGTACAAGTGTTTTTGGATCTCTTTCTCTTAATCGAAATTCTATTTCTGGATCAAAGGCACTTGGATAATGCAAGAGAGCTGAATCATGAGGAGGTCTAATATTTTCTGGCATTGAATAATAAACTTGATTAAATCTGTTAGAAAATTGTTGTATTGTTTCATTTGAATGTCTTTTTAATTGATTATATTCTTCCATGATCACAAAATGATTAACTTTGATCATCCATCTATCAAGGAAAATTTTGATAAACTGCTAGAAATTTGAGATGCTAGCATTAGGCAGATTTTTAAACCAACTCTTTATTCTATTTTGAAAATAAAGAGCAAAAAGTTTGATTTTAACATCATCTTCATCAATCTCAAATAAATCCAAATAATTTTCAAAACCTTGAATATGTTTTTGGGCAGTGATACCATTCTCTCCATCAAATCTAGGAAGATACTTGTAGTATTTTTTAGAAAAATCATGGAGTGTAGGAGGTAAAATAAGGGGCTTATATCTATCTGGAACTTTATATGGCACAGGGATATGTACAGGGATTGTAAGATCAGTCTTGATTATTTGATGCTTCTTAATTGAAAAATGATCATCATTAGATTCATAAGAAAGCTGCTCAAAGAGATTAGGAGAATTATTACTTACAATCTTCAAAGGAAAATAATTAAAAACTAATCTAAGATCTTCAATAAAATACAATATACATTGAAAAATTTTCTTAATGAGAAAGAACATAATGTCTTGGATTAAGATCCAAGTTGAAAGCCTGATCTTTCCATGTCCTTTGAGGTTCATACCTCCAGTGGAGTCTTGATTGTGAAATTTATTTGGAGTCGTTAGGTGGATGATTTTAACCTTTGTGTGTCTGATCCTTGTCTACCATCATAGATCAGATCTAAACCTGTAAAACAATTCTGAAGAAAAAGTTAGTTCTTCAGGAAACCAAATTTTGAGTATTTTATGATTTTTTTTTTTTTATGAATTTTCAAAACAACTTCTATGATTTCTTTAAGAGGTTTCAGATATTGGATTTAAATTTTCTTAAATATTTATTGAACTAGAGAAACTGATTAAATGTTTGAAACCAAAGTTCAGTTTATAAGCTAGACCAGAGATAGACTGAAGCAACATTTATTTACTATGCAATTGCAGAGCAAAAGCAGTTCAAAGGCTACCTGGCTGATCTTCAGGCTCTGTCTGTAGCTTATAAGCAAACAATAGTAACAATTAAAATGATTCAGATCCCCAGTATGGTCGCCACTATGTTATCACTCAGGTTTTCCTTGAAGTTGTGGAAAAGGAAAGTAAACCCGAGGTAACCACAAACCAACCTTCAGATACAGAATCTAGCCAATCTGTATCCAGAGAGGGCTCTCTCTTTAAAATTTAGCTTTGTTCTTAAAAAGTTTTAGGCTAGTTATAAGTCCAAGAATTTTGTTTGAATTTGAATGGTGGAATCCGCCAACTAAGGACAAGGTTGAATATTTTCAGGCCATTGGGCTATGGATTCGAAAGGATGGCTTTACTGGATTAAGTTTTTACACCAAAGATGGCTTTGCAGGGCAAGATAACCAAACAGAGAACAATTTTAGATATTAAAGTGAATGGAATGGATTTTGAAGGGATGAAAGGAAATTAATAATCTTTCAACATGTTCAAAGAAGGAAAGTGAATGATTACAAATAAAGAGCAGTTAAGAATTCTTTACTATAGTAATCAAAAATGTTTAAACCAGCGAAACAAGAGCAATTAAGAATTCGTTGCTTATAACCAGTTTAGAAGAAAACATTTAGAATAATCACAATTGAAATCAGAGTACACTTAAGTAAATTTTGATTTATTCTTTTATGTTAATTATTCAGAAATGGAACACAGTGATATTATAAACAGATATAAAACTTAAAACATAGGATAGAAAATACTTATTGAACTGTAGTCTGACACATGAATCTTGTAAAAAGTCTTGAGCTTCAAATCATCATCCAGCAAGCCACAAAGAAGTTTCTCCAAAGCACTTTTATTCCAAAAGATCAATGTTACAGCAAATTAGTAGAATCCACCCAAAATACTTCCAAGAGTGAAGTATTTATACAAATTCTAAACTAAAATATCTTGAAAAATCCCAAAATCATGCCTGAGCAATCTTCCTGCACCATATATAGTTGAGAACTTATGTGTTGATTCTCCAACTGGGATGGATTATTTATATTATTTTTTTATGCAGACAGTGGTGATTTACCCAAATAAATAACCTGAATTTGATCCAACTCTTAGTTGATGATGAGGCATCCAAGTCACTAACTGCTTCCTTTCTTTGTGCAATTCTGCTCCAACAATTCTGCAAACTTGGGGTCCAATGAGACCTTTTTATTTCTCAATCCATAATAGATATGTAAACAGTGAAAGATGTTATTGTATATTAATATGTTTTTGAGATAAACATCTTTCAGTTTCCCCAAATTCCTCTCCAGTTATGCACAACAGGCTCTGAAAAAATATGTGTAAAACAGAGTTTTACAGAGTTTGAAAAATAGCCTGTAAATATGTGCATGTATCTATGATTCTGAAATCACTGTGAAAAACATGAGATAGGTTTTGTAGATGGGTCTTAGGAAACCTTCAGTGTTGCATGATTTATTTTTACGTCACAACTTTCCCCAAGAAAATGATGACTTAACAGGAATTTTCTGCAAAAAGTGTTTTCCAACATTGTTTAATATTTCCAAAACCATAATAGCTGTTAGAAAAGTGAGAGAGATTTTTGTAGATGGTCCTCTTAAGAACATAAACCTCCTTCAGTTTTTCAAAATTCATCTTGTATTGATCACAATAGTTTCTGCAAAACAATGACTAAAACATTAAATTTCTGCAAAAATGTTCCTTCTTGTTGTGTTTTTCATCTTTTCACTTTTTTGTTCTTTTAACTGTTTTACTTTCACTTTAGATAAAATTCAATGTTGGTGAAAGTATTTTCATCTCCTCTTTTTACCATTTTACTGCCTATGTAATTACGGATCGTTAATTCCTGACTTCTCCTCAGAATCCTCCCACTTTAACTTTCATCTAATTTCTACTCGACACGTTAACTGCTTCAACGTGTCCATACCTTCAATGTAAGTTTAGGTTTTTACCGTCTGTTTCACAGTTAAATTATTAAATATCTTGTTTCTGCTTGTCTTTCAATCGCATAGTTTTTACCCATCTTCCGTTTTCTGAATAGATCTGATTAAACACCTGGAGTTAAAATGTGTCTATGACTAGCATGACCGGCGTATCCAAGGATGTGGTCTTCTGATCACCTGTAAAACAAAACAAATTGTTAATAAAGCATTGGTTTGCAGGGGAGGTTGAAAAGGTTTCATTTAATTTTGAGATGTCTGTGGAGTGAATCTAGAATGATTTTTGGGAGGTAAACTATGCTCGAATTGGTTAACAGAGGCTTTAGGTGGCGCAGCTGGGTTACAAAAGGTTTTACTGCATGGGAGTCTGGTCGTTCACTGTGCACAATATAATGAAAAAGACGAGGGTTCTTTTTGTTTTATTTGCAAAGTCAAAGGGGTGGCGGGTTTTGATTAATTTAATGAATGACGTCATCCTGTACGATGGACGAGTCACGGGGAACAGTGGAGGTGGTAAGTGGTTTATTCCGCACCACTTATGCGGAAAGGCTGTTTTGGATGGGAAGGCAGCGAATCGATACAAAGTTTGACACGTAGCCACAGCACTATTCACAAACCACTTTTATTTCGTGCGTTAACGCTCGTACAGGGGATGGCTAGCGGAATCAATGGGAGCCGTCGATCTTCGACGGGTCGATCAGACGGTTGACGGGACAGGGAGATGGCGGGGAGTTTAACGAGCGGGGCCGATGTGAATTAACAGTTAATTAATCATTTCGGGAGGTTTTTTATTGGCGGAGGTTGGTTATTAATTAATCTTAAGGATTAATTAATCCCATATGAAAAATGGTCGGGAAATGGAAAATGCGCGGGGAGGACTTATTTCAAAGTTTGATTTCAATTAAACTTTGGATTTATTTTTTATTTCAAACATATATTCATATGTTTAAACCTTTTTCATATATTTTTTAATATATGGTAATTAAATCAATGTGACTTTCTTACCATAGGGGCGGGAATAGAATTAATGTTATTTTTTAGCCAAATGGCATATAATGTGGGTTTTTATTTGAATGCATGGGGGTTAAATACTTTGGCTAAAAAGTATAATATATGGTTTTGGGATATTATAAAAAAGGAGTTAAATATAATAGGACAAGGTCATTTTTATGGGAGTTAATACATAAATTAGAGTTAATATGAGAAAGGGACGAGGTAAACTCAAAATACTTTAATATAACCAAGAAAGTGAAGATTTTTAAAGCAAATTGCATTATACTAATTTCATCACTTAAACTTAGAATAAAAAGTGATTTTGAGGGCTTTTCATGAAATATTGAAGGATTTTCCTAAGTAAAATGGGATTTTACTTAGGAAAATATTTTGAGGTGAATGAATGTGATAATGGATAACTTCAAGTACTTAGGTCTTTTCAATTATTGGGCCGAGGGTTCGGTCCCTCCAAAAGTCAAGGAAATGCCTTGAGCCCCTTTAATTTTCAAATACCTTAGCACTTAAGGGAAATTAGTGAAATCTTTAGGGAAAATGAGAGGGGAAATTAATAATTTTGACTTTGCTCTGCTATGAACTTTTTCCAATGTAGTATCTACCTTTGCACTTGTGATGAAAGTAAAATTGAACACATTTAGAACCATCATTCATCACAGGTAATTCTGCAACAACATCTACCTACCCTACCTACTTTACTCTACCATTTTCTCTTCTTTATTAGGGTGCACTTAGACTGGCAAACCCTTATCACACCTTTTCTTTTACATGGTAAACCTATCTAAATCTACACTTATTACATCCAAGGGCTCAGATTAAACTATTGAGCTCCTTTTATTTACTCTACCTATCTACTTATCTGCCAAGATTAAACTGTTTGGTCAGATTTTTATTCTCTATTCTACAACATGAAATTGAAAAATGAATGAATCAAGTTTAAACAGTTTGACTCTTCATAAATTGTGGCAAAAGTTTGACAAGTTGCACACAATTGCTTTATTACAAAAAAAATGACATAGTAGTGGCATTTAGACTTGCACACTTTCCTGGTCTATTTTTGTTTGGGGTTCATTTCTTTCACTTTTTTTACCATTTTATTCTTTTTACCCTTTGATTTTTCTTTTAGGGTATACCCTCTTTACATTTTTTATAATTTTTGATTTTTTTGATTTTTTGAAAAATATGGAACACCTTTGCAACAAGAAAAATGTTTGACATATTGCATAGTTCAACAAGTCAATCATGAAAAATGACACCTATTGGTATAGGAGTCTAACACCACCCATTTAGTAAAGTAATCAGTAGTTTCCAGTATTCATCTATTTTGGCCACTAGAAGGAGGATGGATCTCCCCTATGAAATCTAAATCTCATTGTACAAAAGGTGCTTCAATTAAAACATGAAAGAGAGGAAGAGAAGGCAAATTATTTTTACCTGCAAATATCTAACATTTAACACATGCACGAACTCTGTTATTTACTTCAATGAACAAGTTGGGACAATAATACCAATCCCTTAAAATCTTGTATGCAATATCCCTCCATCCATGATGGCCTCCACAGACTCCCTTGTGGAATTCATCAATGGTGTCTTCTATTTCTTCTTTTTTCAAACAAAATAGTAGAATTCCTAGTGGTCCTTCCAATATAAATTTTCATTCATAATACAATATTTGATAGCATGTAACTTTAAAGACCTCATATTTGACTTTTTCAATCCAAGTGGACAACTTAGATTTTGTAGATAGAAAATTATGTCCTTATACACTATCAATGATAAATATTTCTCCTGGATTTTTGGGAAGAACCCTTGAATTAGCTCTTCATTTGAAAACTCTTGGCATTCTTCATGATTTAATTCTATAACTGAAAAAACTATACTTATTCCCAGTACCTTACAGTTTGATTTTGATAATACTTTAGTTATTCCATGGCCTTTGACTAATTTAGTGGGATTTATAACTAAATCAAATTCTTGGACCCTTGAATCCATATACCCCTTTTACCATCATTGTTTGATTGTATAAGAATGGTTTTGACAATTCTATTTGGAACATAAGTAACAATTTGAGAATGCAACACATAAGTTCTAAAAGCTTTCAAGGATTTTACTAGATCATATACATGTTTTTCCAAAATTTCATACTTCAACTAATCATCCCTCAAAACTTTGTTGAAGAAAGAAATGGGATGTTCTTGACCTTTTTCATTCTTTTGCAACAACATAAGAAAAGTTTTGGCATAATATGGACGCATCAACACTATCTCTTCTCCCAAGGCCTTTTCAATTTGACAAAATGAAAATCTTGATTGAGGATTCCATTTTACTTCCCTGTATTTTTCAACATGTCAGTCACCTCTTTAATAATTTCATCATAATTTGGAGTAAATCTTCAAAGTAAATTGATTTTAGCTAGAAAATATTGAATCTCCTTTTTATTTTTGGGAAGGCTGATATTATTGATACACTGAACTTTGTCAAGGTTAATCTTTAGTCCATATTTTGAAATAATATGTCCTAATAACTTACCTTCTTCCAAATAAAAATGTGACTCTTTGCAGTTCAATGATACAAAATACCTTCTACACTTTTGAAAAGTCTGCTTGAGACGCTTCAAATGTTCTTCATCAAAACTAGAAAAAGTAGTAATGTTATATGAATAAATCACCATAAATTTATCACACTCACCCACAAAGGTTATGTCCATTGCACGCTAAAAGGTATCTCCTCCATTCATCAAACCAAATGGCATTTTTGCATACATTAATTTTCCCCACAATGTTGTGAAGGTTGTTTTCGTCTCTTCGTCTAGATGCATAGAAATCTGATTATAACC
This sequence comes from Pinus albicaulis, assembly GCA_034641835.2. Classification (NCBI taxonomy): domain Eukaryota; kingdom Viridiplantae; phylum Streptophyta; class Pinopsida; order Pinales; family Pinaceae; genus Pinus; species Pinus albicaulis. The sequence goes on from CM076571.1 coordinate 636,766,103, forward strand.
AAAGAAGCCATCAAACATTAAATTTTTTATTGATCCTATCACTTTCTGCAATATACTATCCATTTTTTGAAGAGGATAATTATCCTTGAGAGATACTTATTTACATTTTTGAAGTCATCACACAACCTTATCTATCCATTTTTTTCCTGATAGGTACCAGATTTGCAACCCATTATGAGTATCTTAAAGGCACAATGATATTTGCATCTAACAAAAAAAAATTCTCCTTGTCAAACATTGGCAATAATAATGGGTTAACCTAACTTATCTTTTGGATGAATAGTTTTACTCTAGGTTTTAGAGGAATCCTATGTTGTATGAAAGAAGTATCACATGTCTTCAAATCTTCATATCTTCATGAAAAATATCTACATATTATTTAAATAATTCCATATGCCTCTTTTTATATTATTCAAGCACTACTTTTGACAATTTAACCATTTTAGGTTTCCGCTTAGTTCCCAAGTTGAAATCTTCTATCTATTCAATCTTTATTGGTATACTTGCTTTCACTAACACATCATTTTGATCCAAAATCTCTTCCAAATGAATCAACGCCTTCATAAAAATGTTGGTTTAAGATGTGATATTTTATGATTCGCTATGGAATTCTTCCACTCTACTTCTTGGTAAGCCATTTTCAACTCACCTTCCTCTTCTAAAAATTGATCTATTTGTTGGGCTAAGAATTCATCAATCAATTCCAGAATCATCTTATACCTTGATCATCTTCAGATACATGCCAATGCTTCACATTGTCAGGGATTGATGGCCTATAACAAACTTCAACTTCATATGTGATCTTGGGACTAAAAGGGTACCTAAATGTATTTGTTGCATTATCCAATGAATCTGCTAATTATTTTTGCTCTTTAAGCATTGTGTTAATATTGAATGCTTGGAATAAGTTCTCAATGACATCCCATACTTCATTGTGATATGCTCTAAACCTGGGGTGTTATTTTTTACACAAACTTCTTGTTTGTTTTATCAGTAATTATGAATCTCCAAATATAGATAAATTTAAAATTTTCATATCCTTTGTTGTTTCTAAACCCAGGATTAGTGCTTCATATTATGATACATTATTGTTGTGTTAAATTGTAATTTAAAATATAATGGGATCTTCTCATTTTCAGGATATATAAGCACTATACCTACTCTAGATCCTTCTTTTGACGAAGCTCCATCAAAATACATCGTCCAAATAAGCTCCTTTTCAACAACTACTTCGGGGGGTGATTTACAAAATGCAAGATTTTCTTCGGCATTGTTATTTATACCTAACATATAACAACCAAATTTAGAATCTACATTGTACACAAAAAAATTATTAGGATATTTTCTCTCGCTAATAATTCAAGAAAAAATCACTTATCTATATAACCTTCTCAACTCCCCACCAAGTATAGGCATTACAACATAAGACATATCCAACTGAAGGGTACCTCCTAACTTACCCGTGATTTGGACAATAAGATGCCAAATTTTGTAGGGATATTAGCCACTACTATATCCATTACCAAACTTTTGGCAAGGATCTGTGACAACAACGCTACTAAATCCTTAATCATGCTAATACATTTGACTCTTCTAGAACCAAAAGAGCACAAATCATGATAGTATTTTTATTTTGAAGACCCAACTCGATCATTACAACCTTGGATATTAGGTTGTGCGATGCTCCGAAACCCAACATACAATTATGCAACATGGATTCATGAATGTTTAGGGTGACATAAAATGGAGGCATATAATCACTCCTCTCTTCTACATGTGGCCCAAACATCACTAAAGGATTTTCATCCTACAAATTCAAAGTATCTTGATGTGTATTCATTTGTGGAAGTTTCATAAAACTTTCTATTTGTTTTGATAAATGGGATTCTTTGCTAGTTCACTGAGTGGAAAAGGTACCTTAAGCTTCTCCAATTCTTTAACTAGACTGAATGTTTCAAGAATCTTCTCCAATTTTGATTGATCTTCATTTTCTTTTTCTTGTTGATTAGTGTAGCAATTACACACACACATATATATATCAATGGATTCAATCCGATCATGCAGTCTACTAAAGCAAGATACGGAATCCTTCTACAAATCAATTGCGGAAAATAAACATGATCGCCATTCACAACAAGTAAAGAAAGAAACAAATCAAACCACAACACATATATTTTCTCAGGGAAAGCTTACTGCTCAAAACCCCTCTATCTTCTATTTTATATTCACCACGGAATTATGAAATAATTACAATGAACTCTTCTCAAAAGAGTCTCATGCACTCTCACAACTGTCTCACACTGACCCAGACAAAATCAGGCCAACACTTAGCCAATTCTCAGCCTATCTTCAGCCTGCCTTGCTCATGCAATTCATGAGGAATGCAATCCCTATTCCTTAGTAAGTTCATCCTTCCTCAACTTCTCAAGTATCATGGGAAATGTTATGGTGTTTTAACTACATCCGGGTAGTTTTCTAATAATATAACTAATAGTCAACTTCCCTTTAACCTTTGTCTCAACTGGGTCTCCACTGGAACTGACATGCATGCAGCTATTAATAGTAAATCATCAGTTGCATGGAATATTACTGCATGTGAATTAAACCTGATTTAATTCACTTGACCTCTCACTAGTGCAACAAACAGTTACAACTAGTTCAACTGACTTTAACTCACTTAACTGGGTTAATTTATTTCTCATGCATTAAACTCATGCAGTTAACTACAACTTGAACTCAATAACTAATAGAATCACTCTGCATGCCTCACCAACCACCCTCAACTCGAAATTCATGATCTAACTGAGTCTATCACACTCAGTTAAATATTACAAGTGTTTATGAGAGAAGATTACAATTTATTGTCCAATTTAATTAAGGGATAATTAAATTAGACACATTACCAATTTATTAAATAAATTGAATTGCACACTAATGTATCGCCAGGACCCATCACTACATGACCTGTGCTCCCACACTAGTCTGTGTGTTGTCATGTTGTTTCTGGATGCCAATTTCATTGTTTCTTGTTGCAAATTTCAACACTCCTCAACAAGAAAGGAATCAATCTGTCTTGATCTGGTACCTTGGAATGTCCTTACATGCGCGCATGCACCTCTTGCATGCGACCTGCAACTCTTGCATGCATCACTTATATAGTGTTTCTCACACATGCAACTCTTGCATGCAACACTTCTCTAGTATTTCTTGCACATGCAACTTTTGGATGCAACACTTATCTAGTGTTGTCCGCACATGCAACTCTTGCATGCAACACTTCTGAAACTAAATATCCTCCAAACAATTCAATCAATATAATGCATCTGTCATCAGAGTCTTCTAACTGCTGCTAGCTACTGAACATGTCTACTGGACTCTCTGTGTTGCTGAAATCTGCATCCATGCACTCTGCACTACTGCCAACTCTGATCTGTGCTCTAGTATCTGACCCTTGTCACTCTAGTTTCTATCTTCCTAACATCTGACTGCATCAATATAACTGATCCTACTACTGTTGTACTATGGGCTCCTCATATCCAGGTTCGATCCATGAGACACACCATCTCTAGGACCCTGCCCAATTTATTCTTGGGATTAATTCTACACATCGCCCCCCCTCACACCTATAGGTATAGCTGCATGTACTCCCTCTGCCCATCTGGCTCGAAATTTCCCCCTCCTGGAGGTCTCTGTTTGAGTGGTTTCTGCCACTCCATGATCCTCATCTTGTGGCTACTCCACATCTTGAAGTTCATCCTTAGGAACCAAGAGTTCCTCATCTGCATGCAAATCATGCTCCCTCTCAAGGGACAATCGCATGGCTTTGTCACACTTCCTCATGGTACATCCCTTGCATGTGTCTATGTATGCAAGAGTACCCTTTAGAAGCCTCGTAGAAATCTATTGCATGACCTTCAAAGCTCTACGGTGTATATGGCCCAATCTCTTGTGCCATAACTCACCCTCATCCCGGCTCACCACTTTATCTGCCTTACCCATCAATGTTGCACAGCCATCTACATCAAGTTTATAGATATTCTTCACACGAATCCCAATATTCTTGTCTTGTCCTGTGGCTTTGTGTCAAAGGAAATATTTCCCTTCACTGAAAACCACATCATAGCCTCTATCCTTTAACATTGCGATTGAAACTAAATTCTTTTTCAAGCCTGGTACATGCATTACATCTTTTAATAAGAAGGGTTTACCAAACTATCTTTGGAAGGTAACTGTACCAATCCCGGTAGCACTGTACCGCCCATCATCACCCATTTCGATATGCATCTGGAGGTCCTTCTCCTCCAAGCTACTGAAAATTTCTTTGTCTCCCGTCATGTGGAAAGATGTACCACTATCCGAGTACCAAACTGATCCCATTATACTTGACACCATGCATGCAAAGAGCGAGAATTCCAATGCAAATTGCAAGGCCAAAGCCTCACCAGCTGCAGATCCTAAAGCCTTCTTGTTCTTCTTCTTTTGTGGACAATTAGTGGCATAATGTCAATGCTCGTGACAGTGAAAACACTTCACTCTGGACATGTCGCGCTTCTTGCCTTCTTTGTCGGACTCAGATTTGGAATAGGATTTATTTCCCTTTCCCTTCTTCACCTTATCGACCAAGGCACAATTTTACTCATCATCTGTCTTATATGAAGATCCATCCCTGGTATTCCGCCTAAATTCTTCTCGCACCAAATCCGACCAAATTGGTTCCCAATATGGAAACTTCTCCCTCCCATTGACAGAGTCCTAATAACTATGCCAACTCATGGGAATCCTAGAAGAGCTAGGCTCACCAAGTCATCATCTGTGACAATAATTCCAATGCTCCCAAGCTCATCTCAACATTGGACAAACTTAGTTAAATATTTCAAAATGGTGTTGCCTTTCTCCATTTTGATTTTCCTAAGCTTGTCTTTCAATGCCAATTTTCTATTATCACTGTTGCTCTGAAAAAAAAAAAATCAGTCAAATATTTCCACATTGCATATGGAGTCACTTTGCTATGGAGACTTGAGACAATGTGGTCTCGTACTCCCTTCAATAAGATCCTCCTCGTGCTTGCTACCTTCTTTTTCCAAGCATCAAGAAGAGTGACGTTTGCTGTTGCGAGCTTGGAAATATCATTATGAATGAATTCTATCAACACATTGTCCTCCAGTACTGCCTCGATTCTGTCTTTCCGTGCAATATAATTAGAGCTACCCTCGAGTGCATACTCTAATCTCAAGCCATTGAATTTCGTCTTGATCCGTTGTTGCACCAAAGAATACTTCTGCAAATTTGAATTTTATTCAGTCACAAACTCAATTTCTTCTCCACTATAGTGATTTCTTGTGCTCTGATACCATGTAGAAATTATACAAACATATCTATATCAATGGATTCAATCCGATCATGCGATCTACTAAAGAAAGATATTGAATCCTTTTACAAATCAATTGCGGAAAATAAACATGATCGCCAATCACAACAAGTAAAGAAAGAAACAAATCAAACCACAACACAGATATTTTCCAGGGGAAAGCTTACTGCTCAAAACCCCTCTATATTCTATTGTATATTCACCATGGAATCATGAAACAATTACAATGCACTCTTCTCACAAGAGTCTCTTGCACTCTCACAACTGTCTCACACTGTCCCAAACAAAATCGGGCCAATACTTAGCCAATTCTCAGCCTATCTTCAACCTGCCTTGTTCACACAATTCATGAGGAATGCAATCTCTATTCCTTAGAACTTTCAACCTTTATCAACTATGAAAGTATCATGGGAAATCCTGTGGTGTTTTAACTGCATTCGGGCAGTTTGATAATAATACAACTGATAGTCAACTTCCCTTTAACCTTTGTCTCAATTGTCTCTCCACTGGAACTGACATGCATGTAGCTATTAATAATAAATCATCAGTTGCATGGCATATTACTGCATGTGAATTAAATATGATTTAATTCACTTGACCTCTCACTAGTGCAACAAACAATTACAACTAGTTCAACTGACTTTAACTCACTTAACTGAGTTAATTGATTTATCATGCATTAAAATCATGCATTTAACTACAACTTGAACTCTATAACTAATAGAATCACTCTACATGCCTCACCAACCACCCTCAACTAGAAATTCATGAGCTAACTAAGTCTATCATACTTAGTTAACTATTACAAGTGTTTATGAGATAAGATTACAATTTATTGTCCAATTTAATTAAGGGATAATTAAATTAGACACATTTCCAATTGATTAAACAAATTGAATTGCACACTAATGTATCGCTAGGACCCATCACTACATGACCTATGGTCCCACACTAGTGTGTGTGTTGTCATGTTGTTTTTGGATGCCAATTTCACTGCTTCTTGTTGCAAATTTCAACAATTAGGGTATTGTACCTATAATGTCTTATGTTGATTACTTGTAGAAGCCTCATCTTGTTCTTTACTTTTCCCTTTATTATGATCACAAACCCTCTTATTATAATCATTAGGCTTGTGTGTGTGTGTGTGTGTGTGTGTGTGTATATTATACCTTAGATCATATTTCCTATGTACTTTGACTTCCATAAAAAATAATAATAATAATAATAAATAAATAAATAAAAATTAATTAATTAAAAAAATAAAAAAATCTTATAACAATAATCCTAATCTTCTTTTAGGGAGGTAGGAGCAGGAGGGGTCAAATTTGGCCCCGATGAAAAAATGGTTTCCCATTTTCTTGGGGCCTTCGAACAATAATAAATAATCGAGCAAAGTATCTAGCTTTATAGAAGGAGTTAGAACCAGCCAACGAGATCAAAATCTCTAGGATATCATTTTTTGGAGATTTCATGCTAGTCATTCGATAATTAACAAAGGATAAGAAGGTGATTTGTTTGATTCCTCTCTATTGATCCAAAGGATTCTTGCCTCCACCTCTAATTTTGAACGATTGGAACTCTGCCATGTGTTTAGAAATTTGAATCTGATTGCTGACAAGTTAGCCAAAAAAATGTGCCACCGTGAGCCAATGCCTAATAGAATTGGACAAAAGGATAGGTTTCTCTCCAATTCCTTAGTATGCTGGGTTTTACAAGATCTCATTTGATTATTTGGGAGAGAATTACCCATTCCTCTCTCCACCCTTGGAGCTCATTTGGAATACCCATAAAAAATCAGCTCATAATTAAAGTGGAAATATGGGATAAATTATGCCATAGTGAGATCTGGTCAACGCTCAACATCTTCTCGGCTCTCTTCTAAATGTGGAAGGGCCTTGGGTTCCGGTGGCCCTTCTTTTTCTAACCCCAGATTTGCATGGTCTACCCTTGGTGGATAAAGATGACTAACACGTGGAAACCATTTTTGGTTGTCTTCCTCTCTGGCAGTCTTGTCTATCTATTTTGTTCTTGGTATGATTTATGGTTGATCTCCTCGGTTGTAGTGTCAAGTGCTTTGTGCAAGGAAAGAAAGTTATTTCACTTGTCCTATGACACCCCTTCGACGCAAATTTCTTGTCTTAGTGAGTTTATGGCAATGGTCTTGGTCTATTTGTTGCATTTTGGCTCATGGAAAGGTCTTGGCTTTAGTATATATTGAAACCCATGGCTTCTAATCTTATTCAGTTACTTCACTTGGGTTCTAAAGTGGGAGGAGTTGGTATCAAAGGGATTAAAAGTAGGGAATTAGACCCTTATCTCAAAATGTAAAGCAATTTGAGACCTCTTGATAATATCAACGCAAGCATTGTTCTCACCAGGCTCTTGGATGTTTCTAAGGTAATGTTAGCTTCCATTAAGAAATTATACATGGTGGAAAGACATAGGTTCTCCTTCTAGTTTTTTTTCGAGGTAACGTTGTGAAATCACCATGCAGACATGGAGAATTCTTTAGAAGGATTGCAAGAGGAGGTCTATTCACTTTGTGCTCTAGTGACAACGTTGAAAGTCTCCAACAATTAAATTAAGTAGCAGGCGATTGGAGGATCTAGCCCAAGATCTACTGCGGAAAAGAAGAGAAGATGTTGCTCTAAGGTGTCTAAAGCTACTATTCATGGTCTCTGTTGAGGTATGTGCCTTGTCTTGGAGGGCTATGTTTTGTTGATTATAGTCTATCGTTGTTAAATTTCTTGTGTTATCACTATAGTCTGTAAATTTAGTTATCTCCTCGAGTCCTTCTGCAGAGTCTATAATGGTTATATTTTTAGTCCAACAAGGATTTTCAACCCAAGAGGTAGTAAGCATTTCGTGTGGTATGACGAGGACAAGAATTTTGTATTTGAAAATCTATGTAAGGGTTCTAGGCCCATCACCAACTTTTATTAATAAAAAATATCCTTACTCATTCCTTAAAACAAAACAAAAAACAAAAAAGAATCCAAATCTTCTTTTGTACCTTACATATGGGCTTCTTCATCTAGATGTAGGATTTCCTATCTTTCTTATTTATAATAAACAACTTCACAATGTTGTTAAATAAAATTTATAGAATATTTTGAGTCCTCGTCATCATCAATCATTAGGGGAAGCCACACCCGATGACTTGTATTTCTTCTCTCTCTTTATAATATTTTTGGGTGAAAGGGTCTCCTAAATTGATTTTTGTACATGTTTTCTCCCTCAGGATTACTGTGTTTGAAAAGGCTTCTATTCTCCAATTCCATTATGGCCATTTTATTTGACAAATATCTTAATCATTCAACTCATTTCATCCCACTTTTCTTCTTGTAATTATTTTCCCTTGCCAAAAGTTCCAGCTTCCTCCTTTCCTTTTCTTCTTTCAAAAGGCTCTACCTTTGGCCTTAATTTACCTAAAGTAGGAAAATTTAACTCATTTTCCACTGCAGTGGTATGCCTTCTACTAAACCATCATACCTCTTTTCTCTAAGCATCAAAGAAAAATTAGAATCAAAAGATGATGCAAAAGAAACCTTGGCTATTGTAGGAGAAGGCTTAATTTGACCCATAATCTTATTATAATTTGTATTAAACCTTTAAATGAATTCACCAACTGCTTCACTATTCTTCATTTTGATAAAATTAAATTATGTCCAGTAATATAAAATATCATTTTTCTCTCCCAATTATTTCAGAAAAGTATCAACAAATATGACCCATGAAGTGATACATCCGAAAACTGGTTGTCTAGACCATGTATGCACTTCACCTTCTAAATACTATACAAACAATTTCATAAACACATATTTGTCCTCAACATTCATATTATCTACAAAATTTAAGAAAACTACAAGATGTTCATCAACAGTCTTTCCATCTTCTCCATTGTACTTGGGAAGGTGCTTAAGATATCCCTGAAGCATCTCATATGGATTTTGAGGTGCATATCATGCAACAACTAAAACGTTTACATCTCGAGCAACCATGGTATTTTGTGGCATAATTGGTTGTAGATTTATTATTGTGATCTTTACTTCCAAATGTTGTTTTATATCTTTGATGTCTTCCCCTTCAAACAATTTACAAAAAAACTAAAATGGTTTCTTTTGGAACTTCAATCTCAATATTTGATCCAGAAAACAAAGATAAATAATCTTCTACAATTTCAAATTTATCAAGAAAACATTTGTTTCTAGAGGAGTACCTTTTTCAAGAAACTGAAATGCCGTCAAAGTTTATTATGGTGTTTCCTTAGCAATATTAGGGCTTTCATTAACCCTACTTGGATTTCCGTCATATGAAGTGTTGGGACTAGAAACATATTTTCCTCTCCAAACCTTTTTCGGGTCAAACTTTCAAGATCTAATAATATTGGTGCATGTTTTGGATTGGGATTACTATGTGTATTCTTCTTGCCCATAACCAACTTTCCAGTAGAGTTTGCCAAGTGAATGATGCTAGCCTACTTCCTTCTCTTATTCACCAACAAGGAAGAAACAATCATCACCTAGAGAATAAATAAATAAAATTTCTCTTCATTCCCCAACAACGGTGCCAAATTTGATGGTGTATCCTAGAGAAAACTCCTCGCTAGGGAATCAGTGCCTAATTATCACTATAATTTATTTATTTGTAAAAATATATTGTTTAGAAGTAGAATAAATTGGCAGTGTGCCTCAACCTCCTGAAACCTATTTTCCAAACTCAACAAGTTAGTTTCCAACTCTACAGACAAAATACATTTTAAAGAATCACAAAAGATATAAGAAATAGAGTTAATTCCCTGGGTATTTGAGGATCCAATACATTAATACTAAGAAGAGTGGTGTGAATTGCTTAAGAATTTTATGAAATGATGGATATGTTCCTTAAATTTCTGGAACTATATTGCATTAAACCATACAAAATTAGAACTGTATTAAAAACATACAAAATCTTATACAAATCTGTAAATTTTACATAAATTTGAGAATGTTTTATTCCATAGAGGACTTGTACATTATTTCAGATGTTATAATTTTCCTCAAACTCTTGAGATCATAAACATGAAGAAAATGAATTTGAAAGAAATAACATACACAAACATACTTCAAATGAATAGGAAATGGGAATCTTTATTGATATTCTTCAAAGTCTTTTTAGTACATCCCAATATAATATGCCAAAAATTTGAAAACTCTAAACCCTTTTCTCAGGTTCCTTTCTTCTCTTTATACAAAATGTGATTACAACTGCAAATGTGGTCATTTTGGGCATATCATCACCTAATTCCTATTTGATTTGTTTGATGGCATGTTCAGTTCTACAAACCATGGCCTTTTCATCTCCTATTAACATGATTGAATCCCACATTTGAGTAATCCCATGCACTATTTATCCCATATTATTTGTTTTGCTTCATTAATAGGCAACTTTCCTATAGAATGAACACTTAGCTTATTTATTTCTACCTGTTGAATGAGGTCTTAGCCTATTTATTTCTTCATGTAATCTCTTTTTCTCCTCTTCTACTATCTTACATAGAATTTTCTTTTGTCCTAAGGATGAACCACATTAGTTGGTTCGAAACGTCGACCAACAACTTGAAATGTGATTAATCTGAAAGACACTATCAAAATTTACTTAACAAAGTTTTTTTATATTTATATAACTCAACTTCTGTTAAATTCACACTAGATAGTGCTTTGGCCAATTCATCATAAGCATTCCAAAGAATGGTAGGTTGCTTAGTAGAAGTAGAAGATGGCACAAAGTGTATTTTGTTTGGAGTCACTTGTGTTCATTTTTGAATTTTTCTCTTGGAGTTGTTGAAATTATTTATTCCTCTCTATTTCAATTGACATAAGAGATTCCTTTTCCCTTTCGATCTGAACCAATTCAGGAGTTTGTACATGTTTGATATTGGTGCTTCTAATATCTTCTCTAATGCCTGCATTTCCATCTTTTACTATATCAATTCCTTGACAAACTCTGCATCCTCAAGGTTAATTCCCAATTTTATGATCCACTCCTGCAATTATTCTATTTCCATCTTCTTGGCTTTGGAGGAAACTTTTCCTTGCTTTAATTGATTTGTGACTTTGGAAACCAACAACGTCGCTTTATTTATGTCCAATGCAGTTGTAGTTAAATCATTTTATAACATTTCAATAGTTTTCCTATGTAAGTCAATTTTATTCTATATGTTGATGTCCCTTAAATTCATAGAGATATTTATTGCTTAATATTATGGAGTTGTTGGCACAGTTTGAGATCTAGGTTGTATAAGAGCTAACCTCAGCTGATTCTTTCAAAATACATGAGAGAAATCAATCTAGTATGAGATGGAGTCATTGTTTATGCCCATATAACACCCAAACTATTTTCCTTCATACGTTAGCTTTAACATCCAAACTCTTTTCCTTTATAGGTTAGCTTTAACATCAAACTCTTTTCCTTTATGTCCAAAAATTGGGAATGAATTTTATTGGTCAGTTGAAATTTTGGATTTGAAATCCCCTTTCCCAGATCTGCTACTAAAGAAGAAACTTCCTCGGGATTCAATAACTCCATTCGAAAACTAGGTTCTTTAGGAATAACCTCTCATACTGATTGATTAGAAGTCCGAGTTGATTCTATTGTTATCTCTACTTCTTTAGTTTTGTGCTTTTTGGCAGAGTGATTATCTACTTCATTCTCTAAATCATGTGATTTGGCTCTTTTATTGTCTTTTTATTTGGGTAAAGAGATATCGATAATTATGTCCTAAATTCCCATAAAATCTTCAATGGATTTTTGTTCTAAGATGTCTCCTTCTTCCTCCCATGCATATTTATTGGAAAATCTTCCAATGTCTAACTGACTGTGATGTTGACATGGAGCTGACTGGAATTTTGTTCTTCTATTTGAAATTATATCATGAGGTTCATATTCCCAAACCTTACCTTTATAAAAACCCATAGTAGCTAACATATGGTCTACTATTTTGAAATCTTGGTCGATGTTTACTATAAATGGATCTACTTCATATTTGAGTTTGAAAGCCACTTCTTGCTTCCTTGAGATGAAATGTACTAGATCTGAGTTTATTCTTTCCATGATATACTCCAGGGAAAAAATCTTGATTGGAAAGAATACATGTAATTGATAAGGCGGCACTTATGATCCATACACCATGATTTTTGCGTGGTCCTTGTACATGAACCAATCTCCCATTTTGGTATCAGGACTCAGCTGCAAACTCTATTTAATCTTTAGGAAAATCCTTGGTAGGAGTTCATAAAAAATGATTGAAAATGTTATAAACATAAAAATATTTAAATAATTTAAAACCATTGATTTTTCTTCTTTCTCCTTACTACAAGGGACCAACAAACCACTCGTTGATGTTGACCATCTGGACTTTAAACTTGCAATTCTAAATTAGTGAATTTATTGGCCTAAGAAAATAGTATAATATACACTAGAAAGGAGGGGTATCTAAAATGTCTGGTTTCTCCGAAATTGGTTAACTGAAAGCTAATAACACCTAAATGGTATGCATATAAGTCAAATTCCATTTTGGTTTTGCTTGCAAAAGAAAGAGTATTAAAAAAAACCCTAAGAAAATTTCATCAATGACAATTCCATCATCAACACCCAAGAGACAAACTATGGCAGACAAAATCTCTTGAACAGGCATAGAAAATACGTTCAGCGAGAAGGTTGAATTCAATTTAGGAACAAGAGTATCGGGAGGAAACATAGTCTCAAGCATTGTTTTCTTTTTTGTTTTTGGTAGCTCCTTGTACATTTTAGTCACGGTTTCTCGATTAGAACATGAGGGTTTTTAGCAGGTGGTAAACATAACATACTGCGGATAAAATCTAGAGACATATGAGAAACTACATGACACTCTTTTGATATAATATCCCTGCTGCCAGCCATAAATGAAATCTTGCACAAATAAATAAATTTAGGGAAGTTGTATGTCTGAGGAATGGTGAAAACCCCAAAAACAACTCCCATATTCGAAATGAGTCAACATGGTGGATGGCTTTAGTAAGAGTTTCTTCTCTAACTTGGAAAAAGTCGAATTTACAACAGGTATCGTATACATTGACCTCCCTTTCTACTAATGGTAAATTATCAAAATTTAGAGTATCATGGGGTGCAGGGTTTGAGCTCTTAGATTTGGTCATTTTGTTTCTTTTTTAAAGAAGGATTAGGGAATGCAAGAGAAACTACTTAGGATTTGTTTATGAAGATTGTTGATGTGGAACTGGACGTGCATTGTGAAGAGAAATGTAACGAGCTAAGTTGTCAAGTTGCTCTTGAGCTATTGAGACATCTTCGTTCACAGTAAAATGAATTTATTTTCCCTCCTTTAAATTATCAATACACTTCACTTTAGTTGGGTGAAAATTTCAAAAAATTGAGTGACGTCAGTGATGGCATCATCATGATATAATGTTGATTAAGATTTCCACATTATCTATCCACCTCAGATGCCATGTTATTGTTATCGTTTCTTTAGTCCCAATTGTGTCTGTTTGGTTGACTATCTATATCTAAAGTCCTTTGTTACGTTACATTTCCATTTTGACAGCAAAACCAACTTAGTCATCCTATGGTATTTCCCCCCACCTTAGTTGTTTTGGGTTTCAAGGTTGGGGTGCCTTGCAATAGATATGGAATACTGATCTTTAAAGACCGAGTTTATATTACCTCTAACCATGCCACACCCCTCAACCTTCCTCCTAAACATCGATCTTAAGGGGGCTCCATGCTTGTTTCTCTGTTGTTATATTACTCGCTATGTAGATCAACGTTAGCGTTGATGCTTAAGTTACACCCTATGATATACACTTAATTTATATAACATTCCTAATGTTAAAGTGGTTTCCCTTTCTTTAATATGTTTCAAACACTCGTTTTTTTTAATATAGCTTAAATCAGTCCATATAGTGCTATGGAAATTCAATAAATTTATAATCATCCAGTGGCCCACATCCTTTCTATGCGATGTTATGAATCCTAAGGACATGTAATATGTACTTCGTGAGGCCATGATCTCGATAATATGCCTGACTATAAATAGTAAACAACATAGTGTGCCAACAATTTGCAACGAAGACCAAGTTTCCATCCCCATAACATATGCCACCATAAGGCACCTGCCAAGGAACCTCAACTACATCTTTGCAAGAGTACCATGCACTTCAAAATATTCTCTCAATTTCCCTGATATGTGTTGTTGTCAAATCCCTGAAATATCGGATGAAATCCACATTCTCAATGTAAGCTTAGTAATAGCCAACTTCAAAGTCTTGTCCATGTATTTGATGTCTCTTGTTAACAAATGTGTCATATCCTTCACGATAATCACTAAATTGGGAAGCCATGACCATTACTCTATTTCCATGTCCAGCTAAATCCTTAGGTAGAGCACGAATGACTAGATTTAGAGCAAGGAGCACACTCTACATCTACTACTATAATATTCATAATGTTGGTACTAGCCAATGGAGGGGGCTTTGCCTCTCCCTCATCGAATGTTGTAGTAATTTCAACTTTGACATTAATTTTAATTTTTTATTCTAGTCCTAACTCTTTAGTTGAATCATAGAGATCTCCACTCTTTGTTCCAAGCACACTTGGCTTCCCCAAAGTTGCTAACAAAAGTGATTTTGGTGAAATTTTAGAGGATGACAACGAAGGCCATCCTAAAATTCCCAATACATTGAATCTCTTCTTAACAAGTACAAATCCTAACAATGTCTGGTCTTCAGATAAAAATTATGCAGATAATGTATTTGACAAATTTTCCAAAGTGAACGCTTCAGAAAAATTTTCTTACACCTCAATATTTTCTTCATTTTTTCTGAGTACCTGGTCATCCTCATAACTATTATCCCCATTAAAATACTTGGCTTGCTTGGATGAATTACCTAATTTATCTTTAAATAATGAAATAAATTTCCTTTATTCTACAATCTTGTAGAGGAGCTCCTTCTTGCTATGGTGTATGATAACTTGCAAGGATGCTTCTGAAGCCTCATCTTCACTATTGGGACCTTCATTCATTGCCTTCAAAACAATGAAATCTCTACCAGAAAAAACTCTAATTGATCCAAAATTAGGGATTTTTCAGAAAGTGTTCACTCCCTCCAGTGGATCAAGTGAATAAAGTATAGATATAGAACTATAAGGTTTCTCCAAAGGTGCCATGGATTTTGGAACATGGGAGAAGAAAATAAGAGTAATCCACAAGGAATGAAATTGGATTTGAATCATAAAAAGAAACATGCAAAACAATCAAAATGTGTAGGTGCAATCTTGGATAAATTGGGTATAATTTTTATTGAAGTATTAGCACAACAAATTGCAATACAATAAGGAGGGAAGCGAGAAGCAGAAGAACCCACTTTGAATGTGGCTAAAGAAGAGCAAGAAATAGAAAAAAACAAATCACATTCTCATGAAAACAAAAGAAGGGAGGGAAATTCACCATAGAAAATAAATGCCATAGATTTTCATGGAAATTCACAATGTAAATGTGCTTATATGAAGATTGTGATTGCTAGGCAATGCCAACACAACTCAGTATAGACACTTTGTCCTTTTCCTATCATGTTTTTTACTATGTCATATGAAGGACATCCTCCTTTAGATCCATATGTTGTGAAATCCAGTTAGCAGAAGACAGGGATCAAGTTTTTGCGATGAGATGTTTGTTGCTCATGTTATAGTTGTAAGATGGATAATAAATAATTAAGATAATAGGAATGGTATAACATTGGGCAATGAAATCGTGTAGGGAGAAAAGAAAATAACAAGCACATGAGAAGCCACATAATAATAAATCTCATTTATCCATAATAAATCAAAAGAATTGAAAGTGTTTTTACCTCAAAATTTTCTTAGTCACTAACACTTACTGATATGATTGTTGGATCTAAGCACCTTGAGGCTGTGGAGACCATAAAATTTGGAGTTCTGAAGGACTAATCAAAGGTAAATGCAGTGAAAAGGTGTTCTTGTACAAAGGCAGAAATATTTAAAACCAATGTTGTGATTGAAGAGGGGTTGATGGAGTAAATGTTGATTTTGATAGATATTTATTGCTACTTCCTTACACTGAAACGAATGAAGCTTGAACTATATAAATGTTTGGAAAATATAAATATGTTGAAATCAAATAATTATAAGTTGATGTTGGAAAGATACTACAGTAAGAATGGCATCCCCTTTTTATTGGCACACCATTGGAGACTATAAATTGTTGTTGGAATCACAAACAAAATAGTCTTCATCATAAACCCACATGTTAGCATAATTATATCTATGTGAATAATTATTTTCCAAAGTCAAACATAGAAATAAATCATTGGATTACCTACCATTAATGGATGTCGTTAACCAATGCAAGATAACTCACCATTAATTTCAATGAGTGTTAAGGTGCAGGAGTGCATTCTAACAAGTATGATTAAATATGTTGAAGTCGAGTCATCTGCAAGATCTAACAATCGAGAGACATTGAGGTATTCCATTGTTTCCAATGAGGAGATATCTCATTGATGTATGCAAACTCTAAGGCACTCAAAATAATCTCTAGTCTTGGTCCCAGATAAGGCATTAAAGTCGATGGGACAAAATCTATTGGAAGACGGGCCTTAAGGTATCCCAATCAACCAACTTGATCATAAAACCAAACATATTTTGAAGAAACAACATGAACTTATATAATTTATTATGAATCTTGCTCGCAAGAATCTAGGTTTTCAAGCAAGACCCGTGTTTGGTTGCACCAATTACCCAGTTTTCACAACTAGACTTATTTTTATCTTTACTATTTAGTTTATTTATTTATTATGTTATCCTATCCTACTTGAAAGTTAACATTCTCCATCAAGTGTGGGAGTAATTCCAATGAAGTCATGTGTGAAACTGAATTATAAATGTACTTGTGTTGGTGTGTTTAGTGCACGAGTGTACTAAAACATCGGTGCTTGATAGAAGTGATTGCTAACCTACAAGTAATGGTCACAGGGCAAAAAGATTTGTTAGATGGTTAGTGGAAACATACTAACATGTAGAAAGACTATTTTATGGAACATAGCATGCTACAAACAAGAAGAGGAAACAAAACAATAATAAAACATAAACACAAGCTCAATCGAGTCAAACGAGCTAATAATCTGAACGAAAAAACTAATACCCTTTTATTAGCCACTATTAGTAAAGAAGCGGTAGAACTTTACACACTTGAAATGAGTCCTTAGAGCTATGGAGCTCTAATACCCAAAGCTAGGAGGGCTTTCCCCTTGAGCTGGTCTGCAGGCCTCTCTATTCTCCTCGAACGAGTCTTTGGATGTTGGACACTTGGTGAACTTCTCCTTATGGATTGAGGTGTTGGATGGCAAACAACTGAACCCCTTCACTCTATTACTGATGGGACAACACACTGCAGGTTTTCTCATGGGAAATTTGGCCAGCATAACAATGTATTGATAAATTTACTTTCGGATTAATCACCTTATCTTGAGGATGAACCACATTAGCTGGTTCGAAACATCGACCTAATCCTAATGATGTGATTAATCCAAAAGTACATTTATCTACATTATGGATCACAAAAGTCTTAGATCTAACATAACAATGTGTTCTCATTTCTTTCTTCTCATGGTGGCATTTTATAGTAAAAATTCAAATCCTTCTTCCCTCTCTTGGTACAATTGCGGATAGTGACCCAAGAGTGGGGGTTGATTCCATTGTGTGCTCACTTGATGTCTCAAGGTGCCTCTAGGTAGTTACCCTTGGGCAGCCTCAAGTGGAGAATATTTTCCTGAAGTGTGTCAAGTGGTCCCGGATGGTGACCTTCCGTCATGCTCAAGACCGTGCGGCTTATCGAGGGAAAGCTACGGAGACCAGCGCGACTATCGAAGAAAAATGCGCACGAATAGCACTTTTCTTGTGCCTTCTGTGCACAATTTGATAATCTTTCCTCTTGATCTTAGATATTTTTAAATTTTCCAGATTCTTTAATGTTTCTCAGCCCTGTAAATCCTTCTTCTTGACATTTCATTATGTCTTTTTCTTGTTCAATTTTCCAGTGATAACAATTTCCCCCTAATGTGTTTAGTCTAGGAAGAACTGTATAGCCAAAATACATTATATTTTATGTTCTGTGTAACCCGTGTTGAGAGAGAGAGAGAGAGACCCGCTTGCAGCCCAAGGCTGGAGACCCTTTACTGTGGGTAAAAGAGGGACCATGTTCTATCGGAAACCTACAAGAGATAGTCTGATACAATAAATACAATATTTCTACGAGGGCATGTCTCATGCTCATGATGCTTTGGCTAGTTAAAAAGCCTATCTGACAGATAAAGGTTCTGTCTATGTCACTGATATGGTAGTGATCTAATGATTTGGTTGATGATGACGATTGTTGATGCCCTCAAGGGAATTATTTTTTGACAATAGGTTGAATGTGGTGCCCACATGCATAATCTTGGTATGGCATGTAAATTCTCATTGTATGCATGGGTGTATGACTGGGACCTTCCCATGTAAGCATTTTTGAAAGAGATGCTTATAATGGCATGGGTCTTCGACGAATTTGGACAAAGTTCAATGGTTGTGAAGTATGATACCATATTGACATGAAATCTTATGTTGAAGTCAAATGTCAGGAGGATCGATGACATCCATGGGCAATGATGATTCCCACAGTGCCATCCGATGATGCCCCTATTGAGATGAGGAGCCATCCAAGGTATTGCTTCATTTTCGAAGAATGGTTGTTGAAGTCGACAAAAAGGAAGCCTCAACTGAACGAGAGAGCTACTGATGTAAGGGACCAAGGTCTTTGATATGATAGGTTTAACATAGGCATGATGGCTAGAAATGACTGAAAATTAATGATGAGAGTTCAGTGGCCCGAGGTCGGAGCTTGAAAAAAGCAGTTTGACAGCAGTCATAACTAATTTTGATGAGGAAAGCCCTGGAGTTGGTAGGAATTCCAGGGTGGGTATATGTTGGCTATGAATTTCGTGGTGGCTTTGCATGAAAGGTGTGAAGCTCCAACCAAAGGTGATTAGGGATTGCTTCCATGGGAGAAAAATAGATGGATGGGTGGGTGGTGTTCTCCTAAAAAAATCCTTGTACACTTGCCAAAATAATAAAAAATGGGTTTGGATCGTACAAAACATAGAGACGGGTGCCCCAAAAACATAAAAATGATCTCTCACTAATGATGTGAGGAAGGTTTTTTTGTTGAGGGTAGGAGCCCCATTGGTTGCTCTCGGTGTGAGGATGACGAAGTGGATGGAAAATATTGCAGATGGGCTATGCTAATGGGGGGATGGTAGGCCAAACGTGAGTCGCGGTGGTGCGTGTTTGATCTGCTTGTGAAAATGGTGGTCCTGGAAAGGGGTTTTATTTTGATATGGTAAAACTCGACTTGATGCATGGTGGATGAATGATCATGAAGTGCTTCCTGGACTGAGGTGATATGGTCATGGCGTCATATTTTTTGATGCATGGTCTACTTTGAGTGAGGGACACCATGGAGGGAGAGGTTCTACCGACCAACAAGGATTTTTATCACGTGCAAGGCGGGGAGATGATAAACATGGTCGGGTGTTTGGAACCTATGGTTGATTTCTTGTGGAGAAATGATGTTAGGATATGAAAAGTTTCTTTGGGAGTCTATCATGCTGAGGGTAGAATGATACCTGCTCTGGACCCTTTGGTGCATGGGGTAATAGGTGGTTTGTCGTATTGTATAATACCTGCAACAAATACCCCAAGTGAAAGCATCTTTTTCATTCAAATATATTGACAAGATGTGTTGAATGAAAAGATGATAAGATAGGGCATACCTGTCGGAACTGGACGAAGCCTCAGATGTTCCTCCAAATTCCATACTCCTGGATGGACTACCGGGGAGACCCGGATATGGGCCTTCTTGCTGGGTATGCTTGGGGACCGTTAGGTATGATTTTTTGTACTTTTCTGCATTTGTTGAGTATTTATGATTTATATGTCTATTGTGATGACAATGACATTGTTTTTGCTACTCTTTCAGATGTTGGAGAGGTATGGCAGCCCACTTCTTGGTTCGTAGGACACTAACCCAACCGAAGGGTTCGAGGAGATCAACCCCAGGTTGGGGGGGCAGGGGGGAGATCCGGGGCAGCCCCGGGGTGGAGGACCCGGTGATGGAGCTAGCCCTTTCAAAGAGGG
The DNA here is from genome assembly GCA_034641835.2 of Pinus albicaulis. Lineage (NCBI taxonomy): Eukaryota > Viridiplantae > Streptophyta > Pinopsida > Pinales > Pinaceae > Pinus > Pinus albicaulis. The sequence continues at coordinate 636,786,696 of CM076571.1, forward strand.
TAGCAACTATGTTGATGTCGAGTGTGCTGCGGCGATTGTTCGTCCCAAGGCAGCGGAGGCCCGTATGGCGGAGATGGCGAAGCAGCTCACTGCATCTGAGGCCTTAGCCACTGACTTGGAAGATGCTTAGCACTGAGTGGATAGGCTGACCCAGGGTATGCTAACTTGTGGGTTTTTCGACGATCTAGATGATGTCTGGTTGGATACATTGATGGTCCAAGAGAGGGGCTATCTTCCGACTTTACACCACGTGGCAGATTCAGTTTTGGCGGCTGCCCTAGTACTGGCACCGGGTGCACCCGTGGTTCCAAGTGCCCCACTTGGTGGGACCCAGCCCTAGAGATATTTTGTACAAAGGGAAAGCACCCATTATAAGGATGCTTCCCTTATTTTTGATGACATATGTATATGTATTTTTTGGTTGACCGACAGGTTAGATACATGACTTGTTATTTGTACTCACACATATTTTTTTGGTATATATGCGAGATGTATTTTTTGCAGCTCTAGATGGTGTGTCTATTGTTTATATGTTTTCATGCATGTTGTGTATCACTAATGGATATCTATATTTTTAGGTTTTTAGGTTTTATGTATGATGGTTTATACAAGATGCATTCAAGTCTACGATGTGGTTAGCTATGTGATCTGTTGTTTGGTTTTGATTTCTTGGTACATGTGTGAATGTAATATGATTAAATTGACGGCTTAATACTTTTGCACGCAAACATTTTCTAAACAATTGTGAATCTCATACCTCAAATTCTTGTTTTAATTGCGAAGGCACTAAATGGGAATCAAGGTAGATATGTGATGCAGGGGCATTAGACACTAGCCAGCAATGTAGGAGGTTTTGTCCACATGTTGTGACTAGTAGGGGTCGAATATATTTGAATTGTAACAGCTAGGTGTCAATACCTCAGCTGACTGTACCATTTAGATCAATTAGAGTCGTAGAATTCGAATATTTCAGTTAGTCTATCTGTCATATTTCAGTTAGTTGAATTATTTTAATTAGGCTGCTGATTTTCTAAAACGGTCCTCACATAGGAACCGAACAGACAAATGTTCATGTATATAAATGTAATCCCTTGGACGTATATGGGGGAGGGAGCAGAGAAGAAGAGAGGGGAGATTTCTGCAATCAAATCTGTGTGTTCACAATTACTTCCAATTAACTAATTTCAGCGCGCATTGCCATAGAGTCGTTTGAGTCCTTAATTGTGAAGAAATTGTTTAATTGCGAGGTGATTGAGCATTGTGCATGTATAATAGAACTACTGTATAATTCCACATATCTCTGTCTATTGTTTCCCAAGAATTTACCCGAACAACCCTGTGAAGTGAACCCGCGCAGGCGAGGCCTGTGTAGAGGATCCACGGTCGCGAACATAGTTTAAATAGGAAAACCCTTCTAAATAAAGAGACAATCTTTTCATTGTTAGTTAGGATCCTGACCCGAGGCTAGACCTAAGTTAGTGAACACAGAGGATAGCGTAACCCGATTTAAACCCGTGGTCAGTCACTGTTCAAAACCGTGAGCGGATTTGCGGAGGCAGATTTCCCATATCGCACCGCTTTTGCAGAGTAGGCGGTATTTTCTGAACACGAGCAATTCCATAGGAGAAGCGACACGTGGCGAGGTGGACCCCCGGAAAACCACCGTTCAAAGCATGCCATCGCACGTTATCATTCAACCAGGGGAGCCGAGCGATATTGTCGAGAACCGTTGATTTGGTAAGGGGCCATCGGACGGTGGTCGTTGGAAGAAAGATGCGCAGAGGATAACTGGTATGGGGCGTGCGTTTGATTGGACCATTGACCGTAGAGGTGGGGCCTGGAGCCACGGTTTATTATAAGCCGTTTGTGTAAAAGGCGTAGAGTATTAATATAAAATCCGAAAGGATTAAACATTTGTTATAAGGTTCAGAGATATATTTAACATTCACCAAAGTTTGTTGAATATATTTATTTGTCAATTTCTTCGAAATTGATAAATAAATTCTCATGGAAATCTGAGAAGACCACGTGGAGTTCAAAGAACGGGGTTTGAAAGGAAATGCCGACGGAGCCACGACTACAGTGACCATCTCTTTTTAGGGGTCCGAGTTTCAGTTTCGTTGCGTCATTTGTGGTATCAGAGCTATTGGTTGAAGTTGTTTTTTTTGACATGGCAATCCAAGTTGGTAGAGGTGCTGGCAGAAGGAGACATGTTTCCAACGCAGAGGTGTTGGGGATGTTGCAGAGGGTCGAGGCCAGAATGGATGCCATGGAGCAAAGACAGCCCACAGATCCTGAAGACATCAGTGAACCTGAGACAGAAGAAGCTGAAGAAAATGTTGAGATTCCTCCTGACATGAGGCTCCTTAGAACTGTTATGGGGTCTACAGTTAAGCCCAGAATTGAAGTGTCGAGTTATGCAGTGGGACTGAATCCAGAGGAACTGGTGGACTGGATTAATGAAATGAACAAGTGCTTCGATTATGAAGAAATAAGTGAAGACAAAAAGGTCAAGTTTGTGGTGACAAAGCTGAAGGGACATGTTGCACTTTGGTGGGACGGAGTGCAGGCAGAAAGGAGGAGAGTTGGCAAGCAAACTATCAAGAGCTGGACCAGAATGATGGCTAAATTAAAAGGTAAATTCTTGCCTAGTGATTACCACCTGACATTGTATAAGCAAATGCAGAACCTGAGATAGAGGTTGCTGACAATAAAGGAATACACAGAAGAATTCTACAGAGTGAGCATAAGAGCTGGGAAATTTCAAGACACACCAGAGAAGACTACCAGATATGTGAATGGTCTCAAGCTGGAGATCCAAGATGAGATTGGTCTCCTATCTCCTAAGACAGTGGAAGAGGCCTATCAGATGGCCTTGAAAGCAGAGGAGAAACTCATGAGGAAACAGTCTGCCAAGAAGAGAGGTACTTTCCGTGGAAAGGGAAGTCAGGGTGGTAGAGGAAAGCCTGCTACACCCAAGGATGGAGCTGACAGTAGCTCACCTCAGAATGCATCTATAAAGGATGATGCAAGGGGCAGAAGGGGTTCTTACAGAGGAAAAGTAAGAGGAGGCAGAGACAGAGGCAGAGGTATAGAATTGAGGTGCTATAGATGTCAGCAAGTGGGACATAAGCACTATGAATGTCCAGAGAATGTGGGTGCTGGTCCAATAAATGTTGTTGTTGCCCAGGCTGGAGAAGAGGTAGAAATTGAAGAAGAAATTCTTCCAGAGATGGGAGAATCCTTGGTGGTAAATAAGGTCTTGTTGAAGCAAGCTAAAGAAGTCACTGAGCCTGCACAAAGGAAGACTTTGTTTAGGAAGCATATGCAAGGTCCAAGGGAAATGTTGCCAGCTAGTCATTGATAGTGGCAGCACAGACAATCTGGTTTCCACTAAGGTAATAGAAAAGTTGAAGTTGAAGACAAGGGAGAATCCAACTCCCTACAGGGTGTCCTGGCTGCATAAAGGGCACCAGCTGGTTGTGAAAGAATAGTGTGAGATAGAGCTGCAAATGGGAAAATATAAAGATAAGGTCCTGTGTGATGTAATGCCCATGGATGTGTGTCATATACTGCTGGGTATACCTTGGCAGTTTGACAGAGCAGCAGTGCATGATGGCAAGAAGAACACTTACAAGTTCTTCAAAGATGGGATACACCATACATTGATACCCATGGAAGAAGGAGAGCCATCCAGCAGAGTGATTGATCCAAAGACCTTGTTGCTGAGCGGGAAGGAATATCTGCAGCAGATAGAAGAAGAAGAGGTAAGCTTTACTTTAGTTTTCAAACCTAAAGTAGTTCTTACTTCTACAAAGATTTATAATTTGCCAGTAGAAATCCAAGAGATGTTAGATGATTATTGTGACATTATTGTGGATGATTTACCTGATGAACTGCCACCTGTGAGAAATATCAGCCATCAGATGGATTTTATCCCTGGTTCAAATCTGCCAAATAAGGCAGCCTACAGAATGACACCTAAAGAAAATGAGGAAATCAGGAGAAAAGTACAGGAATTGGTGGACAAGGGGCTGATTAGAGAAAGTTTGAGTCCATGTGCAATAGCAACAATATTGATCCCAAATAAAGATGGAGGCTGGAGGATGTGTATTGATTCCAGAGCAATCAATAAGATCACAATCAGGTACAGATTCCCTTTGCCCAGAGTTGAGGATTTGATGGACTGTTTGAGTGGTGCTAAATATTTCTCAAAGATAGATTTAAAGAGTGGATACCATCATATTAGAATAAGAGAGGGTGATGAGTGGAAAACTACCTTTAAAACAAATGAAGGACTGTATGAATGGATGGTAATTCCTTTTGGGTTGTCAAATGCACCTAGTACTTTTATGAGACTTATGAATGAAGTATTGAAAGAATTCATTGGTAAGTTTGTCATAGTATATTTGGATAATATATTAGTTTTCAGCAGAACTAAAGAAGAACATTTAAGGCATCTTAATCATGTCTTGAAGAAGCTGCACCAAGAGAAACTGCTGATAAATTTAAAGAAATGCTCGTTCATGAAAGAAGAGTTGGTGTATTTGGGTTTTGTTGTTTCTGCAGAAGGATTAAAGATGGACCCATAAAAGGTTAAGGAAATTGTGGAGTGGCCTTCACCCAGGAATGTTTTTGAGGTAAGAAGTTTCCATGGACTTTCTAGTTTTTACATAAAGTTTATAAGGAACTTCAGTAAGATCAATGCACCCATAATTGAGACAATAAAGAAGAGCAAACAGCCATTTAAGTGAACTACTGAAGCAGAAAGAAACTTTAAAGTTTTGAAGCAAAAGATAACTGAAAAGCCTGTGTTGATTCTGCCTGATTTTACAAAACCATTTCAAGTAAAATGTGATGCCAGTGGAGAGGCCATTGGAGCTGTGTTGAGTCAGAATGATAGGCCCGTGGCATATTTCAGTGAAAATCTGAATGACACCAGGAAGAAGGATTCCTCTTATGAGAAGGAATTCTATGCAATCGTTCAGGCACTGAAGAAGTGGAGACATTATTTGATGTCCAGGTAATTTGTATTATATTCTGACAATCATGCTTTGCAATATATTGTATAGCAGCCCAAGTTGAAACATAAGCATGCCAAATGGGTTGAGTATCTCCAAGGTTTTAATTTTGTTTTGAAACATATAAGTGGTCAAGCCAATAAAGTAACTGATGCTTTGAGTAGGAGGCACATGCTTGTTCAAGCAACAAATTTTGAAGTTGTAGGATTTGATTTTCTCAAAGAATTGTATAAAACAGATCCAGATTTTAAAGAAGCATTTGGGGCATGTAGTAACCCTGTTTTAACAGATAGAAGCCTGTGGCTGGATTATTTCCTGCAGGAGGACTTGTTATTCAGAAGAAGCCAACTGTGTGTACCGAGATGTTCCATGAGGGAGAATTTGATCAAAGAGAAGCATAGTGGTGGACTTGCTGGACACTTTGGTACTGATAAGACTTATGAGCAGCTGAGTCACTTCTATTTCTGGCCCAGGATGAGACCAGAAGTAGATAAGTTTGTGAAGAATTGCAAGATCTGTCAACCTGCTAAAGGGAAAGGGACGTCTTAGTTGTACACTCCCTTACTCATGCGAGACAGGCCTTGGGACATGGTGAGTATGGATTTTGTTCTAGGATTACCCAAGACTCAGAGAGGGAATGATGCAGTCTTTGTTGTAGTGGACAGATTCTCCAAAATGGCACATTTTATTCCATGTTATAAAACTAGTGACGCCACCCATGTTGCTAACTTATTTTTCAAGGAAGTGGTTAGATTGCATGGGTTGCCCAAGAGTATTGTTTCAGACAGAGACACCAGATTTGTGGGTCATTTTTGGAGGACACTGTGGAGGAAAATTGGTACCAAACTGAGTTTCAGCTCAGCTTATCATCCCCAGACTGATGGACAAACTGAAGTGGTGAACAGGAGTCTAGGAAATTTGCTGAGAAGTCTTGCAGGAGAGCATCCCAAGCAGTGGGATCATTTTTTGCCCCAGGCAGAATGTGCATATAATAACTCACCAAACAGAAGCACAGGGCAGAGCCCATTCCATATTGTTTATGGAATGCACCCTAGAGGAATATAAGAGTTGAGAAATATGGGAAAGGCAGAGCTAAGGAGTGCATATGGTGAGGAATTTGCTTCGGAGATCCAGGCCATACATGAACAAGTGAAACTACAACTACACGGCAGTAGCATCAGATACAAAAGCAGAGCAAAATTGAGCAGAAAAGAAGTTCACTTTGAAGTAGGAGATTTGGTTTTGGCACATCTGAGAAAGGAGAGGTTCCCGAAGAAGTAGTATAACAAACTGAAGTTCAAAAAGATTGGGCCATGCAAGATACTTAGAAAGTTTTCTGCAAATGCTTATGAGGTTTAATTGCCACCTGATGTTGGAATATCTCCCATTTTTAATGTTGCAGATTTGTACAAGTATGAAGATGATGGTGTAGAAGAAAGATCAGCAAACAGGGGACAGATTGAGTGGAAGGAGCAGCTACCTCCGGCACAACCATCGCAGCCAGAGAAGATATTGGACAAAAGAGTATCCAAGAAGACCAGAGGACGAGAATACTTTCGGTACTTGATCAAATGGAAGGACAAGCCAGAGGAAGATGCCACCTGGATGACTGAAGGAATGTTGCATAAGATAGGCAGATCAGTGGAAGAGCTCATGGACAGGAGCCCATGAAGAAGATTGCCCTTGGGAGTTTGATGCAGGGGCATTAGACACTAGCGAACTATGTAGGAGGTTTTGTCCACATGTTGTGGCTAGAAGGGGTCGAATATATTTGAATTGTAACAGCTAGGTGTCAATACCTCAGCTGACTGTACCATTTAGATCAGTTAGAGTCGTAGAAGTCGAATATTTCAGTTAGTTTATCTGTCATATTTCAGTTAGTTGAATTATTTTAATTAGGCTGTTGATTTTCTAAAATGGTCCTCACAGAGGAACCGAACAGACAAATGTTCATGTATATAAATGTAATCCCTTGGATGTATATGGGGGAGGGAGCAGAGAAGAAGAGAGGGGAGATTTCTGCAATCAAATCTGTGTGTTCACAATTACTTCCAATTAACTAATTTCAGCGCGCATTGCCATAGAGTCGTTTGAGTACTTAATTGTGAAGAAATTGTTTAATTGCGAGGTGATTGAGCGTTGTGCATGTATAATAGAACTACTGTATAATTCCACATATCTCTGTCTATTATTTCCCCAGAATTTACCCAAACAACCCTGTGAAGTGAACCCGCGCAGGTGAGGCCTGTGTAGAGGATCCATGGTCACGAACACAGTTTAAATAGGAAAACCCTGCTAAATAAAGAGACAATCTGTTCATTGTTAGTTAGGATCCTGACCTGAGGCTAGACCTGAGTTAGTGAACACAGAGGATATCGTAACCCGATTTAAACCCGTGTTCAGTCACTGTTCAAAACCGTGAGCGGATTTGCGAAGGTGGATTGCCCATATCGCACCGCTTTTGCGGAGTAGGCAGTATTTTCTGAACGCGAGCGATTGCATAGGAGAAGTGACACGTGGCGAGGTGGACCCTCGGAAAACCACCGTTCAAAGCGCGCCATCGCACGTTATCGTTCGACCAGGGGAGCCGAGCGATATTTCCAAGAACCGTTGATTTGGGAAGGGGCCATCGGACGGTGGTCATTGAAAGAAAGATGTGCGGAGGATAACTGGTATGGGGCGTGCGTCTGATTGGACCATTGACTGTAGAGGTGGGGCCTGGAGCCACGGTTTATTATAAGTGGTTTGTGTAAAAGGCGTAGAGTATTAATATAAAATCTGAAAGGATTAAACATTTTTTATAAGGTTCGGAGATATATTTAACATTCGCCAAAGTTTGTTGAATATATTTATTTGTCAATTTCTTCGAAATTGATAAATAAATTCTCATGGAAATCTGAGAAGACCACGTGGAGTTCAAAGAAGGGGGTTTGAAAGGAAATGCTGACGGAGCCACGACTACAGTGACCATCTCTTTTTAGGGGTCCGAGTTTCAGTTTCGTTGCGTCAATATGCAAGTGGTGGATGCCTTGATTGAAGACATCGTTCATGAGCCCTATGATGGCATCATATTCTACTTGATTGTTTATAGCTGATCTTAGGCATACTTCGTTGGTGAAGAATGGTGATCGGTCAGGGTAGTAGATGACCCATGTGGCTGGTGATAAATTTTGAGACCATTGTGATGCTCCATCAGTGAATCCAAAATAATGGTTGGGTTGAAGATCCATTTGTGACACCAGAGCACTTTTTGGAACAATTGTGTGATCAAAAAAAAAGTTTTCTATGTGTATGCTATCTCTTGGGATGAACCCTCCTGATCCCTATGGGTAAAATTTATTGATGTGGATACCATTGACAGGGTTGTTTAGGCATGTTCCGTCAGGCTCTATCAAGATGTATGCCCCCTTTAGGAGACATTGTTTTATGATGTAGGGACCTTTCCACAAGGTTTCGAATTTTCCTGGACCTAGGGCTTCTTTCACGACATAGTAACGGAGTACTAACTCCCCCTCGGTAAATTATCAACGGGTGATGTTGCAATGGAACGATGCTTTCACCCGCTTTTCTGGGCCTCGTTGTGTTGGAGTGACTATCGTTGAATTTCATCGACGAGATCTAGTTGTACTAAGCGTTGCTCTAGAGGCTGGGCATCATCAAGGAGTTCGATAGTGGCGTGTAAGTTTGGGTTCTTGCGCTCTATGGGAATCATGAATTCGACCCTGTACACTAATTGGAAGGGTGTGAACCCTGTTGATGTTTTCACTATTGTGTAATATGCCCATAGGACGAAGAAAAACATATGGTGCTAGTTTGTTTTGTGGTTGTTCACCATGCACTGTAACAATGTTTTGAGTAATTTTTTTACAGCTTCTACCTGTCCATTGGATTGGGGGTAGTATGGTGAATCAAATTCATGTGTGAATCTGAGGTGATGGGATAGCTCATGGAAAACCTCGTTTTCAAAGTGTTTTCCATGGTCGGAGACTAACTCTTTTGGTACACCAAACCAGGTGATAACATGGCTGAACAAAAACCATGTAGCGGTTTTTGTCATGTTGTCGTATGTGGGCATGGCTTCTGCCCATTTGGTGAAGTAGTTGACAGCCACAATAATGTACTTGTGGTTTCTAGATGACGTGGGGTTGCAAGTCATGAATTTGATCCCCCATTTGCAAAAGGGACCAACGAATATGACGGGGTGCAGGGGAGCGGGAGGGGCTCTTGCCTTGTGAGCGAAGCGTTGACATTGCTCTCACCTTTTGACTGCTGAAATGTAGTCGTGAAATAACGTGGGCCAAAAATATCCTACCCACGGTACTTTTTGGGCAGTGGCCATTCCAGAGAGATGGCCACCGCAAGCTTTGTTGTGACAGTCATTAAGGGTTTTATTAGCTTGGTCATGGGTGAGGCATCGACGTAAAATGGTGTCGATGCCTCGTCGGTATAGGAAATCTCCCATGAGGAGGTATCGGGGGGCCTGGTGGCGGATGCACCGACGGTCTTCATGGGTGATATTGGGTCTGAACTTTTGGGTTCGTAAAAATAGGAGAATATCTTCGTACCAAGGGTCGTTGGTCGTCACTAGGAAGAGATGTTCATCCGGTAGTGAATCATTGATTGGTGATCCTTTGGTCTAACTTGGGAGGTCCGCGATGAACTTGGTTAAAATTAAAGCCTTCTTTCTCTTAGGGGAGTGAAACTGTAAGTTGAATTCTTGTAGTATAACTATCCAGCGAGCATACTTATGGTTCATTAAACGGCATGTGAGTAGGTATTTTATGGGGTTAATATCTGCAATGACTATTGTAGTCCTTAAGATAATGTAGTGGAAAAATTTTTGGACTACGTGTATCAATGCAAGGGTAGTCTTCTCTTCAGGCTCATATCTTAATGTGGGGCCTGATAAGCTTCTAACGTAATAGATTACGTGTTCTTTCCTATCGAGGCCTTCCTGGATTAACACCCCAGCCAACGCGGTCTCGAATGCTAATAGATACAGGGTGTAATCCTTATCATAGTTTGGGGGACTAATCAATGGTGCTGAAGATAATGTGTCTTTCAGTGCCTCAAATGATTTTTGGGCTTGATCATCCCATTTGAAAGGGATATCCTAACGAAGGAGGCGTAGGAATCCCTGAGTGCAAGTGGCATAGTCTGGGATGAAGCGTCTCAGAAAATTGGCCTTTCCCTGCAAGCTTTGGAGTTTCTTGAAGGTTCGAGGCGGTGGTACATCTTTGATAGCTTGGACCTTGAGGGGGTCCACTCTAATTCCTTGTTGGGACACAATAAAACCTAGAATTCATATTTTTGTGATGCAAAAGACACACTTGAGGGGATTCAAGCATAGGTTGTATTGTCAGCATTGTTGGAATACCAGTTGCAGATCCTTGAGATGATCAGATCGCTTCTTGGATCGAACAGTGAGGTCATCCAAATTGGCGGGGATGAGGTGTTGAAATTCATGAAATATATAATTCATGGCCCACTGGAAAGTGGCTCCAGTATTTTTAAGACCAAATGGCATCACCTGTACGCGAAAGTGCCCCATGGGTTGGTGAACGCAATCTTGTATCGGTGGGTGTGGCGTATTTAGATTTGAATATACCCAGAGAAACCATCCATGAAGGAGAGGGCCTCGTGTCCCACCCAAGCATCGATAATGTGGTTGATAAATGGGGTAGGGTAATTATCCTTTGGACAGGCTTTATTCAAATAAACAGGTATGGTGCCCTGTTTTTTCATGACGGGAACAGGGTTGGAAACCCATGATGTGTAAGCGATGGGGTAGATGAACCCAAATTTGTGAATCTTATCGATTTCTAGTTTAATTTCTTCTGCCTTGGATGGGTGCAGTTGACGTTGTTTCTAGCGTACTGGTGGTACATCAGGCCAAGTGTCAATTTGGTGCTCTACAATAGTGGGACTAAGTCCTGGCATTTCCGAGTTGTCCCATGTGAAGATATCTCAATATTCTTGCAATAAATGGGTGTAAGAGGTTATCTCATTTGGGGAACATGCTACCCCCAGTGAAATTTCTTCGAATTTCTCAGGATTTCGAGAGATATTCACCTTGATGGTAGGATAAATGTTTGACATGTTCCCTTCTTCGAATGCATCGGGCGCCGAAATGGGATTTTTTAACCAATCGACCTTCCCCGATGGAAGGAAATTTTTTGATTTTATTGCATAAATATCTTGGTTTCATGTTTTGTTAGCGCTGAACATTTTTTCAGGAAGAAAAAATGAGAGATGATACATCGCATCCCATGGATAATCTGGTTTCATCATGGCCTCAAGAATATCTTCATCTAAGTTGAATAAGGATCCTAAGGGGGATTGGGTCTACGCAAGGGCATGAGGAAGTGGTTCAGTCCTAACGGAGCTAGTCAAAAAACATGAATAAGATTCCATCGTCGATGTGGTGGAGCTGGATGCGGTCGACAGGGTGCAGATAGACTGGGTTTTCACTGTCGTTGGTACAGCTACTCTCGTAGTTGCAGTTGACTTGAAACCTATGACTGATGAGCAGACATCCTAAGTCATGGTTCTAATACACGGTGATATGAATCGTATATGATGTATCGTGTCATCGACGTTTCGTGGGGGAGGAATTTCCATCGTGGCGGCTTGTGTGAGAACAAGTCTAGGTTCCTCATAAGGCGTACTAAGAGTATTGGCACTTTCCGAGATTTGGAAGTTGTGCTTGGTGCAGAGGTGCCTGAATGTTTCCATTAATGAGCATGCCTCTATTTTGTGGTTATGGCTGGTGAAAATGATGCATGGTACCAATGTGCCTATCGAGTAGATGGTGTGTGAACCAACACTACTCTTTGTCCCTGAAGTGGACACTCGTAATGGATCAGGTGTAGGGGAAAGATTTCGCTGCTACCATCTCCGAGTTTTTGGGAGGTCTAGCTCTCTTGGGGAGTGTAGACGTAACGTTGTTGTTGCTTCTCGAAGATTTAGGAGGTGCTCACATTTCATTGTATGGTGGAAATGTGAATAGATCCTGCAATAGCAGTGTGTGATCTTCTCTTGCTTAGAGATATGTTTCTTAGGGAGAGCAGAGACCATGCGAAAGTTGTTTGTGAGGTGCTCCAGTTCTTTACACTGATTGATGTGGTCGATTTTGTCGCACAACCCGCATGTTTCCCTAGCCTAGGCATGGGTCCTATTAGGTCGTTGCATCTTTTTTACTCACCCAATTTTTTGGTATTGAAATGGGGTAGGCTGCATGGGAGCAATATGCCTTACATTAGGTTCTCTAAGCTCTAGACTGATGATATCCCGGTGTTGTGTTTCTAATGAACGAATTATTTCAGTTAGTGGGCGCACTCGAGGGGTATAAGTACAGTGTTGAGCCTGATGGTTACCTTGACATACTATACAACAAAGTCTTTCTTGGGTATTCCTTTCCCGCTCAATTAACAAAGTGATTGGGAACCATCTGCGTAGCGATTCTAGGTCTGGGCATTTGGCGACCGGATGGTTGCATGTGTTGCACAATGCACAAGTTGGTATTCTCCGTGGAGAGCGAGTGGGGTTGACTAGGGAAAAAAAAAAAAAGAGGAACTTCTTGTCACACCCTCATGTGTTTTCAATCTATCCATGGATTTTGTGTCTGAGCCGTCTTCTAGGGAGAGGTGAACTATGGTCGTGCGTAAACTAATTAGTGCTAAGATAAAGTGAGGGATGTAATCACAATCGCGTAATGGTTGATCGCCACCACATATCTGACACGAATGTTGGATCGCTAGAAGGTCGGCATGGTATACTACATTAATTGGATACCATCGTTAAAACAATTCCAGGGCTGCACATTCGGCGATTAAATGATCACGTTCATCGCAGAGTGCACAACATTAGATAGGAGGAGGGGGAAAAAACGGGAGCCTTTCTGGTGATTGTCGTGCCTCCTGAAGGTATAACATGACCTGAGGTTCTTCTCCATTTTACTTCATGGGGGGGTCCTCTTGATATGATTGTTCTAGGTCATGTAAGGCATCCCTATAATGCAGTATTTCTGGACATTGATGAGTGTAATGCCCATAATTGTTATAGATAGCGCATGCGTGGTTGGTACACAATTCTTTGCCTTTTTTGTGGCTAGTTCCTTTTTTCGAGAACTTATCATCGCGATATTTCTTTCGGAGCTTAGGAGCAGTTTTAATTCATCCAGCTCCAGGCAGATATGGGTAGGGTGGCCTACTATGTCGCAAATTGCACAAGGCTGTATTTCCCTTGGTATGATGGTGTTTTCTATCTTTTTCCCTTTTTTATGGGTTTTATTGGTCACTATAACCAGCTTTACGATGGGAGTTTCCTTAAACGGTATGGTTGTGGCGGTTTCCTTAACAAGTGGGACTTCCTCAGGAGTGAGGGAGTTTAATCCTATAGCAGTGATGCCTGTGCTTCGTAATATGGCGAGTGAGACCAAGTACCAAACTGGTATTGCGAAATATATGTTTGGAAACACTACCATTGCCAAAACTTGTTATGACAAAAAACCAGGTGGAGGGTATAGAAAGGGAGTTTGGGAGATGGCGTAGGATAGAGAGGTCGTCATACCCAAGGCCTCAGTTTCATTACTACTATTCTTTGTCTCTTGGCTGGCTTCGATGCTTGATGTAGACATCATGCACACCGAATCCCCTATGATATCAGCGAATGATTCTAGTATGACAGGGGGATTTCCCAGGAATGATCCGAGGATAGACGATGGTTTGAATTGGCCATGGCCATATTCTTGGTACCGTGTGAGCATTTCAGAATATGTGTCCACATAGGGTAGAATGACATCTATGTTCATTAGGGGTCGCTTGTCATGGTACGTCAATTGGTCAATGATGATGATGTCGTCCTTGTGGGGGAACATCATGATCCGGAAGACGAAGGATGCTATGGCAGACATGGCGTACATATAACTCTGTCTAAGGAGTATATTGTAATCTAGTTGAGAATCCAAGACATCAATTTTTATAAGGACCGTCTTCCCGGCTAAGTAGACCTAGAAATTTTGTTAAAGATCGACGGGAGCAGAAGGGCGCCCTTCATATGTTATGAGCGTGATGTCTGATGTCTTAAGTTCAGGAGATCCTATCTTCTCCCAAACACTTTTTGACATGATGCATGTGGATGCAACCTCGTCAATGATACATCGGTGGATAGTTGTGTTCTTAACTGACACCGGTATCTGGAAGGCGACCAATGAAGGAAGCTTGGGAGTGGCTTTATCTAAGTCAAAATCCATTAGGCGTGAATCGGCAGGGTCGATTGCGCCTAATGCAGAAATTAAGGCTTTCCTTTGCTTTGGGCAATATTACAGGACTTCTAAAGCTGACATGGCAGTGGGGAACTGGGCTAAGTTGTTCACGATGCTATAGTTATTGGCCGCTTTGGAGTGGTTTTCTACTTGCCGTGTTGTTCCCTTAGCCATTTCTCGAAAAGGTTCAATAGGAATTTTTGATATAGTCAATGGTGTTGTAGGTGAACTTGTGCTAGTCCCTGATGAACTGGTGTCTGGCGGGGTATCATAACTTGGATTCTGTGTTTGAAAGAACATTTCATTTCTAGTCATATAGATTCTGTGGATGTTGTTTCCGAAATCGTCGGGGGGTGTTTGTTGTTGTTGGGTACTAACCGTCCCTTGGTGGGGGAAGGTTTCCTGCATTACAATTTTTTTTTTTGTGGGTCCCCCCTGTCCTCAGTTACCCTGAAGCTTCTTCATCTTGGGGATTTCAGGACAATGATGAGTGTAATGGCCATACTCACCACAAATTGCGCAAGAGTGGTTGGTATGAAGATTAGCCCTCTTGTTCTGCCCTTGGGAGTTACTTAGATCCTGGTTTTGATTTTGGTTTCCCCCAGCCTTAGATCATGGAGGGCGATGTTGATTATTTCCCCCCTGTCGAGGATTTCCCTTTTGTTTATTTTTTGGCTTTTTCCTTGTTGCGTTAGGAGGTTAACGAAGATTCTTCTGGTCATATTACTGGCGCGGTTGGGCCAGGGAAGGTTGCACAAAGTTCACTAATCCAGGTGGATATCGGTGGCCACCCACCTATTCAATTTCGACCCGCAGCATCAATTCTTTCAGTTTTTCAGCTTCAGCACAACTTACTATTTTTAGCAGGTTTTCGGGTCCTGCACTCCCGGAGCTGTTTTGGGGACTTAATGCTCCAGGTGGATATTGGTGGCCACCCACCAATTCCGTTTGAGACCCCACCATCAGTTCTTTAAGTTTGTAAGTTTTAGCACAACTTCCTATTTTTAGCAGTTTTTTGGGTCCTGAATTTTTGGAGCCATTTTGAAGCCCTAAACGACGTTTTTTGGGGAAACTGGGAGCAACATGGGTGTATATATCGATGTTTCTCATTCAAAATTTGTATTTCTCGAACAGATATTCCTAATGAGCTATTGACTGCGTCAAACATAGATCGTATGCCAAATTTATTTCCACGAGAAGTTGAAACACCAATTTACCCAAACGGGACCCACCATTTTGGCGCTTCATCTCCTAGGGCTAGGTTTTTGGATGTTTAAGGTTTTACATTATTTCTCAACAATAATTAGGCCTTCGAGCCTCATTGTAACATAGTTCAGGGGCTATTAGTCGACACATCTCTTCTCAGAGATACGCTACCAGTGCCTTAGCTCGCTTGTTCCTATCATGTCTGCATTGTAACATAGTGGAGAGGCCTATAGCCGACACATCTCTTCTCAGAGATACGCTACCAGTGCCCTCGCTTGTTTATTTCCGTTATTTCTATAAGCATGTTTCAGTCGTTTGTTTTGTAACACAGTTTAGAGGACTGTAGCTGCCACATCTCTTCTCAGAGATAAGCCTACCAGCGCCCTAGCTGTTTATTTACTTTTTGTCTATAAACAAATTTTAGTTCTATGACACAGTTCAAAGGCTTGTAGCTGCCACATCTCTTCTCAGAGATACGCTACTAGCGCCCTAGCTGGTTTAATTCAGTTATTTGATAATAATAAAATGAAGCATTATTTTCATTGCATCTCTGTATCTATGGCTATATGTGTATTTTATTGTGTTCCTGCATAAATACGAATAAGTGGTATCAGAGCGGTCTGCTCTTTCTCTGTTTTTTTTCATGTACCCAACGCGACCGGGGTATAAGGAGTTCAACCTCGCAAACCCTGATGACCCCCCCCCCCATTGTAGAAGGAAAGAAAGACGAGGGAGCAGGAGATCCTATCAAATTCTTGCTCAAGGAGGCCCTCGAGAAACAGAGGAATTTGATGATGGATAAATTTTCCCAGATCCTTCAACGGCTACCCACCGGCGACACATCTACATCCAGCACGTCTACCAATAGGTCCGCGACATCCTGGACAAATCCAATACCAAGTTCAGCAGAATTTTCCCCTCATAGAGGAACTTAACGCAATGGGGACCATTTCTTCCTAAGGAGGGAGGAATGATCCAGGTGGATATCGGTGGCCACCCACCTATTCTATTTGGACCCACATCGTCAATTCTTTCAGTTTTTCAGCTTCAGTATAGCTTATTATTTTTAACAGGTTTTCGGGTCCTGCACTCTCGGAGCCATTTTGGGGAATTAATGATCCACATGGATATTGGTTTCCACCCACCGATTCAATTTTAACCCCCACCATCAATTCTTTCAGTTTGTAAGTTTCAGCACAACTTACTATTTTTAGCAGTTTTTCGGGTCCTAAACTTTCAGAGCTGTTTTGAGGCCTAAAAGACGTTTTTTTGGGGAAACCGGGAACAAAATGGGTCTATAGACCAATGTTTCTCACTCAAAAGTTGTAGTCCTCGAACAGATCTTTCTAACGAGCTATTGATCGCATCAAACGAAAATCGTATGCCAAAGTTACGTCCCTGGGAAGTTGAAACACCAATTTACCCAAACGGGACCCACCGTTTTGGCACGTCATCTCCTAGGGTTACGTTTTTGGATTTTTAGGGTTTTACATTATTTATCAACAATAAATAGGCCTTCGAGCCTCATTGTAACATAGTTCAGGGGCTGGTAGCCGACACATCTCTTCTGAGAGATACGCTACTAGTGCCCTAGCTCGCTTGTTTCCATTATGTCTGCATTGTAACACAATGGAGAGGCCTGTAGGCAACACATATCTTCTTAGAGATATGCTACCAGTGCCCTTGCTCGTCTATTTCCATTATTTCTATAAGCATGTTTCAGTCATTTTCTTTGTAACACAGTTCAGAGGCTTGTAACTGCCACATCTCTTCTCAGAGATAAGCCTACCAGCGCCCTAGCTGTTTATTTACATTCTGTCTGTAAATAAATTTCAGTCCTGTGACATAGTTCAGAGGCATGTAGCCACCACATCTCTTCTCAAAGATACGCTAATAGTGCCCTAGCTAGTTTATTTTAGTCATTTTATTATAATAAAATGAAGCATTATTTCCGCTACATCTCTGTATCTATGGCTATAACTGTATTATGTTGCGTTCTTGCATAAATACAGATCATTCACCAGTGCGTTGTTTCGCATCGGTGGGTTTTGTGCTGGGCAGTGGGGATATTGAGGTCCCTGTCCTTGGTTTGTAAATGACTGTTGGGGGGGATCTCTTCCGTTAGCGTTTCCAACTACGTACTGGGTCCCCTTTGCGGGAGGGTATGATCCTCCTTTTTGATGATGGTACGACGGTGCCCTATTGGTCATGTTTTGCAAAAGTGCATGATGACTCTGATGGTAGCGGATCATACGCATAACTGGGGTATGAATTACTACTGCCTAAGTGATTTTGGGTCAGTGACCCTATCAATCCGTCTGCAGTGTTCGACGCACCTAAAAATTCTTTATAAGTTTGCAGGTGCGGGGCGTTAGGCAGGATGTTATAGATGTATCCTGACTTAGTGTATATCAACTTGAGTTGCTGGGCTCTGTTAATGGCATCCTCTTCGGAAGTAGGTCCTTTTGAGTTGCCACCCCTTCGAAATCTCTGTTGTGAGAGTTTTCAGGAATAGGTCTAGTAAAACTCGATCGTCGAGTTTGGCTTTACACAAACTTCGACGTCGTTGCCGTTTATGGAGATGGTCTGAGATATGGACGACTAGCGTTTGTCTAAAATGTATCAGTAACTCCATTCCCAAATCATCATGGATGGGTAACTGGAAATATGTGAGGAACACAGTAGCGAGGGCTCTAAAGGTTCCATGTGAAGCAGAAGGCTTCTCCACATACCATTTCTTAACTGGTCCGGTTAAGGTGTGCTGAAATAGTCTTAATCGAATAGTACCATCAATAATATTGTTCGACGAACACCATAGGTGGAAATTCATTACATGGTTTCCAGGGTCTTCCGCTTGCTTCCCTTCAAACTTTGGAATGTTCGAAGGGAGCTTCGTGGGCATGGGAGGCAAGTGGGATTGTGTGGAATGGGGTCATTTGTTAACTTTGATAGATCGGGTAAGTTTAAAGATGCTACGAAAGGTAACTGAGTGTTGAGCGCCATTATAGACAGTGAGAACACAGGGTTCTAGTTGTGTATGGGGTTTGTCTATGACGTACCCACCTATGTGTTCTAGTAGCTCCCTGAATGGGTAGTGCTCCTCTGCCCTCTAGGGGTTGCTGGAGGAATGGTGTGTGGTGACCCTAAGGGGGTTCCCACCGGTGTGGCGTTGGGTGACCCTCAAGGGTTCCCAACTAAATACACCTCGATAAAGGATGAACCGATAAGGGTGGTCGTGTTCTATCTTTGACGCCTGAATGAAGAAAGAACTGGAACTCCTCCCTCTAATGGGGGGAGGTCCAAAAAGAGTCTAGATCGACAAGGTACCATTGGGTCCGTTATGGTGTAAAATAGGTTCAATTTTGGAAATATTTTTTAGTTTTATGAGAAGAGAGAGATTATATATCAAAGAAAAAAGATGATCGCATACATAAAACAAAGAGAAAATAAAAGGTTAATTTCCCTTTAGATTAATCCTATGTGATCAATCAATCAAAAAAAGGTTTTTGTTGTTTTGCGTGTGATACTCAAAAATCCTAGAAGACCTAATCGTCCTCACACAATTGTAACTGGGCCTTGCGGATATATCTTCTAGTGGGTATTGGGGCCGACATCCGGAAAGAATTGGCGACGCTTTCCAGTAGACGAAGAATCGACCAAGGTAATGGAAAGAGGATCTAGTGATGCCTGAACCGTCACCTATAGGGAAGGATGCCCTAGATTTAGCCACTAAGTACCGTCGTCCCACGTGAGCATTCAAGTTTTGACCTTCTTGGTATTCAGCTACCAGTACCGAGCACTAGATGGGTCAGGTAGCCCCAAATAGTACCGCACGCACTGGGCCTAAGCTTAACCCCCTCTGAATCAGGTCTCTGCGGCGCTTAGGTATTCTTTTCCGTGGGTGGATAAATGGATCTAAAGATCCCTATAAAGTCAACTTATATGTTTCAAGAATGTAAACTGACCATGGCGACTTATTGGATGCCTACCCCAATGGTCATAACCTGAACTATTAATTATCTTATGGCCCCTATGGGGAGATTTAATGAGTTCAATTATGGTTAGTTTTAAGGTGGCTTACTTCTCTTATGGTGTGGCAATGTGTGTGAGAAAGTGTACAATCACAATGTTTGTAGGATGTGGATATGCGATGATCCTTTACACTCCCTCCTATTTAAACCATGTTTTTATTGTTCATTTCAAAAAGAAAATGATGTGCGGATAATGGGCCACATACAATTTTTCCTATTATACTAAATGGAGATGAAAAACTATCAAAACAAAGTGTTCATATGCACGCCCGGGGACACCAAAAGGACGCCCCGGGACACCAAAAGGTGCAAAGGCAGAAGAGATTACTTGCCTTCTAAGATCATTTGATCCTAGTCCCGGTTCCTAATGCAAAATTTTAAACTAAGATTAATGCAACAATTAGGAAAAAACAAATGGAAACTAGCTAAGCACACTTGGATATGGGCCACTTACTCGTTGCTAATTACCTACATGTTTGGTGTTTATTATCACTAAATAATTTCTTTCAGATAGCATGGGTGGATTTTAGCCACTTATTTTCCTCTTAATTAAACTATGTGGATTTGTGACAATAAACTAAAAATTAGAACTATGAAAATAGCTAAACTAAAGTGCAGCTAAAAACATATCCTAACAATCAAGGGACACCAAAACACAGTGCTAACAGGTTTATTTTGGGCTTCCAGTCACTTCACACTTGCAAAAACTGAAGAAAACTAATGAAAAAATGGTTCAGTAGTTTCCGCGCGGAATTTGTCTACACAGGCGCGCGACTCTGCGTGCTTGTCTGAATTGAACGCGTGCGAACCAATGCGTCTGTCTGTGCTAAACGTGCTCGGTTTTCCTGCACACAAAAATTTTGAACCTCCTCAACCGAATCTCTTCACAGAGGGTGAACAAGAGAAGATGAGGAGGAGGAGAGTTGGTCCTGCAACAATCCTTAGCAAAAAAAAGGCTCTGCAAAAGCACAACCACTTAGCTTAAGAGGAAAAATAAGTGGAGTCGCCAATACTATGTTGGTGTGTTTAGTGCACAAGTGTACTAAAACATTGGTGCTTGATAGGAGTGATTATAACCTACAAGCAAACAAGAAGAGGAAACAAACAACAATAAAACATAAACACAAGCTCAATCGAGTCAAACGAGATAATAATCCGAACGGAGAACTAATCTCCTTTTATTAGCCGCTATTAGTAAAGAAGCGGTAGAATGTTACACACTTGCAATGAGTCCTTAGAGCTATGGAGCTCTAATACCAAAAGCAAGGAGGGCTTTCCCCTTGAGTTGGTCTGTAGGCCTCTCTCTTCTCCTTGAACGAGTGATTGGATGCTAGACACTTGGTGAACTTCTTCTTAGGGATTGAGGTGTTGGATGGCCGACAACTAAACCCCTTTGTTAACACTGGAAAATCGTACAGCAAAAGATGGCATTAATTAATGTCAAGCCTAAGGATTATAGGGCAGGAACACATTATGGAATCAAGAAGTATTTAAAATCTCTAAGGTTTTGAGAAAATCAGATTTGAACTAGTCTTAAATGCTAAATTGCATGCTTAATCCTTCGAGAAGAGTGCCTTCTGCGCACCTTTTTTCTTGGTAAGCGCACATTCCTAGAAATGGAAAAATGTCACTTTCCGGGACCACACAAAGCAAAGGACAGTTACTCCTTATATGAAGCCACCTAAGGACAGCCACCAGCACCTCCTTAGACACTATGTGAGCACACAATGGAATCATACCTCTCCCTTGGGTCACCATCCATCATGTACCAAGGGAGGGAAGGAGGATTTGAAATCCCCTATATAAAGCCACCAAGAGATGAAGAAAGGGTGATCACATTGTTATGCTGGCCAAAATTTCCCAAGCAATACAAGTAGTGTGTGACCTGGAGCTGGAGATAGAGGGGACTCGATTGTTGGCCACCCAACAATCCTAGTCCATCACAACGGAGAGAGAGGGAGACTGCATAAGAGGTAGAGCTTGGAAACCAACATCCTTACATCGGGACCTAGAGAAATTGCCTAAGGGCCCTTTGGCAAGTGAGTAAAATTTCTTCCCTATTTCAAAAGTTTAATAAGAAGAGGCCTTTGAGCCATCATTTGCATTATTATCGTTTTGACTCTCTTCAATAGCTTCTGTATATTTGTGTTTTAGTTTTTAGTTTACTTTGAGCATACATTCACATATTTTTTCCTCTAGATTATATGCTTTTGAGCTCCACCACTTTCTACCTGTGACCAATAGTTTATAGGGGTAGACCACACCCCTTAAACTGGTGCGATTTCGTACACCCGTGCGTCAAATCCACCAACACAGGTTTGGTGACTCCAATAACGGTTTACAAGTTTATGTCGTTGTGCCATCTCTTGCTAGAGACCTTTGTCTACGCTAGAGAGTGGAGCTGACAGTCCTCTGATCCATCTTACAGTCCCTAGATTCACTTAGAGTGACAAACTGAAGAAGGCGGCTCCTAATATTTTTACTTGGAGGATTTTTGCGCGCAATCTTTTCTCATAGACACGCAATGCATGCGTTTAGGACTGACCTGCGCGTAGGAAAGCGCACCTGTCAGAGCCTTTTCCGCGCAAATCACACAATGATATTTTTTTCTCTATATTCTACATTTTTCTGCTTGTAAGTGTGCTGGGCAGCCCCTAATGTATCTGCCAGCACTTGTTTTGATATCCCACAGCTTCTGAGAACTCACTTTTAGCTGCCTTATGTAGGCTTAGAGTTAGTTTTCATTTAAGTTGGTTTTTTGCAAAAAATCTTCACAGAGTTTAAGTAAAGGCGAATTAACCATTGCTTTCCGAATGATTTATGTTTTTCAAATTCTGGTATGCACACTTAGATTAACTAGTCCAAGTAAGCTAGTTTTATTTTCTAGTGTAGGAATTGTCTAGTTTAGTTCAATTTATGCAATAGGGATTGTGGGACTAGGATCGATTTGTCGATTAGAGAAAGTAAACTTTGCTACCTTTGCACCATTCGATGATCCTAGGTAAGCATATGAACACTCTATATTTACAATTCACCATCTCCCTTTAGTTAGTCACATAGATTAACTAGGAAAATTTGAAAGCGGCCCCTTATCCGCAAATGTTTTCCATTTGAGCCAGGAACAACATCACATAGTTTAACTAGGGGACTTTTGTAAAGGATCACCGATATCCATATGTTCAAAATATGATATTTTTCACCATATGCTCACACACACTCACCCACTAAGAAAAGGAAGACACCTAAAACTAACTTAACCAAAACTCACTAAATTCTCCCCACAGGGGCCACAAAAGAATTTATAGTTTAAGTTAGGATCAAGGGGGTAGGCATCCAATAAGCTGCCTTGATCATAATTAATATTGAAACATAGAAGTTATGTATTTAGGGAGCTTAAAATCCACCTATCAGCCCATGGAAAAGAAAACCCGAGCGTGGCAGAGACCCGATTCAGAGTGGGTTAGGCTTAGGCGCAGTGCGTGCGGTATCAGTTGGGGCTACCTGACTCGGCTGATACTCGGTACTTTAAGCTGACTACCAAGAAGCCCAAGACTCAAATGCTCACGTGGAACGGTGTTTCTTAGTGGCCAAAAAACTAGGGCATCCTTTACCCTATAGGTGACAATGCAGGTAAGCGCCAAACCCTCTACCCTTACCTTGGTGGATTCTCTTCGGCTGACTGGGGGCATCGCCAGCTCTTACAGGACGTTGTGCCAGCACTCGTAAGAAATATTCTCAAGGCCCAGTTAATTTTGAGTGTGTGAGGACGCATAGGTCTTCTATGATTTTGAGTATCATGCGCAAACAAACAAAAAACCATGTTTTTTGCTTGATTGATCACATAGATTAAGTTAAAGGGAAAAAACATTTCATTTTCACTTTGTTTTATGTATGTGGCTGTAAAATTGTTGCAATCATAGACTCTATCCTCTCAATTTTTTCCAAAACCTAACCTGGTCGGCACCCCAACAGTCCCAACGGAACCTCGTCGATCCGGGCATATTTTGGACCTCCCCCCATTACACGGAGGGGTTCCAGGTCTTTCGTCATTCAGGCGTCAAAGACGGAACACTGCCACCATCATTGGTTCATCCTTCATTGGAGCAAACATAGTCGGGAACCCTAGTCGGTCTCCCAACACCACACTGCACACCACTCCCCCCTCGACCCCTAGGAGGCAGAGGAGCGCATCCCATTCGAGAAGCCAGCTGAACACACATCAAGGTACATCACAAACTAACCTTCGTTCTAACCAGAACTTCGTGTCTTCACACGTTGCCATGGCGTCAACCTCCCAATCACCCTTCTTAGCTGCGTTGAATCTACCCGATTTAACCAAGCTCACAAATGACCCCATCGCACACGATCCTTCATGGCCTCCCATTCCCACGAAGCTCCCTTCAGATATACCAAAGTTCAAAGGCAAGCAAGCGGAAGACCCAGGTAATCATATAATGACCTTGCACCTCTGGTTCTCATCGAATAATATCATCAATGACACTATTCGATTGAGGTTATTTCAATGCACTCTTACAGGAGTAGCCACGAAGTGGTACATGGAGCAACCTCCTACTTCACATGGAACCTTTAGCACCCTCGCTACTGTGTTCCTCACTTATTTTTAGTTACCCATTCACCATGATTCAAGAATGGAGTTACTAACTCATTTTAGACAAACCCCCGTCGTCCATATCTCTTACCATCTTCATGAATGGAGGCAGCGTCGCAGTTTATGCAAAACTAAATTCAATGATCGGGTCCTCTTAGATTTATTCTTGAAAACTCTGATGGTGGAGATTTCAAAGGATGTGGCGCAGCAATACCCCACGTCTGAAGAGGACGCAATCAGTAAAGCCCAGAAGCTTGAACTGATTTATACGCAGTCAAAATACATTTACAATATCCTGCCTAACGCCCCTCGCCTGCAAATTTATCAAGAATTTCCAGGTGCGTCGAATTCTACAAACGGATTAATTGGGTAAATGACCCAAGGTTACCTAGGTAGAAGTAGTCACAATCCCGGTTACGCACATAATTCTACCCAGAACATGTCTCAACCTGGATTTCAAAGTCATCACATGCCTCAGCAAGATTTAACTGGTAGGGCGCAAGCGTATCACCAAGGAGGACCCTATCCTCCGGCTAAGGGGACCCAGTACGTAGAAAGAAACACTAACGGAAGAGATCCCCCCCAACGGCTAGGTTCAAACAAGGGACAACGCTATGCTATCTCCCAAGCACACAACACACCTACGCAAACCAATGCACAGGTGAACTTTGTGCAACCATCCCAAAATCAACCACACCAGTACAACCAGGAGAAATACCCTCCAAGAAAAAATCAAAAAACAAGCCAAAAGGGAACCCTGGACAGGGGGGTAGCAACCAACAGCGCCCACCGTGATCCCAGGCTGGAGGCAACTCTAGCAGGAATCTAAACCAGGAGCCAAGCAATGCCCAACGACAAGGCAAAAGGCCACCTCTGTGAACAAACCATTCTTGTTCAATATTTGGTGAGTACAGGCACTATACTCACCATTGTCCCGATCTCCCCGAACTAAAAAAGCTTCAGAGTAACCGAGGACAAGGAGGATATTCCCAGCAACCCATTGCTATGCAAGAACCTTTCCCCCACCAAGGGACAGTCAGCACTCAGCAACAAAATCCAGACGCTTATGGGAAAAACAGCCATGAAATTTACATGACTGAGGAAGAAATGTTTTTCCAAACACGGAATCGCAGTTATGACACCCCACCAGACTCCACTACGTCAGGGGCTATTACTAGTGCACCGACTGCACCTTTGACCATTTCAAAGATGCTTATAGAACCATTGCCAAAGACGGCAAAGGGATCTAATGGGTGAGCAGGTAACTACTCCAAAGCGGCCCATAATTATAGCATCATGGACGATTTAGCTCAATCGCCCACTGTTATGTCCGCATTGGAAGTATGCAATCATGCCCAAAGCAACGAAAAGCCCTACTTTCTGTGTTAGGTGCTATCGACCCTGCCGATACGTGCATGATGGCTTTTGACTTAGACAAAGCCACCCCTAGGCTTCCTTCCATGGTCGCCTTCC
Organism: Pinus albicaulis; assembly: GCA_034641835.2. Classification (NCBI taxonomy): domain Eukaryota; kingdom Viridiplantae; phylum Streptophyta; class Pinopsida; order Pinales; family Pinaceae; genus Pinus; species Pinus albicaulis. Next base: position 636,812,301 of record CM076571.1, read on the forward strand.
AAATACCGGTATCAGTCCAGAATATCACTATTCACTGATATATCATTAATGAGGATGCATCGACATGCATCGTGTCAAATAATGTTTGGCAGAAGTTGGGTTCTCCCGAAATAAAACCCTCGGTCATAACGCTTCGAGCCTACGACAGTCGTCCCTCGACCCCCGTTGGCCTCTACCAAAATGTCCCAGTTTTCTTAGCCGGTAAGACAGTCCACATAGACATTGAAGTCTTGGATGCTCACCTAGATTACAACATACTCCTCGAGCGGAGTTATATGTACGCCATGTCCGCCATAGCCTCCTCTGTCTTCCGCATTATAATGTTCCCCCACGAGGATCACATCATTACTGTAGACCAGCTGACACACAGCAAGAAGCGTCCCCTAACCAACATAGATGTGATTCTACCCTATGTAGATACAGCCGCAGATGGTCTTTCACGTTACCAAGAATATGGCCCTGGCCAATTCAAACTGTCATCCGTCCGAGGGTCATTCCTAGGATATCCTCCCATTATCCCTGAGGCATCGCCCGATGCCACAGGGGCCCCGGTGTGCATGATGTCCACATCAAGCACCGAGGTTAGTCAGGATACAGACTCAAGCAGTAATGACACTAAGGCATCAGCCACGACATCCTCTCTAGCCTACGCCGCCTCCCACACCCCTTTCCTCTACCCCCCCAGCTGGCTTCATTTCCCAGCAGGTTTTGGCAACACTAGTGTTACCCAACATATCGTTGGCGTTCCCAGTTTGGTACCTCGTCCCCCCTTCCAAAATAGGAGCCACCAACGTTAATACCACAGGATTAAAGCCCCTCGGCCCCGAGGAGCCTCAACCAACGCAAGAAACGGTCGAGACTGCCCCCGCAAAGGAAGTTCCCATTACGAAACCGGTTATCACGGAAAAGAAAACCACAAACAGAGGAAAGAAGATGGTGACCCCCGCCATTCATATGGAATCACCAGTCTGCACAATATACGATGTTATAGGCCACCCTACCCACATATGTCCGGAGTTGGACGAGTTAAAACCACTCCTCGGCTCCGAAGAAGACACCTTGACGTTGCGTTCCCGTAAAAACGAACCTACCACCAAAGGTAAAGGCAAACCACTACGTACCAATCATGCATGCTCTCTCTGTGGCACCTACGGGCATTATACCCACCATTTCCCAAAGATACCACGATATAGGGATGCCTTACATGTGGTCGAGCGATCCTATCAGGAGGATCCCTCCATCCAGTCTGTCAACGACGAGCCTCGTATCATCCTGTACCTACAGGAGGAGCAATGGTCACCAGAAAGAAAACCATTTGTCCCTCCTCCCCCCAAGCCACCATACACCAACGAGGGACAGGGGAACTTGGTTGCCTCATCCTCTTGAGTTATGAGGCGGATCAATTACTGCAGACGGTTTGATCAAGTCATTAACCCAAGGTCACCTAGGCAGCAGTAATCTGTATTCGAGGAGGTACCATGCGCGTTGTCTACTACAGACAATTTGATAAGGTCTTTAACCCACGATCTCCTAGGCAGCAGTAGCACCCATGGTACTCCGGGAGTTACTAGGTAGGTAGATTCTGCAGACGGCTTGATCGGGTATTTTTCTTAAGATCACCTAGACAGCAGTAGCACCATGCACAAAGATTTTGCAGATGGTTCGATCGGGTCTTTGGCCCAAGGACACGTGGGCAACAATAATCAATACCCTGGATACTCATACGATTCTACTTAGAACATATCACAACCTAGTTGTCATGAAAGTTACCTCAGCATAATATCGCTAATCCCTGGTACACGGGCTAATCGAAATGGCAAGAAAGGATCTATAAAGCACCTTTGATCTCCCAAAACTTAGCAAGTACAAATGAATAGGATTAGGTCCATAATCCCATATTTATCACCCTTTTCCAGAACTTCGGAGGTCCATAACAGGAGATCAAAAGGTCCATTCCGCAAACCGTAAGTTGCGCCATCATCAGTATGCCATGACGAACAAAAGTGGTGCCATACATTCGCTTTCCAAAAAAATAAATTTTTAGCGCCAGCAGGTATGCACCCTCCCATATTCCTTTTTAAAGCTCATTCCTTTCAATAATGTTTTGATGAAAAGAAGATGCTTTCACTTGAGGTAGTTGTTTTTGCAAGAAGAACCCGCAAAATACTTACAACACCATCCACTAAAGGTTCCAGAGCAGGTATCATTCTACCCCCAGCATGATAGAGTCCCATAAAACTTTGCATATCCTGACATCATTTCTCCATCAAAAATAAACCATAGGGTCCTCATACCCGACTGCGTTTATCATCACCTCACCCTGCAAATGATAAACGTCCGCGTTGGTTGGTAGAGCCTCCCCTCCATGGCGCTCATCACCCAAAGTGGACCATATATCACATCACAAGTGACACCATGTCCATACTATTTCAGTCCAGGAAGCACCTCGTGCCCATCCATTCATCACGCATAAGGTCAAGTTTACCATTCAAACTTAAACCGCCTTCCCGGACGACCAGGTTGTACAAGCAGATTGAAAGCGCACCTCCGCGCATCGCATTTGGCCCACCATACTTCCATCAGCATTATCCCATCTACGACACTCCTCCATCTGCTTCAATCCCGCACATGAGACCAGCCAATGGGACCCCCACCCCCATCAAAACACCATCCTCACACGCTCGGTGAGCGAACCCTTTCATGTTTCGGTGTACCCGTCTTTGTGTTTTGTACAAACCAAACCTCATTATTTTATTCTTTTAGTAAGTATAGAAAGACAGCAAATGATGCACTTCGCTGCCTCACCCTCATATTTCATCTTTTCCCCCATGGCAGTAGTCCCTCAGTCCCTTTCGTCATACCATTTCACCCCCACACACGCACCATCACAACATTCATAGCCAGTTCATACTCGCCCTGGAAGTCCTACCGACTCTAGGGATTTTCCCTTCAAAAATAACTATGACTGCCGCCAAGATGCTAAAGTATACTTCGACCTCGGGCCACTGAATCCCCATCATTCAGTCACCTCTCACCAACATGCCTATATTAAACCCATCACATCTAGGTCCTCGACCCCTCAGGTCAGCAACCCATGGTTCAGTTAAGGCTTCCTTTTTGTCGACTCGACACCTCCTTTCCAAAAAGGAAGCGGTAACTTGGATCACCCCTCCCCATGCAAAGGGATATCCTTGGGTGGCATTGTGGGAAACATCATTGTCCATAGATTTCATCGATCCTCCTAACATTCGACTACGACAAAAGCTTTCATGTAGAGATGGTATCGTACCTTACAACCATTTCACTTTGATTAAGATCAATCAAAGACCCGTGCCTCCATAAGCGTCTTTGTCAACAATGCTTACACGGGAAGGTCCCAGCCAGTACATATGCATACATTGCGCAGCTAGATTCCATACCAAGTTTAAGCATATGGGTACCACATTCCACCTATCGTCAAAGAAAAAATGCCCCTAAGGGTGTCAGCAATCATCGACAACAACCGCCAACATCACTACCATGGTAGTGACGTAGACAGCACATGTATCTGTCAATTTTGTTTAACTAGAAATAGCATCACGAGCATGGGACATGCCAGCCTCGTTGAAATTTTGTATATATGTTGTATATTTTTTTTGCTTGCAGGGGCCCCTTGGGCCATGGTCATCTAGGAAACGGTTCAAGGTGTTGTCAATTCCAAGATTCACGCAGGCCTCTCTCTCTCTCTCTCTTTCTCTCTCTCTCTCTCTCTCTCTCTCTCTCTGCGCACGATACATAAAAGAAACTATAATGTATTTCGGCTATACAGTCCTTCCTAGACCTCACGCATTAGGAGGAAACTGTTAACACTGGAAAATCATACAACAGAAGATGACATTAATTAATGTCAAGCCTAAGGATTTACAGGGCAGGAACACATTATGGAATCAAGAAGTATTTAAACTCTCTAATGTTTTGAGAAAATCAGATTTGAACTAGTCTTAAATGCTAAATTTCACGCTTAATCCTTCAAGAAGAGTGCCTTCTGCATGCCTTTTTGCCCGATAAGCGCGCATTCCTGGAAATGGAAAAATGTCACTTTCCAGGACAACACAAAGCAAATGACAGTTACTCCTTATATGAAGCTGCCTAAGGACAACCACCAGCGCCTCCTTAGACACTATGTGAGCACACAAAGGAATATTTGGAGCACACAATGGAATCATACCTCTCCCTTGGGTCACCATCCATCATGTACCAAGGGAGGGAAGGAGGATTTGAAATCCCCTATATAAAGCCACCAAGAGATGAAGAAAGGGTGATCACGTTGTTATGCTGGCCAAAATTGCCCAAGAAATACCAGAAGTGTGTGACCCGGAGCTGGAGATAGAGGGGACTCGATTGTTGGCCACCCAACAATCCTAGTCCATCACAGCGGGGAGAGAGGGAGACTGCATAAGAGGCAGAGCTTGGAAACCAACATCTTTGCATCGGGACCAAGAGCCATTGCTTAGGGGCCGTTTGGCAAGTGGGTAAAATTTCTTCTCCATTTCAAACGTTTAATAAGAAGAGGCATTTGAGCCATCGTTTGCATTATTATCGTTTACTTTGAGCATACATTCGCATATTTTTTCCTCTAGCTTATATGATTTTGAGCTCCACCACTTTCTGCCTGTGACCAATAGTTTTTAGGGGTAGACCACACCCCTTAAACTGGTGCGATTTTGTACACCCGTGCGTCAAATCCACCAACACACCCTTCACTCTATTGTTGTTGAGACAACACACTACTAGTTTTCTCATGGGCAATTTGGCCAATTTAACAATGTGTTCTCATTTTTTTCTTCTCATGGTGACATTTTATAGGAAAAATTCAAATCCTTCTTCCCTCTCTTGGTATAATTTTGGATAGTGACCCAAGAGTGGGACTTGTTTCCATTATGTGCTCATTTGAGGTCTCAAGGTGGCTCTAGGTGACTGTCCTTGGGCGGCCTCAAGTGGAGAATCTTTTCCTGAAGTGTGTAAAGTGGTCTCGGATGGTGACCTTCCGCCATGCTTAGGACCGCACGGCTTATCGAGGGAAATTCGTAGAGACCACTGCGACTATCGAAGAAAAATGCACGCGGAGCGCACTTTTCCTGTGTCTTCTGTGCGCAATTTGATAATTTTGCCTCTTGACCTTAGAGATTTTTAAATTTTCCATATTCTCTAATGTTTCTCAACCTTGTAAATCCTTCTTCTTGACATTTCATGATGTCTTTTACTTGTCCAATTTTCCAGTGATAACAATACTCATAATCAAGCTTGAGATGTATGATTTAATGTATACCAGAGCATGGGATACCAGTTGCTTCAAATGATATGATAAGAAGAGTTGTTCACAAAGATATTTGTGGTTTGATCTAATGGTCATCTAGAAATAGTATTCAATATAGTCATGACGTTCTTGGATATCTTTCTCATTTGGTCCACTTTGTATGTCCTCCTCTGCCATGCCATGCAAATATTTTGCTATAAAATGATTTCTCTCTTGGGCCCATGAAGGATCTAATAATAGGAATGTTAAGAACTCCTCAATCTCGGGTTCTAATGGATGTTCTTCATCAAATTATGTCCATTATTCTTTGGTATCCTCGACAAATTGGAAATGGCGATCAAAGAAGTCTTCTAGATATTCTTGTAGAGGTGGCTCATGGATCTTTTTTTCTTCTATGAATTACGAAGATAGATGTGTTCTTAACTACTACCAAGATTTTCTCTTCTTGAGAGGCAAACAAATTTCCAGTTGTTTCTATAATTTCAAAAATTTATTGGAGTAATATTCTCATTCACCCAATAGGTTCTTGAACATTCTTGAATGCTAGTTTATTGGTTATTAATCCTTGTTTATCACATTTATTAGTACGTGGGGCGATTCTTACAACACTCTAGAAATTAAAACTTTTTAAATAAACAAATGAAGTATGCTAAGAGAGAATAACTTCATATGAAGATTTGTCATGTGCTTGGACACCTTCACACTACTAAGACCTATTGTAACTAGTTATATATTCATCATGAGATAGCTTCTTCCTTTCCATAACTCAAAATTTAAATAAATTTACACTTACCAACACAACGAGGCTTTAGAGAAACCCCTACCAAAGTGGATACACAGGTTTTTACCTCTTGTCTTATTGTTTCTTGTCCCCCAAGTCATAAATGTTGGCAAAAATCAAATGCAAAAAGTGGAACTAAACAACTCATGCTCTAATCACACAAGTAAGACCCATTTTCACTAGTTATCTATTCATCATGAGTTATCTTATTCATTTCAATAAATCAAACTTAAAAGAAATTTACACTTACCAACACAACGATGCTTTAGAGAAACCCCTACCAAAGTGGATGTGCAGGTTTTTACCTCTCATCTTACTGTTTCTTCTCCCCCAAGTCATATATGTTGGCAAACAAATGCAAAAGAAGGAACTAAACTACCAATTCTCTAATCCGTTTTAGCACCTCCTCAACAATGACACCACAAATGTTGGGAAAATTATATGCTTAAATTTCCAACATTAAATTATCGAACTTAGTTTCGTAAAATTAGAGATGCAAGCTAAGTATATACGAGATTAAAGCCCTATTCTAATGTAGACAAATATAAACAACTAAATAACATAAGCATAAGACAAGATTAAATGCTAATATATAAACACACTAGAACTAAATACAATTTGTTAGTCCTTGTCTTACATCCCCCAACAAAGCCCCATAATGCAATATTTCACTTTATGAGATAGGGTTCATGTACTCAATAGTAGGTTGGATTTCAAGAATCAAAGGATTCTAGCATTAGTGTTTATTCTCTCAAAACCAAAAGTTGGAAATTAAAGGCAAAGCGTCAAAGACATAAAACAATGTAAAGGCATTAAAGACAGTCAAGGTAACTAGAACTAGACAAACAAAAATAAAGAGGCAAAACGTTACCCAGGATTGAAGGGCCCTTCCCAACCTGACTAACACTACCAAGAATGATTGTATTAGGTCGAATTAATGCACCAAAACTCAGGAATAATCAGTGATAAAAATATCAAATTCTATTTATAAAAGAGGCAACACACATGTGTTATAGGCAATTTTGTCGCATCTGGTCATTAGTCCTGCAAACCGAATCGATCATCATCCGTGAACATGTTGTCATTATACCTACACAAATCTCTAAGCATGACCTTTCCAAATAACTGAGTTTCTGGGTCTAACTGCTCCAAAACAATGCTTTTAAGCCCCAACGCAACCTGGCCCTTTAGGAACTTGTGTTCAACACCATGTTGCTCCTTTCTGCACCAATGTTGATCAACAACAGCTTGTCCCTTGTTGGGGGATATGTTGATTCTAGTAATTCAGGAAAATTAAAAATAATCTCAAAGAATCCTCTTCCAGAAGCTTCCAGGAGTTATTCTAACCATTTACCTTGGATAGTGACCCAAGAGTGGGACTTGATTCCATTATGTGCTCACTTGAGGTCTCAAGGTGGCTCTAGGTGACTGTCCTTGGGCGGCCTCAAGTGGAGAATATTTTCTTGAAGTGTGTCAAGTGGTCTCGGATGGTGACCTTTCGCCATGCTCAGGACCGCACGGCTTATCGAGGGAAAGCTGCAGAGACCACCGCGACTATCGAAGAAAAATGCACGCGGAGTGCACTTTTCCTGTGTCTTACGTGCGCAATTTGATAATTTTTCCTCTTGACCTTAGAGATTTTTAAATTTTCCAGATTCTCTAATGTTTCTCAACCCTGTAAATCCTTCTTCTTGACATTTCATGATGTCTTTTACTTGTCCAATTTTCTAGTGATAACAATACTCATAATCAAGCTTGAGATGTATGATTTAATGTATACCAGAGCATGAGATACCAGTTGCTTCAAATGATATGATAAGAAGAGTTGCTCACAAAGAGAATTGTGGTTTGATCTAATGGTCATCTAGAAATAGCATTCAATATAGTCATGACGTTCTTGGATATCTTGCTCATTTGGTCCACTTTGTATGTCCTCCTCTGCCATGCCATGCAAATATTTTGCTATAAAATGATTTCTCTCTTGGGCCCATGAAGGATCTAATAATAGGAATGTTAAGAACTCCTCAATCTCGGGTTCTAATGGATGTTCTTCATCAAATTATGTCCATTATTCTTTGGTATCCTCGACAAATTGGAAAGGGCGATCAAAGAAGTCTTCTAGATATTCTTGTAGAGGTGGCTCATGGATCTTTTTTTCTTCTATGAATTACGGAGATAGATGTGTTCTTAACTACTACCAATATTTTCTCTTCTTGAGAGGCAAACAAATTTCCAGTTGTTTCTAGAATTTCAAAAATTTATTGGAGTAATATTGTCATTCACCCAATAGGTTCTTGAACATTCTTGAATGCTAGTTTATTGGTTATTAATCCTTATTTATCACATTTATTAGTACGTGGGGCGATTCTTACAACACTCTAGAAATTAAAACTTTTTAAATAAACAAATGAAGTATGCTAAGAGAGAATAACTTCATATGAAGATTTGTCATGTGCTTGGACACCCTCACACTACTAAGACCTATTGTAACTAGTTATATATCCATCATGAGTTAGCTTCTTCCTTTCCATAACTCAAACTTTAAATAAATTTACACTTACCAACACAACGAGGCTTTAGAGAAACCCCTACCAAAGTGGATACACAGGTTTTTACCTCTTGTCTTATTGTTTCTTCTCCCCCAAGTCATAAATACTGGCAAAAATCAAATGCAAAAAAAGGAACTAAACAACTCATGCTCTAATCACACAATTAAGACCCATTGTCACTAGTTATCTATTCATCATGAGTTATCTTATTCATTTCAATAAATCAAACTTAAAAAAAAATTACACTTACCAACACAACAATGCTTTAAAGAAATCCCTGCCAAAGTGGATGTGCAGGTTTTTACCTCTCATCTTATTGTTTCTTTTCCCCCAAGTCATATACATTGGAAAACAAATGCAAAAGAAGGAACTAAACTACCAATTCTCTAATCCGTTTTAGCACCTCCTCAACAATGACACCAAATACGTTGGGAAAATTATATGCTTAAATTTCCAACATTAAATTATCGAACTTAGTTTCATAAAATTAGAGATGCAAGCTAAGTATATACGAGATTAAAGCCCTATTCTAATGTAGAAAAATATAAACAACTAAATAACATAAGCATAAGACAAGATTAAATGCTAATATATAAACACACTAGAGCTAAATACAATTTGTTAGTCCTTGTCTTACATCCCCCAACAAAGCCCCATAATGCAATATTTCACTTTATGAGATAGGGTTCATCTACTCAATAGTAGGTTGGATTTGAAGAATCAAAGGATTCTAGTGTTAGTTTTTAGTCTCTCAAAACCAAAAGTTGGAAATTAAAGGCAAAGCATCAAAGACATAAAAAAATGTAAAGGCATTAAAGACAATCAAGGTAACTAGAACTAGACAAACAAAAAGAAAGAGGCAAAACATTACCCAAGATTGAGGGGCCCTTCCCAACCTGACTAACACTACCAAGAATGATTATATTAGGTCGAATCAATGCACCAAAACTCAGGAATAATCAGTGATAAAAAGATCAAATTCTATTTATAAAAGAGGCAACACACATGTGTTATAGGCCATGTTGTCGCATCTGGTCATTAGTCCTGCAAACCGAATCGATCATCATCCGTGAACATGTTGTCATTATACCTACACAAATCCCTAAGCATGACCTTTCCAAATAACTGAGTTTCTGGGTCTAACTGCTCCAAAACAATGCTTTTAAGCCCCAACGCAACCTGGCCCTTTAGGAACCTGTGTTCAGCAGCATGCTGCTCCTTTCTGCACCAATGTTGATCAACAACAACTTGTCCCTTGTTGGGGGATACGTTGATTCTATAAATTCAGGAAAATTAAAAATAATCTCAAAGAATCCTCTTCCAGAAGCTTCCATGAGTTATTCTAACCATTTACCTTGGATAACAAGCATGAATCCTATTTGATCCTACCTTGGAGATTCAACCTCTTATCCTTTGAGTTGATCCTCCCATCTTAAGTGGATATCAACCATAGATTGGTAAATGGATAGAACTCCTAAACTACCACACTTCCTATATATTTACTTCCATCCACAACATCAGGGTTGGATTTTGGACATTAAGCATACCTTCATGTTGTAGCCTTGAATCTAAGAGAGTCATCATCTTCATGCATTAGGGTGGCATTGAGGGGTGCTTCATGACAAGGAAGGACAAGTCAACTTCGAGATATATCTACAAGATCAACACTATTTTTGGTTGTAAACTCTCTCTTATTTCTATTAATACAAAGAGTATAGTGTTTTCTTATATGTGTTATGTTATGTTTACATTCACGTATTTCATTGCCTTGTTGATTCATTGAATAGAGTGATTGAATTATGCTACGTAGATGTCATAGGTCCTTGGCTTATTTTGATTGTCTTTGCACGTTCTAATTATAATAATCAAAGTTAGGATTGGAGCTTACAAGTCGAGAGGAATGTAAACCTTGTGATGGATTCCAAGTAGGCCTCTTTCCATCTTTCAATTTCCCTAAGGGAAACTATATGTTCTTTGCTTTCTATTGTTATAGACTAGTCCACTAGGTCTAGGGGAGATACTTTTGTCCTCAATCATAAATCCCACAAAACAAATTGGAGACTCCACTAGGAAATCGTTTCTTTCCCTTAGTAGTTTACTTTACCTTAGCACTTGTTTCACCTCTTGAATCAATATTCATTGCCTCACTCAGACCTTGATTAGCCCTAAGAATACCTTTCTCTGAGATTGATTCGATTTTTGTGTTGTAATTTGTCCAGATCTGCATCAATGCTCCCCCTGGTCTAGAGACAGATCGTTGCAACGCTCCCTAGCCTTCATTGCACCTGCGCTGCACAACACTAGTGCCCTTTCATCACCTACATTGACCCCCGTTTCATGCAAAAAATAACTATTTTGTGTCTTCTCTCTTATTTTCTTTATTCTAGTTAGTCTTCCCTCTGTCCCTAAGTGTGTTTTGGTCTCTGAAAAGCCTCCATTTTCTTTTCTTTTGGTTTTTTTAGCCTTTGATAAGAGTTTGTTTGGATTTTGCTATGCTATTGTCAATTAGGTCATTTGAAAACTTTTGCTTAATCATTGATTGCTTGATAGAATCAATATTACAATCATCATTTTGTATAGTTTCTATTGTTTGTGATTTGGAAATCATCTTAGTTTTCATCTCATTTTAAAATTAAGTGGATGGAAAAGAAAAATCATATGCATTTTTCATTTCATTTAGGGTTTTGTGTGTCAAATTGGAAATTGGAACAGTTGCATAAAGGGAAATGACTTAACAATTTTATTTTTTGCATCTTGTATGTTGCATTATTCTTTGTTCTCTTCCCTTCTGTACATATGTTTTCATTGAAAAAAAATCAATTTGTCATGCTAGATTGCATCTTTATGATATTCAAGTGAAATTCCCAGTGAGGCTTGAAAATTGAAACATAATTCAAGATAAACTTTAAAATTTATTGAATCAATCTTAAGGAGCATTTGAAACATTAACGCAAAACATTTAGAGGTCTAAGGTAGAGACGTGTTTCGACGTCTTTAAATGTAGGAGTTGTCTCTTTTTTCCAACGTTGCATTACGGGGATCACATCGCGTTCCACGTACATAAGTGTATTAGACTGTCCTCCACATACCTACAGGTGTATTGGATGACTTTCCACGCATGAAAAGTATATGGGAATGCTCTCATCGTACAGTTACGCATTAGACACAATACCACGAACTGCACTTCCATGTACCGTCGAGTACATTTTGGAAGTCCACCCTAGGTTGTTATCCTCGCCTTAGGTAATCGAGTCACCACCTTGTATATTGTGATACACCGAACACAACATTTGGGGAGATTTCCTGCCCTTATGTAAATCCTTGGTTCTCGAAGGTGGTATATTGTAATTCACGGTTGCTCGATAAACCTTTTTGCCTAGATTACCCTTTTTTATTGTTAATTTTTTAAATTTATTAAACCAACATGGAAGAACAACCCCCTCAATCCTATCGTTCACGTAGGATGCAAATATTGCCTCCTCTTCCATGTGAGGCGACTCCTAGACGTCGTTAGGAGAATAAAAATACACAGACTACAGAATCTAGTGCTTCGGGAGCTACTACTTCTGGACCTCCACTTGAAATAGATCCACTAGAATCATCTTTCCCTGTGAGTATTGAACTCGAGAATAATTCTTCATTTGTTGGAGAGTTCGACATAGTCGAAACATAATCACTTGAGACTTTATTACCTAATGTTATTGAAGCTGACTATATTGAATCAGATACAGTACAACCTGAGGAACTTAAGTTACCTCCATCTATTACTTCATGACCTTCTTTGTTTCTTCCTCTATCTCAGACCCAACTGCAAACCGTATATATTGGACCCAATGGCAAACTACTTCCACCTGGTCTTGTGATTATTGAAGAGATTCCTCAGGAAGAGCTTTGACTCTCCTCTCCTATTCATCTGAGTGGAACCCATTTTTACCAGGCACATCCTTTCCCTTATCTTCATACTCCATCACAAGCTCCTTTTTCTGATTCTTTTCCTTTCAACTCACCCTTGAGTTTCTCGCGGAAATTTTCTTTTGGACAGTTAACCATAACTGAATACATTGTGGTTTCTCAACTTGTATATACTACTATGGCTGTGACAACCCATTTTGCAACTTCATCCATTTTTGTAACATCACCAGAGACACATTTTTATGGTGGCCCATCCATCATGTCTGGTTACCAATCGTTGTCTAATACCTTTTCTGGTGTAGCATCCAATCCACATACCTCTCCCATGTCATATTTTTCTAGAATACCTTCTGGCACTTCTTTAATGAGCGCTACATATTCTTCTCTTCCTCCTCCATCTCAACCAACAATTGAGCAACAATTTGGTTCATATGTCAGAGGATATGAACACTTACAACAACCCAATTCCTCTTATGTTGGGTACCCTCCTCCTGGGGGGCATTTGCCCCCATATTCCCCTCTTATATCGGCAGGGGGGAAACCTGTTGGGGGAACATTTCCATATCATCGTCAAATATCACCAGTTAATGCTCAGCCTCATCAGAGTCCTCCACATTCAGGAATGGCTATTAATTCTTGGAAACCTACTCCATTTGTACAACATGGCTCACTTGGTAATCAAGTTCAAACTTCTAAACCTGCTCCATCTCCATCTCAAATTCCTACTAGTCAACCTATATCTCAACTCGTTCAAACTCAAGTTCATGTAAGTCGACCTTTATAGGTTTCACATTTAACTCAACCTCTCCCACTGGTATATGGGGCCTCCCAAACCCACTTACCTCGCCTCTTCAAGGTCTCTTATAGTATCCACCAATTGGATAGGCTATTCCTCAAATCCAAGTAGGTCACCCTATATATGGTATGGCACAAACGCCAGTTAGCCAGACTTCTCGTGGGATGATTGAAAATCCCACGGGACAACCGTATCAATTGTATCAAGGAGTTCCTTACCAAGGTCAACAATTACCTTGTCAAGGCCAGCAAATTCCTTACCAAAAACAACATATTCAAACCCAATCGTTTCAACCCTTACAAGGTTATTCTGGCACTCGGCAGCATGGTTATGCGTATTTTGGTTACTAGAATCCTCCTTATCCCAGAACACAGATACATGTTGCTCAAGCCATCCCATATTACCTAGGATATCCTCCATTAGACCTTAGTAGGCAGTTTCCATTTGTGGCAACTCTTGAATTGCCATATTTGACTCAGCTTACCAATGACCCCATTTCCAATTCTCCATGGCGGTTGGTTATTCCGATGAAATCGCCCAGTGATATCCTAAGTTCAATGGAAATCCTAGAGAATACCCATCTACACATGTTATGACTTATCATTTGTGGTCTTCTTTGAACTTTCTCAATGATGACTCTATTTGTTTACATCTTTTCTAGCGCACACTTGCCGATACGATAGAAAAATTGTATATTGAACTACCACGAGCTTCGTTCGATAATTTCAGTTCCTTAGCTACCACATTCCTAACACATTTTCAGTTACCCATTCGTTATGAAACTATAACAGAACTTTTAACCGATTTCAAAGAATTGGATTCCACTCACATTTCTGACCATATTCGTGAGTGGCAATGACGTTGTCGGTTGGTTAAAAAAAAATTCCTGATCAATAGTTAGTTGAATGGTTTATTAAGTCCCTGTTACCATATATAACAGAAGGTGTCTCTAAGGGTGGAGTCGTCACTGAAGAGATGGTAATTGCTTGTGCCCAGTATTTGGATCTTATCTATACCCATTTGAGCACGCTCTATGATAAAATGCCAAATGCTCTGCGACCTTCCAATATTGTTCCTCAATCTCCTAGCAAAGAATCACATGTCGCTGATGGTGAGATTGATTTTTATAGCCATTAATCAGTGAGTAAACCATCTGGCTCGACCCTAGTTATGGCTTCCCAAAGCCCTCCTTCCTCCACTCCCATGAGTTCTACTTACGATATTAATGTCATTCAATCCTCCAAAGGAAAATCTCAGCAACCAAGAAGTAAGAAGAAAGGAAAAGGTAAAAATAAGAAAGATAATCCTCCTCAGGATAAATAAAGTAATCAGTGTTCCGAAGAGAAGCGAAAACCTCATTATCCATGCTTGATTTGTAATTAGGAGCACTTCATTCACCAGGCAGAAGTCAATCAGTTCCTTATTTACTCTGTTGCACCCACTGTGTTGACAGATTTGTTTTCGAAACAAGAGACTAATATGGTTTCTTGGGGTCCTGCTTCCTCTAACTTGGTCTTGATGCTTTCCTTCTCTAATCCAAAAGTTGATTTTATGGTAGCTACCAGGAATATAAACTATGGTAATGTGAATCCCTCGAATGGTCAGGCTACCGATTAACCAGCTACTTCTACCACATCTCCATCGAATCCTTCTCCAAATACGCTCCCTACTGAATTCACGATTAAGCCTCTGAAAGGCGTTATCCAAAAATATACATTCAACGCTCGTGCAAGAGATACTTAGAATTATAACATAGTTGAGGATGTCGCTCAAGATCCTTTAGCTATGATCGATTATAGGTTTCTGTGGTGTAGATCTTTAGATGCAAAATTCGGAATCTCTACATTTTGAGTCTAAATCAAGATTTATCTTCAGGACAAACCTGCTAAGAAGAGAATAGATTAGGGTGAATAAATAAAGGAAAAAGATGATGGGTAAAAGAGCCGACCAGTTTCTAAAATTTAATAAAAGGTTATTTATTTGATTAATTAGTTATTTACTTTTGCTTGTTTTTTATCCACTTTTATTTCTAATTAGATTAATGAAATTTAAAATATTGTAATATTATTATTTTTATTTATTTTTATTTTAATGCCCTGTGTTAATGATATTAATAATATTAATAATTGCTTTTAGTAATATTTATAAATTTAAGTAATGATGATTATGGTTATTTATAATAGATTTAATAAGTTTAATTAATCAAATGAATGTATAACCTAGATTATAATAAGATATGATAGTTCATTCTTCATTTATGATTATAACTTTTTTATTTTTACATTAGACTTTTTAACATATTATTAATATTAACTAAGGTTTGGTTTTATGCTAGTAATGTAATATATTAAGAAGGGTAGTTATTTATTTATTAAGAGTTAGGTTGGTTGATTTAAGATGAGATTTTTAAGGGTGTTTTTTTAATAATTTTAAAGTTTCAAAAGGGCAGCGAGGTATTGGGATGGAGAAGGGTAAGGAGAGAATTTTAAAAGGGGAGGATAAAGGGAAGGGGGAAGTGTATAGGGAGGAGCAATGTAGCGAAGGCTATGGACCATGTAATGCGGGAGGAAGAAAAGGGTGGAGGCAATGGAGACCAACGACTCATGGGGGCTAGCTTATTATCAAGAAAGAACATGGATCCAATTCCTACTAACTCCTAAACCTACATCTCTATTTAGGTTGTGAGGGTGCTTGATGATTTCCATGGCTTCACGAACTTTACTTTTAAAATGATGTTTTTCTTTAGCAATGACCACTGCATATTCAAGGCATATGTGGTGACACGTTCTGTTGGAGTGTTTTTCCAAAGCCGACGTTGTGGTTCTTCCAAGCTTGATATCAGCACCATGTTCTTTAAGCCTTATTTTGAAGGTCTTACCTGTTTCCCCAATATAGCATTCTCCGCATGAACAATTGATTTTGCAAATTGGTCGGCTCTTTTACCCATCATATTTTTCCTCTATTTATTCACCCTAATCTATTCTCTTCTTAGTAGGTTTGTCCTAAAAATGAGTCCTGATTTAGACTCAAAACGTAGACTAAAAATGAAGATTGTGGAGATTCTGAATTTTGCATCTAAAAATCCTTTAGCTATGTCGAATCTTGAGGTGTTACAAAATTGTCCCGCCCAGAAAAAGGCTTTACTTTCTGCAATTGGATGTATTGATCCCTTAGATTTCAACCTTTTAGTTTTTAACCATGCGAATCATACACCTCGACTTCCGACTCAATTAGCTTTTATGATTCAAATTGTCATTCGCGGTAAGAATATTCATCGTTCCATCGTGGACGAAGGTGCTTAAACATGTATCATGTCCCTTTCTTGATGGAAGGTTATTGGTTCTCCCCAATTAAATCAATCACCTACCACTCTAAAGGATTTTTACAGAAGATGTTTCAAACCTTATGGAATTATTAACTTGTTAGAAGTAGAATTAGGAGGCAAGACAGTATCGGTAGAAGTTGAAGTCATTGAAGGATCGTTCGATTATAATCTTCTACTAGGTTGTACATGGGTATATGTTACGTTCGTTGTTGTTTCGACATATTTTAGAATGATCGTGTTCCCTCATAAGGGCGACATAGTAGCCATTGATCAGCTAACTTTCTTTGCCACCAATTCTCAAGTTACTCGAACCATCCCTCTTGTGGGGGAAACCCCACACCTGTATCAGCACGTCAGAGTGGGATTACTTGAGGATTCTTCCCTCATGGTAACATTTTCTCTTTCTCCTCCTTCTCTTGATAATTCTAATCTGGTTTCCCATGTCAACATGATAACTTCTTGTACTAGTCCATTTGATCCTTGGTTAGTTATAGATGCTTCTAATTTTGGCACTTTGGTGACTGCATGTCTCTTAGTCCCATTGAGCTCGACTAAGAAGCCATTTATTCGGCCTATATGACGCATAATACCCTCTCCACTTCAATAAATTAGGTTTATCATTCCTTATATTATGTCACATCCTCTTATCCTTTCTCTCGTATATTCTCTATTGATGAGAACATCATTGATCATGACATCGGATGATGCATCATGAGATGATCATCGTCATCGTTCCTTCTTGCCATATTCTTTCAAGGATAATCTTAGTGAACTTTATCGACCCAAATTCGTCGATATGTCTACGAATTTTGTATCCATTCACGGTATCGATTATGAGAATAACTTGTAGAATATTGAAGAGACTATTCCTCTCGATATTTCGATTAAACCCAATGTTATCACTCAGATTTTCCTTGAAGTTGTTGGAAGAGGAAAGGGGTCCGAGGTAACCACAAACCAATCTTTTAGGTACAGAATCTAGCCAATCTGTACCCAAAGAGGTCTCTCTCTATAAAATTTAGCCTTGTTTTTAGAAGATATTAGGCTAGTTATAAAGTCCAGGGGTTTTGTTTGAAACTGGGTGGTGGAATTCGATAGCTGAGGGCAAGATTGAGTAGTTTAAGGCCATTGGGCTATGGAGTCAAAAAGATGGCTTCACTAGATTAAGTTTCTAGACAAAAGATGGTTTTACAGGGCAAGTTAATCAAACAGAGAACAATTTTAGATCTAAAGTGAATGGAATGGATTTAAATGGATGAAAGGCAATTAAGAATCTTTCAACACATTCATAAGAGGGAAAATTGAGTGATTATTAACAAAGAGCAATTAAGAATTCTTGATTAAATAACCAAAATGTTTAAACTAGAAAAACAGGAGCATTTAAGAATTCCTTGTTTAAAACCAGTTTAGAAGAAAAACATTTAGAACAATAATGATTGAAATCAGATTACACTTAAGTACCTTCTGATTTATTCCTGTTCATTAATCATTCAGAAATGAAACACAGTGATATGATAAACAGATATAAAGACTTAAAACACAAGAGAAAGATGAACTTATTGATCTGTAGTCTGACACATGAATCCTGTAAAAAGTCTTTCGCTTCAATTCATCATCCAGCTTAGCCACAAAGAAATTTCTCCAATAGCACTTTATTCCAAAATCTTCAATGTTATAGCAAAGTCTAAGAATCCACCCCAAAATACTTCCAAGAGTGAAGTATTTATACAAATTCTAAACTAAAATATCTTGAAAAAAGATCAAGATTAGTTCACAAATCTCTCCAACTATTTTACATAAATAGAACTTAAGTAAAGGACACTCAAACTAATGCATCTATTTGGAACTATTTTTTATGGATAGGTGATGAAAAAGAGGAGAATTCGAATTTGATCCAACTCTTAGTTGATGATGAGGCATCCAAGTCACTGACTGTTTCCTTTCTTTGTGCATTCTGCTCCAACAATTCTACAAACTTGGAGTCCAATTATATCTTTGTATTTCTCAATCCATAATAGATATGTAAAAAGTGAAAGTGGTTATTGTGAATTAATATGTTTTTGAGATAACCCTCTTTCAGTTTCCTAAAATTCCTCTCCAGCTGTGCACAATAGGCTCTGCAAACATATGTGTAAAACAGAGTTTTACAAAATCTAAAAAATAACCTTTAAATATGTGCATGTATCTCTGATTCTGAAATCACTGTGAAAAAAGTGAGATAGGTTTTTGTAGATGGGTCTCTTAGGAACAAAAACCTCCTTCAGTTTTGTATGATGTATTTTTTATTTGCCACAATCCTCTCTTCAAAATGATGACTTAACTGGAATTTTCTGCAAAAAGTGCTTTCCAACATTGTTTAATATTTCCAAAACCATAATAGATGTTAGAAAAGTGAGAGAGGTTTTCATAGATGGTCCTCTTAAGAACATAAACCTCTTTAATTGTTGCAAAATTCATCTTGGATTGATCACAATGGGTTCTACAAAACAATGACTTAAATATGAAATTTCTGCAAAAATGTTTCTTCTTGTTGTGTTTTTCATCTTTTCACTTTTTTGTTCTTTTGACTGTTTTACTTTCACTTTGGATAAACTTCATTGTGGCTGGTGAAAATGTTTCCATCTTTGTTTAACCCTTAATATCTTCATGTTTATTTTCACTGTTTACTATTTACTTTTTACTTTTTACCGCTCTATTTTTTATCTGTCTTCACTTTGTCATGAACTTGTATGTTCTATTTTATAACTGTCTTCCCTGCTGTTTATCTTCATGCTAGCTGATTTACTTGACTTGGTCTTCAATCTGATACTCTTTAATCTTGATACTCTTTAACTGTTCTTTACTGTGTCCTTTTACCTTCAATGTGTAGTTTATGTTTTTACTGTCTGTTTCAACAGTAAATTGTTTAATATCCTGTTTCCTTTGCTTGTCTTTCAACTGTATGTTTTATCTTCCATCTCTGTTTTAATAGATTTGATAACACTCTTGGAGTAAACAAGTCTTATGACTAGTATTAAGATTGTTTATCCAAGGATGTGGTCTTCTGATCACCTGTAAAACAAAACAAACTGTTAAGAAAGCATTGGTTTGCAGGGGAGGTCGAAAAGGTTTCATTTGATTTTGAGAGGTCTGTGGAGTGAATCTAGAATGATTTTTGGGAGGTAAACCATGCTCTAATTGGTTAACAGAGGCTTCAGGTGGCACAGCTGGGTTACAAAGGGTTTTACTGCACAATCAGGTGAAAATAGGCAACACTAGGGTGTTTATGTTTAAACAGGTAAACGGTTGATATTGGCGGGTAAGCTGTGAATGAACAGTGGACAGATGGCGCTGAATTGACCATGTGAAGTTTTGTCGTTAGTGGGAGGCGGTAAGCGGTACGCAATCGCATCGTTTTTGGAGTTAAGTGGTATTGGGCGGAGGGCGAGTGATTCCATACGATGAACGACGCATAGCGCGGCACTGTTCAGAAAACCGCTTGGCCATCGCGCGTTATCGTTCGGACGAGGATGCCCAGCGATATGGATTATAACCGTTGATCTTGGATTGATTGATCGAACGGTCATCGGGAAGGCGAGATGGCGGGGATTTAATATGGCAGGCCCAATGTGATTTATTATGAATTAATTGCATCGGGGGCATTTCTATTGGAAGATTAAGTTATTAATTAACCTGGAGAGTTAATTAATTCCTTTATACGGCGGAGTTTATTTAATTGGAAATTCAACCAATTAATTAAAGTTATATGGTTATTTTTCAACCAACGGGCGGGATATTATATTAATTTGGAATTATTAAAATAATACGGGAAAAAGGTGAAAATTTATTTGGGAGTTATATACTATGTGTTAAAGTTAATATGATTATGAAATGAAAAGCGCCAAGTTAAAACATTTCACGTATATATTCAAACTTAGGCTAAAGATGAAAAAGGGGTTTTTTAGGTGATGTTATGTATTTTCCTAAGTAAAGTAGGAATTTACACTCAGGAAATGAGTTTATGAAATTAAATGAATGGTTTATGGATGATTCTAAGTACTTAGGCTCTTAAATCATTGGGCCGAGGGTCCGGTCCCTCCAAAAGTCAGAGAAATGCTCTGAGCCCCTTTAATTTTCAAAGACCTTAATACTTCAGGGGGAATTAGTGAAATCTTTAAGGAAAAATGAGACGAGAAGTTAATAATTTTGACTTTGCTTTTGCTTGAAATTTCTTCCAGTGTAGTGTTTGCCTTTGCACTTGTGATGAAAGTAAAAGATTTAACACATCTAAAGCCATCATTCATCACATGTAATTCAACAACATCATCTACCTACCCTACCTACTTTACCCTACCATTTTTTCTTCTTTATTAGGGTGCACTTAAACTGGCAAACCCTTATCACACTTTTCTTTTACATATGAAAATCTACCTAATTCTAACCTTATTGCATCCAAGGGCTCAGATTAAACTGTTGAGCTCCTTTTATTCACTCTACCTATCTACTTATCTGCCAAGATTAAACAGTTTGGTCAGATTTTATTCTCTATCTCTAAAACATGAAATTGAAAGATGAACTAGCCAAGTTTAAACTTTTTGAATATTCATCAATTGTGGCATAAAATAAAAGCTGCACACAATTTGATTATTACATCAGAGCAAAAAGTGGTGGAATTTAGACTTGCACACTTTCCTTGGCCTATCTTTTGGTGGGGTTCATTTTCTTTTACTTTTTTGGCCATTTTTATTCTTTTCACCCTTTGATTTTTCTTTTAGGGTATACCCTCTTTACATTTTTTAAATTTTTTGATTTTTTTGATTTTTTGATTTTTTGAGAATATGGAAAACCTTTGCAACAAGAAAAGTTATGAAAATATTACATAGTTCATCAAGTAGATCATGAAATATGACACCTATTGGTATAGGAGTCTAACACCCAACATTGTCGAGAACTTACATATTGGTGCATATTGCTCTCTTGATGAGATCAAGAATTATAAATCCCTCTTCCAAGATTTTAGATATGTTTTCTCTTGGTCTTATGAAGAGATGTCAGGGATCAATCCAAAAATCGGTGTACATGAAATTAAAACATGTCCCAATGCTAAGCCAGTTCGACAATGCCTCCGTCTGATCCATCCCAAGAAGGATGTCACTATTAAAGACGAAGTTGAAAAAACTTATACACATCGGTTTAATCTACCCACTACCTCTAACTGATTGGGTATCCAACATTGTTCCTATTAAGAAGAAACAAGGAACAATTCGTGTGTGTGTCGATTACCGGGACATTAATCGTACCTTTCCTAAGGACAATTATCCCATCCAGTTTATTGACCATATCGTTGACAATTGTGTTGGTTGTGAAATTTTTTCGTTTATAGATGGATTTTCCAGTTACAATCAGATTAACATTCTCCCAACGAACTAACATAAAACAACAATTATTTGTCCATGGGGCATATTTGCATATCTAAAACTCCCTTTTGGGTTGCAGAACGTTGGGGCCACTTTTCAAAAGGAAATGAATTATGCCTTCCATGAAATAAAATGCATTGTAAAACGATATCTGGATGATTTAACTACTCACATGAAGCATCGAGTTGATCATCCAATGCATCTTAGGGCTATCTTTTTACATTGTCGACACTATAAAATTAGGCTCAATCCACATAAGTGTGTGTTTTGTGTTAGGTCTAGTCAACTTAATGGTTTCATGGTATCGAAACATGGAATTTTTATTGACCCGTTGAAATTCCAGGTGATCTTAGATCTCCCTACTCCTTCCCTCCTTTAGCTTCAACGACTCCAAGGGAAGGCTAACTTTCTACAAAGGTTCATTCCCAACTACGTCGAATTGACCAAAGGATTTACTCACCTATTAAAGAAAGGGGTTCCCTTCCATTAGGACAACACAACCAAAAAGGCGTTCTATGCCTTGAAAGATGTTCTGATTTAGACATGCTTCTTGTATCCCCCAGATTACCAACGCAACTGCTTCTTGTATCTCGTCGCTACAATTACTACCATTGCTATGGCATTGGTCCAAGACAATGATGTAGGGACCGAAGATCCTATTTATTATTTGAGTCGAAATTTGAATGATACTGAGATCAAATATACTTATATCAAAAAGTTAGCTTTTGCAGCTATCAAAGTTGTCCAAAGGTTTTGCCACTATATCTTGCTTCGTAAGACCATGGTCGTTTCCGACGACAACCCGCTGACATACATATTTTCACGACAATTGATGCGGGGCAAGTACTCCAAATGGATTTCCATCCTTGAGGAGTTCGAAAGAAATCCTTAGTCTTTGTTGAGCTTATCTGCGACTTTCCCACCATTAATGTTGAAACAATGTTTGATGATTATATTCCAGACAAGTCATTGTTCCTGATTGCATCAGCTCACCCTTGGTCTCGATACATTATCATATATCTCCAAACCCAGACTTTTCGGTTTGATACCTCTTGCTCTGACAAATGACGTATCTGATATCAAGCTAAATATTATATTATAATCGACGACACCCTTTATCGTCATGGTGTCGATACTATTTTTGATAGGTGCCTCGCTCATGAGGAGGCCGAGAAAGTCCTTAATGAATTCCATGTTGGGCATGTGGTAGACATATGTCTAGTTACGCCATTGAACATAAGATTTTGCGTGTTGGCTACTTTTGGCCTACTATGTTTCACGATTACATCCTCATGGTCCAAAAGTGTCATGCCTGCCAGATATATGATTGTAAACATGTGCTTCACCCATTGCTTTGTGTCATGTTATCATCATTGGACCTTTCGCGAAATGGGGCATTGATTTCATGACATGTAACCCTCACTTGGCGGGGAGGGGCATGGCTATATCTTTGTGGCAGTGGACTATTCTACCATGTGAGTTGAGGCGATGCCTACATACAATAATATCTATGAAACAACTACTCCTTCTTTTTTCAATCATGTTATTGCGAGGTTTTGTGTACCATAGGTCGTTACAAAACATGGGAAACATTTTTTGTAAGTACATGATGTCTGAACTAACTGCCAAGTTGGGCCTCTCTCATGATATTTCAACTCCATACTACCCTCAGGTGAATGGGAAAGTTTAGGCCATCAATAAAGTTTTGAAAACCATGCTTCAACGTATGATAGGGGTTCATAAATCGAACTAGAATACGATACTTTGTGTAGCCTTGTGGGCATATCGAACTTTTGTTTGGACTACTACCAGGTTTACACCATTCCATTTGGTAGATGGTTTGGAAGCAATCCTTCTGATTGAATGTGAAATTTTGTCTCTGAAACTTGCTATTGAGCTCCTTCCTGCCACTTCTGCAGAAGAAGAATGCCTCTTACATCTGATGCGTTTAGATGAAACCCAACATGATGTCGCGATGGATAATGAGGCCCATAAAAAATGCATTAAGGAACAATATGACAAGAATTCCAACCCTCATGTCTTATACGAAGGTGACCTTGTCTTGTTATATAATCAAGAGTTTGAAAAATTAGGATTGGGAAAACTTGAGCCAATGTGGCTAGGTCCATATATTGTTAAGCACGTTCTTGCTAAAGGGGCCTACGAGCTTGTTGATTTCGATGGAGTTCCATTAGCGCAACCTAGAAATGGGTTGTACCTTAAAAAATACTATGCTTAAGCCATTTTTGTATAGTTCACTATGTACATGTTGTATATAGGTGTGTTGAGTGTTTTTGCAGTGTGTTCCCTTCAGATTTTCCTACGGTTTCTATTAATTTTTTTTACATTTGGTTTGCAGATGTGGACATCCTTTCAACCATATGTTGGTTATGTTGATGGTGCTAGTCATAGTACTCAAAGACTTTCTTCCACAACATGGGCTATATATGCTCTGATTAGCGAGTTAGTGAGTTTACAAAGGATTTGTATCGATCTCTCTACAAATAATATTGTTGAGTATAACGTAGTGGTCGAGTTATTGTTTGATGTTATTTCTCATGGTATACGTCGTATAGTTATCAGACTTGACTCACAACTTGTAGTACTACAATTGACTAATGTCTATTAAGTTATAAGTCCAACTATGCATCCGATGTTCTTAAGGGTTCACCGTCTGGAAAGATATTTTGATTATATTCAATATCGACACATTTATAGGAGTCTAAACACATTGACAAATGCATTAGAAAACCATGTTTTAGAAAAACATTTGCGACATATGTAAATTAAATTCAGTTCACATCACATACATTGAATGAGATAACAAAATGCGTAAGAAACATATATCTATATATATATATAATTGTGCTCGATTCCATGGGGTCTTGGATAGACGATGATCAGGTGCTCTGTTAAGGCACTCCTTGATGTGAAGTCGGCAGTTCAATTCCCTGCCCCGACTGGGGTGATATATTGGATAGGATGAAGATGTAGTCTTGCCAAGCTTACAAAAAACAAAAAACAAAAAACAAAAAATTGTGCTCGAGACACGTATGACCTCACGGCCTATCATATCAAAAAAATATACATGTATTCAAAATATGGTTGTATACATAGCCTCCTAGTAGACTAATCATAATTCTCATGATAGCAATCAATTGTGTGAGGCATCTTGCACAGTAGTCAGCTAATATGGCCATGCACACCAATAGTATGATGTTGCAATCTCATCGGGATCTGGTCGACCCTAGTCTCGACTGTGCCATGGGTCAACCCCTCCATGTGATGCTCAACCTTTGCAAGTGTCTCGGCTACATTGAGATATTGCAATACCTCTCGCCCACTGGAAACAACCTGTACTCCTACTGGTGCTTGTTGTAGATCTCTTAAACGTTGAAGATAGGAGGAACCCATAGGTCAAACAAGTCCAATGTCTACATGGAAATATTTTTAGTTTAGTCTCAAACACATTATAAAAAAAATTGTAAAACTTAAAAAACTAAAAAACGATCAAAATGTTTTGTTTTACCTATGGCACCCCATCGCTCGCCATCAGGAAGCACAAGATCTAGATATTTGTGGAAGTCCATCCATGCATATGGATAGTCCTCAATCATAATGAGTTGCATGCGCAACCATAAGAAGAATATTGGTGTGAAGCTCATAATTGATGGACCTGCATGTCTAGACATGAGATCCACCCATCTCCTTATTCGTGGGACTCTCGAATCCGTGGGCTCAAGTGAGATATACTATGGTCGAAGCAATGGAATCCGCTCCAAGGAAAATGAAATCAAAGTTGAACCATATCCTAAGTTTGACAATCGTCCATTGTTTGCCTTAGTAAGTTGTTCCTTCATATTTTCCAGCACTCCCTCACTCTAGTTGAATACCATTGGCTCTATACACAAGAGCATACTGCATACGATACATGTTGGCTAAATGAAAGGTAGCACTACCAACCAATCTGGAAATAATGAATAGGATTGTCTTCAAAGGTAAAAAAACCACGTCATTTATTTGGATCTTCCCATCCTTAGTCGGTTGAGATCGAGGTCTACAGTGTGCATTAATATAATATTTGACTGTTTCTCCACCCCTCCTCGAACTAGGTAATGAGATGGGGGCACCTCTCCTAGATAACTAGTCAATAAATATATGTCTTCCACCTATATGGTAAGCATGTGTGCTCTAAGACTGAAGACTTGTGCCTGAAGATCCCATGATCGAACAATATACTCTAGCAACTCCATCTGTTGCCTCGTTCTAGAAAGCCAGAAGAATTTCATAAGCCCACAATTCCTTAATACCTGGATAGTGGCCTGATCATTAGTTGCATCCATATGTAGTACTTCATGTTCTCTTTCTCTCCATATTAGTTCCATTTTGTTTCGATCAAAACCTGAAACATGACAAGAAGGATCATTAGGATGAATCTCATGTAAAAATTTGGGATAATTTCGAGTAAGAGAGGCAAAACAACTTTGTGAAATGCGCCCAATGCACCCTACCAAGGGAAGACAGTGCATTGTAGCATCATGGATAGTGCAAATTTTCTTGTCCGGTGCACCTTTTGACATTGTTGGGGTGCACTGGAGGTAGGGTGAAAAATTGAAGCCCTACGTCACCCAAAAACTGAAGAAACTTGCATGAAATGAAAAAACGGAACCATATAAAGCAAGAGCAAGATGAGATCTCCTACCTAGAAGTAACGACACTTTAAATGATCCACCAAATTGATTGTAATCGATTGCAGAATATCGGGGAAAAAATCACTCATAACTCACTCACCAAGAGGTAAAATGTAAAATGGTAAAAATGAATTACTTTTTCCTATTTTATGGTCATTTTTATTATTATTTTATTAATGTTTAATTTTTTATTTAAACATGACCCAATTTCATCTTAAATCATGTATTTTTAACCTTTTGATGATGTTCAGAGCAAAATAATAGTTGTTTGACATATTTGATGATGTCTGGATTGAAACAGATCGTTTTGTTCAGAGAGCATGCTTTTATCACTTTTCTAGGCTTTGTAAACTTACGAAAAAGGAACTCCCTGGAGTCGTTTTTCAGCTCTTTTCAGACTCCCCAAACATGAAAATATTACCGAGCACTTGTCTTTTTGAAAAGGTAAATGAAAATACATCTAATTAGTATAAGTTTAACCATTTTCTGGACTGAGATAGACTATTTACAAAAAAAGGAATACCTTAGTCAAACATGACTAAACGGTTCTCTTGAGTATTGTTTAATGCTTTTTCGGACTCGAGAGACAACCTTACGAAAAGGAACCTTTGTAGAAATTTGAATAATTTGCTGAATTATTCACCGATATTATCCTGATTACACACTATTTAAGCTTCATGCATAATACATAACCTCTTCTACAATTGATCATCAATATGCGGAAATAGAAAGCAGTTGCATGCGCTCATTAAAACATAATCAAGCACACATATCAACACAATATGTAATGGGGAAAGAAATAGCTGAAAACCCCCAACTATCTGTATATTATAATGATAGAGAACATGTAAAAATACATAGCACAATACTCCTCACAAGTACTCAGTACTATCTCCAAAAGTTACACACAAACTATATGAGATTTGAACAAGTCATGGGTTCAAATCTTCTCCACAAGTCTGCCTGCCTCTACCGCGCAATCCAAGTGAGTAATGATGAGATCCAAGTTCGAATCCCACTAGCTCCAACTGCGCAATCCTCATTGGCAATCTCCATCAATTGGTGTGCAAATCTCATGCACAATCATGGTCACAACTGATAGTCACACTCACCCTTTCACCCACCTCTAACACTGGTCTCCACTGAACTGTCCATGCATTGCAGTTAACTGATGTGTTCTTTAGTTGATTTATGAGTTAATAATTAGTGAATTAATTAATAATTAATTCACACCACTTATCACTAGTGTATTTGTCAGTTAGACTAAATACAACTAGTTCAACTAAGTTAAACCGAACACAACTCCACCAACTGTCTCATCAACTCCACCAAACTCTGCCACATGAGTTCTAACTAAATTCAACCATGCAATAGCTCAACTAACCCTTAGGAAAAGCGTATTTCCTTCTGTCAGCTGCATGTGCCACATCCAAGCATCAAACTGAAGTGCTCCAAGAGGATAAGATGATGTTTATAGTCTAAATATTATTAAGGGTTAATAATATTTGACTATTCTATTTTTAGCCTGGCAGTCTAAAAATAGAAACCGCCCAATGTCTAAAAATAGACGTCCATCTATTTTTACCAACTCGACCAATCATCCATAAATAGCATCCTGCAACTCATAGACCATGATTCATATGTCTAAAAATAGACATAGTCTAAAAATAGACTTTGCGCCAAAAATAGCCTGCGGGCCCACTTAGTGAAGGCGACTTCATTTCACTAAGCTCCATCATCTTGTTGCATTTTCAACACTCCCTCTCAACAAGATATGGATTATCTGCAACCCCTATCCTTCCTCTATGGTATTCGAATTTGGTCCTGGTGAGCGCCTTCATCAAGATATCAACATCCTGATCCTCCGTGGGAATGTATGAAAGTAACATGATTCTCCGCTGCACACAATCTCTGATATGATGGTACATGATGTCGATGTGTTTGGATCTATCATGAAATAATGGATTAGCCGAGAGTTTAATGCAACTCTGGTTATCACAATAAATCACAGTAGGCTCCAAGTGTGACTCGAACAACTCGACCAGGATCTTCCTCATCCATATAGCCTCGCATGCAGCCAAACTCGCTACCATATACTCGGCCTCTGCTGAACTGAGTGCCATGGATCTCTGCTTCCTGCTGTACCAAGAAAATGCTGTCGACCCGATACCGAAGATCCCTCCAGATGTGCTCTTTCTGTCTGTTGGGCTCCCTGCCCAATCTGCATCCATGAAGCCACATAGCTTCACCTCATCCTCCTGTCTGTACCACAATCCATATCCCGATGTGCCTCTAAGATAACGCAATACATGCTTGCCTGCCTTCCATAAGAGCTTGGTAGGCTTAACCATAGCTTGTGAAAGCTGGTTAACAGCATAGCATATATCGGGTCGTGTATTGACCATATACATAAGCGACCCCACCAACTGTCGATAAACAGTGGCATCCACTACCTCCGCTGAAGTAGCATCCTCCTTCCTCCAACCTCCAGGAAGAGGAGTATCAACAGGCTTGCAGCCATGCATGTTTAACTTCTCCAATATTTCTCGGGCATACTTACCCTGAGAAACAAATAGTCCATCACTGCGCTGCCAAATTTCCAATCCCAGGAAATAATGAAGGAGGCCCAAGTCCTTCATCTCAAACTCTCTTGCAAGATCCTCCTTGCATGAAAGTATCAACAACTCATCACCCGTCAAAATCATATCATCTACATATAGTACAATGATCAACAACTTCCCCTCCACCACAATCTGGTACAGGTTAGGATCCGCCTCACTCTTGGAGAATCCAAGTCCGGTGAAATAACTGTCTATCCGTGTGTACCAAGCACGAGGTGCTTGTTTCAACTCGTACAGTGCTCTCTTGAGTCTGCACACATGCGACTCACTGCTGAAGATCTCGAAACCTTCGGGCTGCTCTATGTACACCTCCTCCTCAATGACTCCGTTGAGGAACGCAGTCTTCACATCCATCTAATGGATGTGCCACCCCATCTGCGCTGAGAGAGCTAGGATCGTCCGTATGGAAGAGTACCTTGCGACAGGTGCAAAGGTCTCCTCATAATCGATCCCCTCTATCTGTGAGAAGCCTCGGGCAACAAATCTTGCCTTGTACTTCTCCACACTCCCGTCAACCGCCTGCTTCACTTTGTAGATCCATCTCGAACCCACCACTGATTTCCCCTCCGGTCGCGGGACAATCTCCCATGCATTGTTTCTGACAATCAAATCATACTCTTCCACCATGGCATCTACCCATGCGGGGTCCTCCACAGCTTCCTCGAAAGAGGATGGCTCTGTCACAACACATTTTCTCACAAGAGCCATGTATCCAGTGTACCGATCCGGTGACTGTCTCTGTCTGCGCTGTGCTGTAGGTGGTCCTACAATCTTCTATGCATCTTGAGCCAGTCGCTCAGCTTCTGTAGTGTGCTTGCGCCCTTTGATGGTTGGCGCTGCATGAGTGGTCTCTTCCACTCCATGAAATTCCTCTTGTGGCTGATCCACATCTAGAAGCTCATCCTTAGGAACTAATAGCTCCTCATCTGCATGCAAGTGTGGCTCCCTCTCAAGCGAACACTACATGGCTTTCTCCTCCTGAAATTTGATATCCCGTCGCACAACAGTCTTGCGACTGTCCGGCGGGGGCCACACCCGATAGTTGTGAGGTGTATCACAGAATTTCTCACAATATTCCAACCTCTCATCTGGCATCCAAATTTTCCTGGCATCCTTCGTCACATGCAAGTAGACAGGTGAACCAAAAATCCTCAAATGGGAAATATCAGGTCTCTTACCAGAAAACGCCTCCTTCGGTGTACTCATGCCAAGTATCTTGTGAGGACAATGGTTCTACACATATACTGCAGTATTGCATGCCTTCGCCCATAAGTGAAGGGGTAGGCCCTGATCATGCAACATCGCCCCACGATCGTTCTGTTCTTCCACTCAGCAACCCCATTCTGCTGTGGGTTATGAGGTGTAATGAGCTCTCTCTGAATCCCTTATGCACTGCAAAAGTCCTTGAATTCAGCAGAGATGAATTCACCACCATTGTTGCTCCTAAGAGCCTTCACATGCTTCCCCGATTCCTTCTTAACCAGTGCCTTGAACTCACAGAACTTTGAGTATGTCTCGCTCTTCTTCTGCATGAAGAAGATCCAACACTTCCGAGAAAAATCATCAACAAAGATCACATAGTACTTGTGCTTTGCTGTCGAAGCTACTGAGAAAGGTGCACACATGTCTGTGTGAATTCTCTCAAGGATCATCGTGGCGCGACTATCCTTCTCGTGAAAGGTGGCTTTCACAAATTTTCCCAAGGTACACCCCTTGCACTGATCTGACTGTGCAAGAGTGCCCTTAGGAAGCCCAGTAGAAATCTGTTGCAGTATCTTCAAAGCTCCATGGTGAAGGTGTCCCAATCTCCGGTGCCACAACTCGCCATCATCCCGGCTCACCACTCCTCTCGCCTTGCATGCCATTGCTGCGCAGCCATCTACTTGCAACTGATAAAGGTTCTTGACTCGAACCCCTATCTTCAGGGTCTCTCCAGTTGTCTTACTGCGCAGGAAATCTTTTCCCTCGCTGAAGACAACATCATACCCCTTGTCTTCTAACATCGCCACAGAGATCAGATTCTTCTTCAATCCTGGAACATGCATCACTTCCTTCAATACGAAGGGTTTACCAGACTCCCTCTCAAAGGAAATGGTACCGATACATGTCGCACTGTATCTACCATCATCGCCCATCTCGATGTGCACTCCAAGATCTTTCTCATCTAGATCTGAAAACAGATCTCGATCTCCAGTCATGTGAAAAGACGCACCACTGTCCAAGAACCATACTGATCCCATCACACTTGAGACTAAGCATGTGATCAGCGAAAAATCCAGCTCAAACTGCGAGGCTCAGGCCTCTCCCGCTGCAGATCCGGCAGCTTGCTTATTTTTCTTCTTCTGTGGACAATTTGTGGCATAATGTCCGTGCTGGTGACAGTGAAAACACTTCACCTTAGACATGTCCTGCTTCTTGCCTTTCGCACCAGAATGAGAAGCTTTCTTGCTCTTCCCCTTCTTTGCTTTGGCAGCCAAAGCGCAATTTTCTTCATCAGATGCCTTTGATGAAGATCCGTCTCTGGTATTCTGCCTTATCTCCTCTTGCACAAGATCCGACCAAAGTCGCTCCCATCCTGGCAATTTCTCCTGACCATTGACATAATCCTGATAGGCATGCCAACTCTTCGGAAGACCAAGGAGAGCCAAGCTCACCAATTCCTCATCATCGACAGTCACCCCCACACTTCCCAGCTCATCCCTGCATTGGATGAACTTCGTGAGGTACTTCGGCATACTGTCGCCTTTCTCCATCTTTATGTGTTTGAGTTTATCCTTGAGCGCCAACTTCCTCTGGTCGCTCTTGCTTTGGAATAAATCTGTCAACGCTTTCCACATCAAGTATGGAGAAGCTTTTCCATGCATGCTGGATACAATGTGATCCTTCACGCCCTCCAACAGAATTCTTCGACATTTCGCCATCTTCTTTTGCCAAGCCTCAACTTGAGCAGCATCAGTAGGCTTTG
This sequence comes from Pinus albicaulis, assembly GCA_034641835.2. NCBI lineage: Eukaryota > Viridiplantae > Streptophyta > Pinopsida > Pinales > Pinaceae > Pinus > Pinus albicaulis. Next base: position 636,844,633 of record CM076571.1, read on the forward strand.
GGATCTCAGCTTCTATGAACTCCTTCAGCCCGTTATCATCTAATACCGCCTCCATTCGGTCCTTCCATGCAACATAATTCGAACTGCCCTCAAGGGCATATTCCAGTCGCAATCCGTTGAAAGACATTTCAACTTTGGCACCAAGAAAACTACTACAAATTCGAATTCCAAATTCTGCTGCAAATTCGAATTCCAAGCTCAAAACTCAGCTGCTTCTGGATCTATTAGAACAAATTATTTCTAGCACAGAGATCGACTGTAAGGGCATTTACTGGATATATCACCTTTCAAAGAAAGGATGGATCCAGAGGCTACCTGGCCCGTTACAGACTCTGTCTACCGAAAATAATTGTAATCACTGTAATAGATCCGATGATCAATTCTGCTCTGATACCATGTAGAAATTTGAATAATTTGCTGAATTATTCATCGAGATTATCCTGATTACACACTATTTAAGCTTCATGCATAATACATAACCTCTTCTACAATTGATCATCAATATGCGGAAATAGAAAGCAGTCGCATGCGCTCATTAAAACATAATCAAGCACACATATCAACATAGTATGTAATGGGGAAAGCAATAGCTGAAAACCCCCAACTATCTGTATATTATAATGATAGAGAACATGTAACAATACATAGCACAATACTCCTCACAAGTACTCAGTACTATCTCTAAAAAGTTACACACAAACTAACTGAGATTTGAACAAGTCATGGGTTCAAATCTTCTCCACAAGTCTGCATGCCTCTACTGCGCAATCCAAGTGAGTAATGAATGAGATCCAAGTTCGAATCCCACTAGCTCCAACTGCGCAATCCTCATTGGCAATCTCCATCAATTGGTGTGCAAATCTCATGCACAATCATGGTCACAACTGATAGTCACACTCACCCTTTCACCCACCTCTAACACTGGTCTCCACTGAACTGTCCATGCATTGCAGTTAACCGATGTGTTCTTTAGTTGATTTATGAGTTAATAATTAGTGAATTAATTAATAATTAATTCACACCACTCATCACTAGTGTATTTTTCAGTTAGACTAAATACAACTAGTTCAACTAAGTTAAACAGAACACAACTCCACCAACTGCCTCATCAACTCCACCAAACTCTGCCGCATGAGTTCTAACTGTAGTCAACCATGCAATAGCTCAACTAACCCCTAGGAATAGCGTAATTCCTTCTGTCAGCTGCATGTGCCACATCCAAGCATCAAACTGAAGTGCTCCAAGAGGATAAGATAATGTTTATAGTCTAAATATTATTAAGGGTTAATAATATTTGACTATTCTGTTTTTAGCCCGGCAGTCTAAAAATAGAAACCGCCCAATGTCTAAAAATAGAGGTCCATCTATTTTTACCAACTCGACCAATCATCCATAAATAGCATCCTGCAACTCATAGACCATGATCCATATGTCTAAAAATAGACATAGTCTAAAAATAGACTTTGCGCCAAAAATAGCCTGCGGGCCCACTTAGTGAAGGCGACTTCATTTCACTAAGCTCCATCATCTTGTTGCATTTTCAACAACCTTTAGAGTTTTCTTTTTTCACCTCTTTTTAAAACTCTTTAAACATGAAAAAGGAGTTGAGTTACACCTTTTTTGAACTCGTAAAAACATCAAACAATGATGGACTCATCGAACATGATGAGACCGAACCGCTCCTTCTTAGGTTTTTTAAAGATCCAAAGATGAACTTATATATCAAGCATATGTTATCCTCTTCAATATTGTTAAAAACTAAAGAGGTACTTACCAGAAAAGGTTGGGTAAATTGGGAAACATGGTAGTCTACCTATTAATGGCAGTGAGTCGCTCTTGAACATGACAATCTTCCACTTCATATCCATGGTTGTTGGGTTGGGAAATATGCTTGTCTTTTTGGTTCGTCACACCATATCAAAGCCTTTGCTTTTGGTTTTGGGTCAATGTTGCCAACTCCATTTAGTGTCGCTGATACGTTCAAGAGAAGTCCTACAGTTGAACTCGAATACAATACTCTTAAGCCTACATTCATGTCTGTCATTCCTGAACCAGTTCCACATCAGCATCATTTTATCTCAAATCATGATACATGTTTCGTGTCATTGATGGGGGATACATAAAGGCCCCACTACGACGGGTTACTTCCTATCGAATTCAACTCATTATCCAAGGAGTTGGCTTAGAATCTCTCCCTTTGGTACCTTGGGGGTTGCATACATCAATGGAAATTTTCCTCGCTCTTGGCGATAGGTTTTCATCATTGCCCTTCGACCGAAAGATTCAATGTGGTGTTCGTCTTCAACTCATTCATTCACACCATACAAATTGTACTACTATTAATAGCTTACATCATTGGTTGCTAATCAGATGGTGTCTACCATGTTCTAATTTAGCTCCTTTATTCGCTTGGTTAGACTCGTACATTGGGCAATTAAGTGAACGAGATAGACGACCCCAAATCTAGTTCCATCCATTCAGGCTGCATTTTCAGAATTAATGAAAGATCACAAAGCATGATGGTTATGATAATATCGATAGTCATCAAATCACGAGTCCACTCTCTGTCATCAATGTACTAACTTCTTAATCATTGTACATGTAATGTTAACTTATGTGTTGAGCATGGGTATGCCTCCCTCAACAAAGATATCATGATGCAATGTATTGTAATATATGTTAATCTCAACTAGTTTTTCTTGATATGAACTTATCCCAAGGTAAAGCACTTCAGTCATCAATTACCATTTCTGAATTTGCACTTTAGGGGGCAATATATTATAGGCCATTTTTCGCATCTAGTCAATAGGCCTACAAACCGGATTGATCATCATTTGTGAACATGTTGTCATTATACCTACGCAAAGTCCTAAGCATGAACTTTCCAAATAATTGAGTTTTTGGGTCTAACTACTACAAAAAAGTGCTTTTAAGCCCCAGTGCACTACGACCCTTTAGGGACTCGCGTTCAGCAGCAGGTTGCTCCTTTTTTCAGTAGTGTCAATTAGTAGCAGCTTGTCCCTTGCTCGGGGTACGCTAATTCTACAAATTCAGGAAAATTAAAAAGAATCCCGAAGCTTCCTCTTCCAGGAGTTGTTCTAACCATTTATCTTGGATAAAAAGCTCGAATCCTATTTGATCCTAAATTGGAGATTTCACCTCTTATCTTTTGAGCTCATCCTCCCATCTTAAGTGGATCTCAAGCCTAGATTGATAAATGGGTAAGAATTCCTAAACTACCACACTCTCCTATATATTTACTGCCATCCACAACATCAAGGTTGTCTTTTGGAGATTAATTATACCCTCATGTTGTTGCCTTGAATCTAAGAGAGTCATCATCTTTATGCATTAGGGTGACATTGAGGTGTGATTTGTGACAAGGAAGTACAAGTCAACTTGGGGATATCTCTACAAGATCAACACAACCTTTGGTTGTAAACTCTCTCCTATTTCTATTTATACAAAGAGTATATTGTTTTCCTATATGTGTTATGTTATTTTTACATTCATATATTTCAATTTCTTTCTGATTCATTGAATAGAGTGATTTAATTATGCTACATAGATGTCATAGATCCTTGGCTTGTTTTGATTTTATGTGTAGGCTCTAATTCTAGCAATCGAAGTTAGGATTGGAGCTTGCAAGTCGAGAGGAAAGTAAAGCTTGCAATGGATTCCAAGTAGGCCTCTTTCCATCTTTCAATTTCTCTAAGGGAAAGTCTATGTTCTTTGCTTTTTGTTGTTCTATACCAGTCCACTAGGTCTAGGGGAGATACTTTTGTCTGCAATCGTAGATCCTGCATAACAACAGGCTTGTTTCCATAATGAATTTATGAGATGACAATTAACTATGAATTCCCAACATATTACATAGTGGAAAAATCATATCCAACTATGTTCTATGTATAAGTATTTGTACAAGAGGAGCGTTGGGGTGGATCAGAACCAATTCTCCCAATCTCTTATTTACTTAAATATGGAATAAAATCAAGATAATAAATGATAACACTAAATATAAATTGGGTTATTCACTACCTGTAATACATACATCGTAACAACTCATTTATATAAATCAAGATAACTGGGATTTGCTTCCCCTTGATGAATAAACAAGAAGTTTGGAATTTTCCTCAAATATGGGCAATGATTATGAATATGGGTGAATTTGTGCATTCTAGGTAGATTGATGATCAAGAATTGATCACATCTCTCAAATTGTGTGGTATTTTGGAAAACGTTCTAGAAGTTTCAAATTCGTCCTCATTGCCTCATAAATCACACCTTAAGTTGATTGTCTAGAAACTTTGACTTGTAGAATTGATCAAGTACCGGAGGCTCACGCATGTGACTTGGGTGCGATCTAAACAACATGCAATTATATTGATGCCTTGTGCTTCGAAACCCATGTGGTTGAATTCCAACTAAAAGGGTGAAAATATGCTAAACAATGATTGGGTACCAGAGGCGAACTCTTGGTACAATAATTAGGCTAACAATTCGTCATTAGAAAAATCAACTTAAAACTCATTTAGTTCATTAGAGACATAGGAATTAATAATAATAAGCAACTTTTACCTCTATATGCTTTTTAAAGGGTTTTAGCTTCAAAGGGGTAGAAATGTATCATAACACGAGAAATATGCAGCTATGAGGGTAGGATAGAGTGGAAAGAGGCCAAATGAGCCATTGGACATGATGAAAAAATGGGAGTCTAACAAGTTGTCATGTAGAGGTTCTGGCATATGTTACATTCATCAGGGAGGGTGCATGGCCACGTCCTCATTTATAAGTGTTTGGTGGGATGACTGCCATGCACCATCCCATCTAGCTCATCACTATCATCCCATGCAGGGGGGAGGTATTTCTCTGCTAGCTATAAACATGCTTATTTTAGGGTTGAATTGGGTTAGGAATCCTAGGTGAATTTAAGAAGCATTGCTTCATCTTTGCATCCTTCACTAGATAGGCAATCAAAAAATTTGTTCCCGGATCATGGAATATGCGAGGTGATGATGACATGGATTATTCTAATTATTCCAAATAACTTTCTAATAGTCATCAATTGGATGCTTTACTAGGCATTATTCCATGTGTGATATTTGTAATCATTAAAATGATGAGCTAGGAATCTCATTCTATGATTAGTTTGGAGAATTTTTGGGATTGTGCTAGGTGGAATCTTAGTTCAAGAGATTTAAGCTTAGCTCCATTATTTTTGTTAGAACCCATTGGTAATAGGTAGAGGAAAGGATATCCCCCCTATGATCACGAAATAATCCTCCATAACCCGCCCTCCTTAGATTTCCTTTAGAGACCCCATTAAAATTTAATTGATAAAGCTTGGGGGAGGGGGCTTCGAAATCACCAGGATTGAAGTGAAACTTGAGGAGGGAGGATTCTAAACATGTGAACGTCCAACAATTAGGGACTAATGTTTTTGAATGCCATATTATGGATCCTTGGATTGTCAATTCTTAGTTGGACCACTGTTGTGAAGCTATTGTTTCTCAAATGAGATATTTGATCTTAGTCCAAAGAACTTATTGAGAAAGGGAACAATTATAAAAAAATACACAATTAATTTCTTTCTATATGAACCAAAGGATGAATTCAAGAAGTATCAACCAAATTCTATTTAGAATTGAGTTTTGATAGGTGATTTTGTGACAGTTCTTAATGGTGTCAACTATGCTACTCTTGTTATGATTCGATTGGCAAATAGTGGATGTTGTTGCATTCTAGATTGCTTCGATAAAAGGGAAACAATTGAAAATATGTTCTAAATATTCCAATGATGGTTTGCATAGATAACAAAAAGAAGGACATAAGAATCCTTTTTTGATGAGATTATCCCAGGTGAGTGTTTTTCCTTGAACAATGAGCCAAAGGGGGAAAGAGGTTTTTAGCCAAAGGTTTTCCTCCCATATGATATGAGTAGATTTCTTCCTCGAGGTGAGCTTATAGCCCAACTTCCAAGTGATAAAGCTTCCCTAATGGAGAAGGATTATCTTAATTGTGACTCAAAAAGAGCTTGTCTAGCTCTTAGGAGAGGCGAATGAGTCTCTGTTGATGATAGTGCCGAAAGGATTACTGTTGTCATCCTCCAAGTTGTGGGTTCCATTTCCTTTTGAGGACATTTTCTCCATCGTTTTCTAGAGTTGTAGTGTGCCCAATAGTATACTACCATATGTTTATCCATTTCTTTCATGTTTATCCTTAACTCCTCTACAGCATTCGAAGATTGAGTTTGGGAAGTTGTTTCCAAGATTCTTCCCAAAAGAAGGCACTGTGGTCATCCTCGATTCCCATAAGTAGTGCCACTGAATAAGATGCATGCCTTAACTAAATTCCATATGGAGGAAGCAGGTTAAGTGTGTTTGAATGAGTTGATTAGTGGGAACTCCAATGTTGTACTTAAAATTCCAAATTTGTCTCCATGGGGCATGAACTCCTTGTATCGACCATCAACATAGTTTTTCTCCCATGACTATGCTTAAGGTGTGAGAGTCACATAGACTAAGACCACTTCTTGGATTTGGGAGGCATAGCTTGTCTCGTGCGACAAATGCCCATTTTTGTTCTTTTGTTGCTCCTATATAAAGAAATAACCTTTCGATGATTCGAATGGAGTTTAAAATGGAGTTGGGAGCCATCATTGCGTAAAAGAGATGACAAGAGAGATTCTAGATGATTGATTTTAGAAGTAATAGTAAGCTAGTTATGTTAAGAGAACAAAATGTCCTATTGGCAAGTTTGCTATTCATTTTGCTTAACAACTCTCATAAAGGATTTGTTTTCTAGGATATTTCCACGAATAGAGATCCTAAATATTTTAATGGAAGCTTACGACACTTGTGTCCCAAAAATTTGGCTACATGAGTCTACACTACAAGAGGAGTGTTAAAAAATAAAGTTTTGAGATTTAAATTGGTTGATATCCATACTTGAGGCTCTTGTGAAATCCTTTAGGACCTTCTGAATAACTCTAGTTTCATTCATTTAGGGAGTACCCATACACATAGTGTCATGAATGAATTATTGATGGGAGATGGGTATATCTTCCATGAATAATCTTATCCATTTCACTTGCTTTTTTTCAATTATTGCCTTAAGAGCCACTCCTAGGCCTTCAACTACAAGAATAAAGAGGAAGGAAGAGAAGTAGTCACCCTAGTGAATTTCTCTTGACAGAGATAAATTCATGGTGGGGGATACATTCAATAACACCAAAAAGAATTTAGAGGAAATTAAAGCTTGTATCCAGTTGATCCAATATTTTGCAATTCCAAACACTGAAAGAATGTAAAAGAGGTAAGATCTGTTGAGTTTATCAACTAATTTCGAGAGGTCCAGCTTAATTAACATTACAAGCTTTTTGGTAACTTTTAGTGAGTGAATTAGTTCATGAACAATAATGATCTTATCCAAAATTTGTTGACCTTCAACATAACATGTCTTCTTGCATCAGACTAGTTGAGGTAGAAAGGGTTTCAATCTATTCACTGTCACTTTGTGATTACTTGCAAACCACACTTAATAGGGAAATGGGTCTCAAACCACTTGATTCACCAATTTTTTTTTTTTTTGTGTTTGGGCATTGAGGTTTGAAATGTAGCCTCCAATTATGGGAGGATTGATAGGGTTCTTTTGGATTCCTCAGCTACAGTCCATAAGTCTCACCACACAATTCACTAGAAGGCATGGAAGAATTTTATTGTAAAACCATCCAGTCCCAATGCTTCATTATGTTATTGGGATATGGAGGTTAGAATATGTTATGTTATTCTATTTATTGCCTCTTCACTATATGGTAGTGTTCCAATTAAGAGAGTTCCCAAATAACGCACTAGCTCAAATTCCATTTCCTTGTGATCTTGTAGTTTATTTCTTGTTGGATCTTTGAGCGACACTATTCTATCGTGGTGCATGTGTTGCAATATGGATTTACGGAATAAGGAAGTATTCCTTTCCCCTTCCTTTAACCATCCGACCCTTGATTTTTCCTTCCATAGAACATATTATTGTTTTCTCCTATCTTCTAGTTAGGAAAGGAAGTTGGCTTGTCCATTGATCATTTCATATAATCTTTTTACTTGAATTTATTTCGTTCGAAGCTAACTTATTTTCCCCTCATTAAGCTCTCATTCCACTTGAAATATGTTTCCAAAATATTCGTTATTCCATTATTTGACCTAGGATTTGACATATTTGAGTTTTTGTTGGAGTTTGTACATCGAATGACCTTTGATGTTGTTTGTTTCCAACCAACTCTCTTTAATTTGATCTTGGAAATTTGGGTGAGAAAGCCAAAATATTTCAAAACTAAAAAGCCTATTTTTAGGGCTTGTTTTGTTATCAAGATCTAGACTATTGATCTGAACCCCAAGTGAGAGGATAGAAGCTTCCATGAAAATGTCATGTTCCATCAAGATTTTTGATATTAAGAAATTTTCTAGGCATGATGTTATATGTTGGGTGCCTCCTCTTCTATTATTCTAGATGAATATTCCATTTGTGGTATCTATATTTAGAAGGTTAAGGCTTTTCATTATTTATTCAAATAATGGAACCTCTCCTAATTCCAGACGTCTAATAACTCTTTTATATTATGATAGAGATTTAATAAGGTTGAAATCTCCTCCTAATATCCATGGAGCATTCCCTGTTAGGGGTTATAAATTGCTAATGGATTTTATGAAATTTGATTTGCCTCTTTGCAAAGTGGGTCCATAAACATTATATAAAAAGTAAACCTTGTTTGAGCCTATAGGTTGGATCTTCATGGGAAATATTTTGTAAGAGGCAAACACATCTATAACTTGAATTTCTCGAGAAATCCCGATAAAAGCCAATCCTAATGCTTCTCCTTGTGCATCAATTGTTGTAGATTGATAACCCTTCCAATATCTGTTAATTATCAAGACTATCTTTTAACATGAGATTTTAGTTTCTTGTATCATCAAAAATGTTGGCGGATCCTTCCTCCATAATTTTTTAAGGAGCCTTTGTTTCCCTTTGCAGTTTAGGCCCATCATATTCCGTAAATATTAATTTAGAGTGAGGGTTTCTTGGAGGAATAAACCTTCATTATCAACTTGATTCTACCTGAATTTACCAGCACTTGTCTGATTCTTCCAAAATTTGTTAATTACTTTTTGTGACTTTTTTGTTTTCCTTATTTACACACCTTAGATGTATCCTTTAAAGAATAAGTATGTACTTATAAATTGGAGCTACAAACATGTATACCTTAGGCACCTTTATGCATATGAAAATGAGATTTGAGGTAGGATTTTTCCAAGATTTTGACCTGGTGCTCTAGAACTGAATGTGGATCTTTGCCTTTCTGATCAGAATCTGGATTGGGGGCAAAAATTTGCCAAAAATTAAAAGTTCTCAGAATTTCCCCAAACCAGAACGACCAGATCAAGCTTTTCACCAGGAATCCGACGCACTTCGTTTCATCGAAAACCGACTCTGTATATGAAAGTTAAAGCTTGTTGATCGTTGTGTCAAACATGCGAATTTTCAAAAAAAAGGGTCAAAGGTCAAAATTTGGGTATTTCTCCAGCCCAATGACAGGATGACAAGTTTCAATTTCTAAGTGGCCCGAATTTTTGGGTACATGGCACAATTTTATATGTTTTTGAATGAGCCAATTGGGAGTTGACACGTGGCTAGCCTTAAGGCCGCCACGTGCGCCCCCCCCCCCCCCCCCCCTCCAAGGCCGAATTTGGTAAGGTTCATGGTTGAAATTTAAATTTATAAATGGTGGGAAATTTTTTATGTATGGATGGGCGGAGTTCGGGGTCGAACTCGCGACCTCCCATGCACTAATCCCAAGTCTTACCACCATACCATGACCGCAAGTCGTAATAGACAACGAGCGCATATTGTATTTGAAGTTTGTAAAGGATTTGGACGAGGGTTTAAAGGGCCAGCCCTTGGTCCATGGGACCACACCCCAGAACCAGGAGCAGAGCACTTTGATGCTAATGGCAGGTTTAGAGTTTTAAACCCGGGTTAATTGACCCTTAAACCCCACTTAATACGCTAATCTGATTTCCTAATTCAGATTATGTTAATTGCATGTTTAATGCTAACCACTAGTTAAGCCGCACTTAAATTAATTAAACCCGAGATTAACTTGGTGGAGGTTTAGCGGTTCTACTATTTTCGGCGCCACCTCGACATTTGTTGGACTTAACTAGATTTTATCCAGATTTGGAGGATTTTTTCTAGGAAATATTGAGGAAGCCATAACCTTGGCATATTTCGACCAATTTTGGCTCAAGAAGAGTCACTCCTAGATGATTGGGATGCTTCGGGCATGATGGCACAGGTAGCAGAGGCATTGGAGCAATTCTGTAAATGCTTTTTCCACTTAGAAGATTAAAGAAGCCCAGGGCCACCAGCAGGGGAGGCAATGCCTAGATCATATGAAGACCAATTGCAGAGCTTGGAGAGTCTATTTTGAGGTTTTTAGGTCTTATGGATCCAATGGAGTAGGTTGCAACGCCATTGGAGCATTGTAGGTGCATGTAATCAGAGAATTGACCAATAATCCAAAGAAGGCCTAGCTAGTTGATGCAAGTCCGTGGAGATGTAGCCCAGGAGGGGTGAACTCTGTTTTCATCTATTATGTAATGTGTTTGCTGTGTGTTATTTCTCTGCAAATTTATTTGTTGTACATGTGTTTTTAACAACTAATTAACTCATGAATTGCTCATAAACAAACACAAAACTTGACACACAAACCCTCACATTACTGGCTAATTTGAGACGATCCTAAACACATTTATTTTATACTATTGAGGGAGATAGCACAACAAAACTAGTTTGCCTATATTCAGATCAAGTTGGTATCAGAGCACAACTTAGCTCATTTTAGCCAAGGTTAACTAGAAGAATTAGCTATTGGTTTTGTATTTGTGACAAGATAATTTAACTGTGTGCAAGTTTATGTGTGTAAGGAGTTCTCAAAACACAACAAAGAAGCTTTGTATGCATTGGAAGTGTGATGGCAACTTCATCAAGCATTGTTTCTAGTCAATATTCCTTAGCACAACTCTTTGATAAAGAGATGTTGCAAAATCTCTACACCATGAATGATATGGTGCAAGAGATGTATGAAGATAAGAGGGAGAGCCTTATGCTTAAAGAGCAGTTGATTTCCATGAAGGAGGAGAAGCGAGAACTTCTTGAAAATATGCATGAGATGGAAACTTAGCTCCATATTGCAAATGAAAACATAACAAGGATGCATGAGATGGAGACTCAAATCGATGATGCCAAAGAAATTTTAGCCAATTATGTGCATGAAAAAGAGGTATGCAAATCAAATTTATCTTCTATTTCTTCTCAAGATGAATGTGTAGGTGCTTTTGAAAGACATGCTAGAGGAATAGGGTCCAAATTATTGATGAAGATGGGCTATGAAGGTAAAGGGTTAGGAGAACATGCACAAGGCATAGTTGAGCCAATTGTTGTTGAGGAAAGGCCAAGGTATTTGGGTCTTGGTTATGGACAACATGATGGAGAATGCTCCAAAGTCAAGGAGGCACATGAATGTGTTCCAATAAGGACTTTCATTACATGTTAATTACCTCAAGCTTGTGAAGTTTGTGTTCACGAGGAATGCAAAAGTTGTATACCCACTTTATTGGGTATGTGTTGTATTCTTTCCACGATTAGTCCCACGCGCAGACCCACTCATAGGCAGACCCACCCATGGTTTTTTGCATGAGTTTGCACATGGTTTTTTGGGGGACGATGGTTTTCGGCCCCTAGTATTTTGTAGATCCGGTCAAGGGAACTACGATTATGTTTTAATCCAGGGTTAATGGATTGGGGTTTATGTATGCTTCGACATGTATATATATATGTGTTGTAACACTGAAAGGAATATAATGAAAAATCAAGCTGGTCATTCCAATTTTGGATCCAGGGGGAAATCTCTGTGTATCTCTGTTTTATGTTTTATGCTCTTGATATTTTTTATTTTCTATTTTTAAGATTCATTTGTATATAATTTATGTACAGGGTTAAAACCTACATTTGGAATCAGAGTTGTTTCAGCTTCAAGGGGACGCCTTTGCTGTTAAGGGGTTTTTTTCTCGGGCTTGAGGTAGACCTTGTTCAATGGGAGATCTACGGGATCGATTCTTGTGGTGAAAGAAGATGACGAGCAGTGGAAAGATAGAGATTGAGAATTTTAATGGTCAGAGTTTTGAGTTGTGGAAGCTCAAGATGGAGGACCTATTGGTGGATAAAGATCAATGGATCACGGTAGATTTAGGTACTAAACCAATGTCAACGTCAGATGAAGACTGGAAGAAGTTGGATCGGAAGGCGAAGAGCACAA